>JACRUU010000014.1:32500-475000 GCA_030449085.1 Kryptopterus vitreolus
GCTCAGTGGTTTAAGGTTCTAGGCTACTGATTGGACGGTTGGGGTTCGCAAGGCCTTTAACCCTCTGCGCTAACAAACTCGACATCATATAAAACGCAATGTTCCAACTTGTTGGAGTGTCTTGTTGCAGCATCTTTTTTGTGTGTACCTCTCCAAGTCGGGCCCGGGGAAGGTGAGAATGTTATAAGTGCGCGACTGTCTTTCTCCCTATTGCCATTATGTTGCAGCACAGCATGTACCATATCTATGGTTATGTTCCACTGAACAAACTTGCTCTTGGGGGCCCTCGCTATAGCAGCGCCGGTGTGAGAGCCTGGCCATTCGTAACATTACTCTCCTCATCTCAAAGTTTTACAATCCACTGAGCAGTAAGGCTCAACATACTGGACTTGCATTGTTTGTTATACTGCTCCTACACCTTATCTCCCATTTGCATGCTGTTACAGATTGTATGTCTGTTGTCTTCTTTTTTTCATGAAGAAAAACTGCCACACCACTGACATCTTATCTTCTCTCTAGAAGCAGCTCTTATAAACCATGCATCTGCTTTGCATGACGTAAAAGAAGCGACAAAATAATAACTAATTTATCGGTTTAAAGATATCGACCTAATTTTGTTATCGGACTGAATGATAATACTTATTATAGCATTGAATGACCTATACCAGGCATGTCCAAAGTCCGGCCCAGGGGCCAAATGCGGCCCTTGTACAAATTTCCCCCGGCCCGCAGGCTCTCATAAAATCAATAATATGCGGCCCGCCATCACTGTTGACTAACAGTATAAAATACAAGAATACAAAAAAAGCTATATTAAATTTGACCAGAAGACCTGTAGCTGCACTCTCGAGTAAAGCTCAGAGAAGAAGGAGGTAAAGCTATAAAATTCCACTGTATTCATCAATTAAGGCAAACTAAAATAACATTTTATTCTTTTTATCTGCCCTTGTTTTGTACTTCAGAGTAAGATCAATGCTAGTGTTTGTTTTCCTGTTAACAGGATTTGGATTTAGAGGTTTACAGTTTGCCATTTAATAGTGAATAATATATAATGTTTCAAATCAACCTAGATATGTTTAATCTTCATGAACTTTTTCTTAAGTTTATATGGCCGTAAAATATGAAAGACAATCATTTTAATAAAAACTTATGAGTTTTATGAGTGAAGAAATTAAAAGTCTGCCATTTGCAATAAAAAAATCATTAATTTCTTTATTTGCATTTAATTAATGTTCAAGGAATGTCAGACTGAATGTCTGGCCCCAACATAGTTTCACCTCACCAAATCTGGCCGCACTCTTTCCTGTCTGCGTCCGCCTGTCTTCTCGCCCACAGATCAGCACTCTTACATTGTGTCCGCTCATATTTCTCATGGGCCAGCACGCTGTTTCCTAGTGCTCTCACTGCTCGGCACGTCAGTCTTTTGGTTCCCGCCGCGCTTGTTAATCACTCCTCTAAAGCATTAGAATTCTATTTCTATTTCTTTTTCTTTGACGCAAGCCACTTAATATAATCGATATATATATATATATATATATATATAATGATATATATATATATATATATATATATATATATATATATATATATATATATATATATATATATATATATATATATATATATATATATATATATATATATATATATATATATATATATATATATATATATATATATATATATATATATATATATATATATATATATAGATATATATATATATATATATATATATATATATATATATCTATATATATATATATATATGATAAGCATATATATCTATCTACTATCATCTCTCTCCTCGATATACAAAAAATAGGATGGAACCAAAAGGATGGTTTCACCTGCATTATGAGAAATTGTGTGTGTGTAACAAAAACAGCGTCACAGTTTTTCAAAGATATTGTGTGTAACCGAAACAGTGACTAAAAGTCTAGGAGTCAACATTCAGACGTTTTCACATCATGCAGATTCTACAAACATGTTGACTTGGATCTAAGACCATGCTGGTACATAACGGAATGTATGCATAAAATCTCTTGGAATAAACAATATTCCAACAGTGTTCAAAAAGCCACTAAAAATCTTTAGATGATATCTAGAGACGTATCTCTTACTGAAGTACTTAATATTCTCACAAATAATAATAAAAAAGATTGATTTATATAACCCCAATTCCAACAAAACTTGAGAAATTGTGTAAGATGTAATAAAACCAGAATGCAATGCTTTAAAAATCTCAACAGGATGCTTCATGGGGCAAAAACAAGTTTTTGAGATGAGTTGTAGCCATCAATTTCAAGTTTATTTTCCTTAAAATGTGCCTATATTCTAACATTTGCTTGTTGTATTATTGTGAATAGAATATGGATCTATGAGATTTTACAAATCATTGCATTCTGTTTTTATTTACATTTTACAGTGTTGCCAACTTCCTTGTAATTTGCGTTGTATTTGTGTTTAATTTTGTTAATTTAAATTAACAATCCTAATAAAATATTTGACAGAGGCTAGTAATATCTTATGATAGTGGTTATTTACAATAACATCTGTCTCACTTTCACTTAATATGCATTTATACATTGTTAGATTTAATTGATTGCTTTATTTGTAATACTTTATTTGTTTATTTTTTTGATTAGCTTCCTTTTAATATTGCGATCTTGTCTTGGTTACATTTTCCACTTTGCATTTCAGAAAGAAGACCTGCAAATTGTATGTGAGCGTTTCACAACCAGCAAGCTTCAAACTTTTAAGGATCTTGCATCTATTTCAACTTATGGTTTCAGAGGAGAGGTATGATTCCAGTAGGGCATTTAAATTAATTGGGATAGGTGTACTTTTGCATTCCTGAATTATGTCAAGTTTTTTTTTTAAGGAAGAACTATTTTTGATTTCATTGCTAGAATTTAATTAAAACTTTTACTTTTATGACAGGCACTTGCCAGCATAAGCCATGTATCCCATGTTACAATTACCACAAAAACAGTAGATGAAAAATGTGCATACCGGTGAGTGCAATTTAAAACAATTTTGTAATGCTTTATGTGTATATTATTAATAATTTATTTAATTTATTTGCTGATATAAAATTTTAAACATGGTGTTTCTCATAATACAAGATTAATAATTTCCCATAGTCCTTGTTATAATTTGAGGTGCATGTTGGGCATTTTGAAAGTAATTGCATAGCTGAGCTATTTATTTGGTTTACTTGCAATAAACTGCTGAAAGTGGTATTCCCTGATTATACAGAGTGTATTAAGATTTTTTTCTTTTTATTTATTTATTTTGTTTTACAATTTGCTGTTCAGAATAAACATGTGTTTTAAGTGCTCATTTCCTTTTTCTATCCACAGAGCAAGCTATTGTGATGGGAAGCTAAAAGCCCCAGCAAAACCTTGTGCTGGAAACCAAGGGACACAAATCTCAGTAAGTCAATATTTTCAAAAACTATGCAACACATAAGCTGAATTTTAAATGTAGTAATTCAATGTGGAACAATGCAGTTAATGCTATTGAATGAGTTTTTAATACTTGATCACATCTTCAAAAGTTGTTGTTTTTATATCTACTTTTATGCTCTTTACCAAATAAGTTCTCTCAGAACTGCTTTGTAGTTCATCATGTCAGTGCTTGTTCATTCATTGACTAACTCGCTATTCCTCACACATCACAATACACCATACATTGAGATAAAATTATGCTTCCAAGTTAATCTAATTGTAATCATGTTCTGGTTAATTAGGTCCTTCAAAACACACAAAGCCAAAGAGTGTGGTACAGTTTTTATACTGCAGAACTAGAACAATTGCTTTATTCAGAATTTGAAAACGGCAGAAAAGTGCTGCCAAATTAAACATGAAAGTGCTCTCCATATTGTCACCCAGTTTCATATACAGCACCAGTCAAAAGTTTGGACACATCCTTCACCTTCGTTTTTTTTTTTGTGTGTTTTCTTTTTTTTTTGTTTTTTTTTTTTTCTTACATTGAATATTAATAATAGGGGCACGGTGGCTTAGTGGTTAGCAAGTTCGCCTCACACCGCCAGGGTCCTGGTTCTATTCCCGTCTCGGCCATGTGTGTGTGGAGTTTGTGCATGTTCTCCCCGTGCCTCAGGAGATTTTTCTCCGGGTTCTCCGGTTTCCTCCCGGTCCAAAAACATGCACGGTAGGTTGATTGGCTCCTTGGAAAATTGTCCCTAGTGTATGAATGTGTGTATTTTGAATGTAGAAGAATGAATATTAATACAGGAGTATCCTAAGCTATGTATGGGATTATGTAGTAAGCAAATATTTAGAAACCCAAAATGAGTTATATTTTCAATAGTTCATAGTAACCATCTTTTGCTTTTATGATCATTTTGCATATTTTTGTCATACTCTCAGTCAGCTTCATGAGTCATTTGGAGTGCTTTTCCAACAATCTCAAGGAGTAAAAATAAATGTTTAGTGCTGTTGACTTAAATCTTCTATTTTCCATGTTTCACTCTTCCTCAGTAATTAATTTCAGTAATTCCTCTCCAGTCATCTTTATTTTTATTGAATATTTTGTGCAGGCCAGTCCATCTAATGCAGCACTCAATCACTCTTGAACAATTTAAACAGATTTCTGTTACATAAACATGAGGTGTGTTTGGGGTCGTTATACTTTTGAAAGACAAATTATTCTCACTAACATTTACTTACCGTAAATTCTGTAAATTCTGGACTATAAGCCGCTACTTTTTTCATAGGTTTTGAACCATGCGGCTAATAATAAGGTGCGGCTATTCTGCAGATTTTTTCCCGACCGCTAGGGGCTCTAACCGGAATTAGAATCAAAACTAACACAAAATAAATGCAAAGAAGAAGAATGCGCTAGTTCCTCTTTAGCAGATATAAGTGGGTAGAAGCGGATAGAAGGAGGACAAACTCTATCTTTACAAGGTTAAGGTGACGTCATTTCACACACAGGAGAAATGAAGATAAATACTGTAAATAGCGCTTATTTTCTCTTCGTTCTGTCCCGTTTTAATCAGTAAAGTCGCTGCTCGGTGCTCTCTCTCTCCTCCCTGCTCTTTTCCCCACACACACACACACACACACACACACACACGCATGCACACACACACACACACAACATGCACACACACACACACACAACACACACACACACACACACACGCACGCACACAGACACGCACACGCACAAATCAGCCAAAGTTGTTCTTGATTTTCCCTCTCCCGCTATAAGCCCGGTTCACTCTACAATCCCCGTCCGGGCTCGTAGCACATACCTAGTGTCGCCGACACGGACGCTCGATATATGTTTATGCCTAACCTTTGTCTGTTCCCGATTCCCGGACTCCTGCTCTCCGGTACTCCCGGTACCACGGCGCACAGAGCGCAAGGCTCCCTAGCCTGTCTGGCCGCTCCGTATGAGCGGCGTCTCCTGAGTTCTTTATTCTAATAAATCCTGTTTTGTATGAATTCCGGATCTCCGCGTCTCTGTGCAGCGTCCACCGTTACACCGTGTTAAAATACAGGTTAGGAAAGGATCTATTTAGGTATTTAGGTACATACATGTACATTTACAATTCAAAAGCGGATGCGGCTTGTATGCAGGTGCGGCTTATTTATTATTTTTTGGGTTTTTTTTTTAAATAGAGCAGATGCGGCTTATATGCAGGTGCGCTTTATAGTCCGGAATTTACGGTACTCAAATTGTTTGATACATTAATTTCCCATGCTGCTTTGGTTAGTCCATTTAAGTACACATGGAGAGCTGTTGTTCCAACAGACACTTATTACTAATGCATTTACTTTATTACTAAACTCTGAAATGCTCTGGAAGGTAAACATTGAAGGTGCTGCAGAACGAAAAATGTTGAATGTGGAAGCTGACTGCTTTGTTACCCATGGATGCACCAGAAATGTTGGATGTTCAGAATTCCAAAAATGTCAGAATTGTGAGTAATATAGTCAGAATTATGAGAAATAATTGCAAGTAAAAAGAGAGAATTGGGAAAAAATTTATTTGTGGTGGAAATGGGCTTACATAGGATTCAGGCTAAAGAAGGAGACAGAAAAAATGCTTCACAGTGGGAGCCACATCTGCAGGAACTGTCTTTTCCCCCTCTTTACATCCAACAGAGACAGGAAAGAAATCTCATATTTGAAGTCATCAGACCCAAAGTACACTTTTTCACAGTTTGTGTTCCTTCCAAGCATGTCTCCTATAATTGTTGTTCTTCCAATTAAATGGTCTCTTTGCTCATACAGATTCCTCTAAACAGTAGATTTTAAATATGCCTGCCATTTAAACTTTGGGAGATATTTTATAAATTTTTGGTTTATGATGCTGGTAATTATAATAAACTTATTAATTTTAATAATCTTCTGTGTAGCAATTTAAGATTGGGGAAGAATTAGCAAGCAACGTGGCCCGTTATACTTCACCATTATTCTGTAAGGTTTAAATAACAGGTTAATTAACTATATACTTGGGATAACTCCAAGACTTGTTTATGTGTTTATACAACATTTAATAAGACGGCACATAACGCATACTAACCTACGACAAACATATCTATATACAATAATAATGAGAGAGAGATGAGAGAATTGTAAAGAGGAATTCAAATTCACCTAATTAAAAGGGGTTTAACTTACATTCGCTGAATTGATCAGCAGCGTTACTCTTATTGAGATGGAAGTGGAACAAAAGTCCGGACGATTCAAGGTGTTGAAGATGAAGTCCTGTAGATGACGATCAGGAATTGCTGTTTTGTCTCAGAAGTAGATTCACGACTCTGAAAGGCCAGCATGGCCTCGCTCCTGGCTGGAGACATGATGAGCATGAGTTTCCCCAGTGTCTCAGAGTTGGTCCGGAGCTCGTCCGTAAGAGCCCAAAGGACCACTCCAGCCTCTCAGCATTGTCTCACTTCATCTCCTCGTTCTATCCCTTTCTTTTCTTTTTTTCCCCTTTCTCCTTTTTCTCCCTTTTTCTCTTTATAAGCCCCTCTAGATGGACTTTATGGGCCTGGATGTCACACCCAACTTTTGAACTGACCAATGCAAAGCCATGAGACTTGAGCAGAAAGGTATTTCTTTGTCTATGCCCAAGCTAATTTGCATATGGGGAATGGGTACTAAGAACAGCCAAGTAGACATTGTAACAACCAGAGAATTATATATAAGTACTTCTTACTTACAAACATCGGTTGATATGCAATGAAGGAGAGATCATTTGAAAATGAAAAGAAGGAAAGAGAAAGGATGAAGGCAGGGAACTGATCAGTTTTAAAAATAAATATACATGTCATCACTACATGACAATTACACAATATGAAGGATAGTAACAGTGTTGTGTGTGTGTGTGTGTGTGTGTGTGTATATGTGTGTGTGTGTGTGTGTGTGTGTGGATGAGTTCAGGAAGTGTGTCCGCATTCTTTTGGGAAGAATGGGGGTTTGTTTGTGACTTTGACAGTTGTAAACTGAGGATTTGAGAGGCACGAAGTCAAAGTTGAAGGGCCAAAAGTTTACTTCAGCCAACGTAAATTAATTATTAAGCCATAAAGCATTTGCAGAGATTTGCAGTGTCAACCATTAACATTGCCTCTTTTTGGGGGTAGGATGCCCACTTCTTCAGGCCTTGAGGATCTTACAGATAAGATGGCCAGCCAGGTTGGCGCCTGGTGTGGTCGTAAAATCAGTGGAATGTCGAGCAGGTATCTTTGAGGGGATGCAACTATACGTAAATGTAATCGTTTAAAAATGTTGGCGATCTAAATGCACTACCTCTGCATCAAAGGTAGCTCTTGATCTTCCTTTCATGGGATGTTATATGATAGCATTTGATGCTTTTACTGACTGCACTTGGGCTTACATTTGGAGTTCTTGAGGTTTTCTGATTGACTGACCTTCATTTATTAATGATGAAACTTTTGACGTTACTTACATTAGGGGTACAATTGAGTGCATGTGACAAACAACCGTATACGTCCCAAAAAAAAAAAAGATATCATGTGACATTAATTGCATGTGTGACCTTTTAATGAAAAAACCTTTTAATGTCCACTAAGAAGAAAGGAGGTGCTCGGCAAAGAAAGGAAAGCCGACATGAACAAAGGAAAGAACAGAGCAAGGCATGTTTTGAGGAATGCTGGGAAACCATATCTAAATTGAAGAGGAGAACTAAAAACAGGAAAAAATCCCTTGAAAGAAATGATTCGAGGTGCCAGCAGGTGTAGGGGTACTGGTATGAGCTGGTATCATCAAAGATGAGCTTGTGGGACCTTTTCGGGTTGAGGATGGAGTCAAACTCAACTCCCAGTTCTACTGTTAGTTGCTGGAAGACATCTTTTTCAAGCAGTGCAGTGGTACAAGAAGTCTTTCAAGAAAAACATGATTTTCATGCAGGACAATGCTCCATCACATGCTTCCAAATACTCCACAGCGTGGCTGCCAGTAAAGGTCTAAAAGATGGAAAAATAATGACATGGCCCCCTTGTTCACCTGATCTGAACCCCATAGAGAACCTGTTTCCTCATGAAACATGAGATCTACAAAGTGGTAAAACAGTACACGTCTCTGAACAGTGTGTGGGAGGCTGTGGTTGCTGCTGTATGCAATATTGATGGTTAACAGATCAAGAAGCCGACAGAATCCATGGAAAGGCTTTTGAGTGTCCTTGTAAAGAATGGTGGCTATATTGGTCAATGATTTGTTTTTGTTTTGTTTTTGAATATAAGAAATGTTTATTTGTACGTTTTGAGTTGTTATATTGGTTTTTATTAATTTGCCTAATAATTCTGCACAGTAATATTGACCAGCACACACACACATCCTCCTAAGATAGCCAAAATGAAAAAACCCACTGCAACTTCCAAAAATATTCAGCTTCGACATTTGTGAGTCTTTTGGGTTGAATTAGATTCTAAATGTAACAAGTTAGGCAGATACAATATATTGTAGTTATAGTATCTATATCTATCTATCTATCTATCTATCTATCTATCTATCTATCTATCTATCTATCTATCTATCTATCTATCTATCTATCTATCTATCTATCTATCTATCTATCTATCTATCTATCTATCTATCTATCTATCTATCTATCTATCTATCTATCTATCTATCTATCTATCTATCTATCTATCTATCTATCTATCTATCTCTCTCTCTCTCTCTCTATATATATATATATATATATATATATATATATAAGATAGATAGATAGATACTATAACTACAATATATTGTATCTGCCTAACTTGTTACAGTTAGATTTGTGTGTAGCCTGGCGCACGGGGCGTCTGAAGTCCTGGTTCTCCTCCAACTTCCTCAGTTGAACAGTTAGATAACTACATTTATTCTAATCAAAAACTATTCGCTTCTCTATCTTAGTTGACAATTCTGTTGTTTCCCAGTCTACCCCCCTCTGGGTATCATCCTGGACAGTACACTAGCCTTTCAATCCCTTATTAATAACATCACCCCTCACACATAATGCTACTGCTATTCCTGTTCACAGTCTTGTTACCTCCCATAATGATTACTGTTGATTAACTCCATTCTTTTTGGTCTCTTCCACAAATCCCTTCACAAACTTCAACTGGTTCAAAACTCAGAAGCCTGTATTATTAGTAAAACTCCTTCATTTCATCACAACACTGTTTCTGCAGCACTTTTACTGTCTCCCTGTCAAGCTCTGCATTCAATTTAAAATTCTAATTATAACTTTTAAGGCTATTCACAATCTTGGCCCTTCTTACTTATCTGATCTTCTGCATATATGTTCCCTCTTGTTCTTTGAGATCTGCCGCTTCCCTTGAACTCTTTGTTCCTTCCGGCCGTCTTGCCACAGTGGGGAAGGCGGCCTTCTGTTGCTTTGCTCTCCAACTCTGGAACGCTTTACCTTCAGACATACAAAAAATTAATTCACACTCGATCTTTAAATCTAGACTCAAATCTCACCTGTTCAAAGTAGCATACTGTAACTAGTTTGCTTGCCCTGTCTCTCACTCTCATCTTTCCTATTTTAGTTTCTTTGTTTGCTTCTCAATGTTTCTATCTGATGTTCTACAATGTTATATGATGTTTCTATGTGTTTGTTCCTGTGGGTTTTTTTAACATGCTGCTTTTGTTACTTATTGTGAGTTTTGATAAAGGTGCCTATAAATAAAATATATTATTATTTAATGAATATTGGTTCATGGCGTACACCCGCATTACACAAATTCAGAAAGCTCTCCATATTATATTGATTCTTCCACAACGGGTTACCTTTGTAAATTCTACGAAGACATGTCTGTAACATGGCAAACATCTAACACTGTTTACATGAAATAAGCTTGCTATCATGCAAGTTTTGTGTGACATTTGTTTATTTGTAAGATCACTGTTCATTATCACCAATGTCATTAGATGAATGATTTGTACTGCTCATCATTATTATTAACAGGTAGAAGACCTGTTCTATAATGTACAAACCCGAAAGAAAGCTCTCAAAAGCTCCAGTGAAGAATATTCGAGAATTGTGGAAGTTGTGAGTAGGTATGTTCATTTTTATGCATTGTTTTTAATTGGATTAGATCATCAAAAAAGTTAGCTTTGTCTGTAATTTTTTTTCTTTTTAATTCTCATAGATATGCCATTCACAATTCTGGGAAAAGCTTTACTCTCAAAAAGGTAAAAATGTCCTTTGGTAAGAACATTATTAAAAACCTCTGGGAAAAGCTTTACAGTCAAAAAGTAAATTGTTCTTTTCTAAAAATATAAAACATTTTCTTGTATTATTACAGCAAGGAGAAATGGTGCCTGATGTGAAGACTTTGGCTAATGCTTCAGTTTTGGACAACATCCGTGTGGTATTTGGAATAGCTCTAAGCAGGTATTAACATATTAAGCACAAAATAAAAGTGATAATTTCAATCTCTTGATTTTTCATGTCATTTAAACACGCAGATGAGCACGAGTTTACATTTTGAGTCTTGTTTCTTCATCTATCTCGGAAAGACATTGCCACTATTTCCACTTGCTCATTTTTTGCTAGAGCTAAATGATTTTATGTAGAGTGTTCACTGACTCAGGGTAGAAGAAAGAACATCCAGATTACTAATATTCAATATTTCAAATGGAGAAAAGCCCTTGTACGCATTGTGGGCCTCCCTACCCCATTATTATATGCTGAAGCCACCTATCCCAGTATCATAGAATAGAATTGTAGAATAAAATCTTCTGAATCATACTCTTGCAAGTTTGATTGGAACACTCCTATGTTATGTACACTGTTTTTCACTTTTTCTGTTTTCACGTTTTCACTGCAGCTGAATTACTGCAGATGATAAATGCTCATTCAGAATGAATTCCCAATAATTAAGTGCCTGATATAAATATGATTTTATTAAAAAATAACCTTTTCTCATATTTATTTCATTTTGTGAAAAGGCTTTGCGATCCAGCTGGATACATGTTGTGGTAAGACAGTTGTCGAACACTGCTTTAGGTGATAGAGGTTTGATCACAGCTCAAATCCATCAAAGTGCTCTGTGTTTCTTCTTGGATACTTGGATGCAGATTATCTGGGGCATGTTGGGAATCCAAACGGCCACTCTGTACTTCTATCACAGGTCATTGGTTCTAGAAATATCCAGGCTCTTTGCAGAGTGAGCAGACTGGCACATGCTTCCTGCCACATTTTCGGTTGCCTGTTTCAGTTTGTTGTAATCCAGCATGTAGTCTGCAATTTTAATATTGCCGACCCCCTTGCTGCGGCCACATGATCATAAAGTTCCTTTATGTATCAAAATGGGACCCTGTGTTTTGGGCAGGATGTTGCAAAGGCCAACATGGCTGGAGCACACTGCTTCTCTAGGACGCAAAGAAACACCGTCCAGACCTCCTTCCTAAGGGTGCCCAGAGGTTCTGATCCACTTCTGTGCACAGAAGCAATTGGTGTTTTCTACTGGACCTATGCAAGGGCGCCATGGAAGACTCCATGGTGGTTTGATGGTATAATTATTTTAAAGTCTATACTGGGTAGTGTTGTCAAAAATATTGATATTTTGATAAATATCGATACGGAAATATCTGAACATTACCCATACTAATTTCGCGAATTATTGATATACTGATACTAGTTAAACTTTTTTGTTTTCTTCTCCAAAGGCATTTGCCATCTCATTCACTATGGTTAAATAGCATAAGTGAAGATAATGGAATGATGGCAAGTGGGGCCGCAGCCGGCTTTAAAGAACACAGCACGTGTACTACCTGGAAATATTTTGGATATGAAGCATGAACATGGAAATGAACATGGACATTTCCAAATGAACATGGAAACCCGAAGTACACAAGCTAGCAAATATGCGACTGTTGTTACAGAGCAGTGTTAACAAAAGGCACTAATATAACACCACAATACTTGTGTGTTGCTCTATGTTTCAGCTGGGCTGATAAAAGATATTTACTTTAGCTTGTTAAAAATGTCTTATTTCTTCAGTGTGGACTTAAAAAGACTATAAAAAGGTGGTATAGACGAATACGCCAGAAGACATACGATGCTACACCAGAAATACACAGCCAAGCTGACCAACCACTGGAACGCAGCACAGGGATTTGACAACTTGTCTTTGTGCAAAATACTGAGATATACTTGATAAAATTTCCTACCAGAGCCCTGACCTGAATCTTCTTGTAAATCTCTGGAGAGTCCTGAAAATAGCTGTATCAAATCAATCAAATTTTAGGGAGTTGGGAAAAACTAGAGTAATTAGAAAAATTAGAGACTAAAATTCTATTGGTAGTAAAATTGTGAGGAAATGCTACTGTCTTTTAACACTTCTTTTGATAATTCATTTTTTGCATTTGTTACAGGGAGATGATGGAAGTGGCGTGTGAGGATCAGAAGCTTGCTTTCAAACTCAGTGGCTATATCTCAAACGCTAACTACTCAGTAAAGAAGTGTATCCTCATCCTGTTCATCAACCGTATGTTTTCTTTCTTTGTGATTGTTTTTAGCAGTGCCTTATGTATATAGCATTCTTATTCTCTTAAATAGTAGTAAACATTGGATCATTAGGGCTGTAAAATGTTTTATAGATCGTTTAGTGGAATCCAGTGCCATGAAGAAAGCCATTGAGATGGTCTATACAGCTTATCTTCCCAAAAGCGCACATCCTTTCCTTTATCTCAGGTATTTCTATAATCATCAGCTGTAGCGCATGAACAACAAGTTTATGTTCAAATGCTAGTCAATATTGTTCTAAGTATTCAAAGTTTCCAAACATAACATCTGACTAAATGTGTTCTTGCTCTGCTTGTATCATTTGTACTTGAACTCAGAGTAAGAGACCTGCACTCCCATGGAACCCAACTCAAATGAGCACAGTCTTTTGATTTGATGGGTGAACAAGATTTAATGGTTGAACGTTGGTGTGGGCGGGAATATATTCATTTGTGTGCGGGTTGCGAGAGAATACAGATATTCGTGGGACTCCCTCAAGATGGTCTTAAAAAAATTATATAAATTTGTATGTACCTTTACACTGCATTCCACATTATTATGCAAATTGTGTTTAAAGGTAATTTTTTTTGTGTCTGTCAGTTTTAACACATGGATGGGAATGTGTGTCAGGGCTCTTCTAATCACGCCACTGCTGAAACCTGAGAAATAGTTCAGTGCTTAGGAGAAGGTATGACAAATGGCAATTCACATCAAAACAGCATCTCTGGGAGGCGATTCTGGCATCCTGCAAAGAAATTCCAGCAGAAACCATCCAAACACTGACAACTTCCATGAATGCAAGCACTTTGGTGTTGCTATCCAATAAGGGGTCCCATGTCAAAATGTCATTTTGCCTTTTGAGATATTTTTGATTGAAAGAGCTTTTGATTTCACCAAATATAACCTGCAATTGCTTGCAGTTTAACTAATGACCATTTTAAAATCTTTTGAAAAACTATTGTGCATAACAATGTGGAACAATGCATTTTAAGATTTAGTTTAAAAGAAGTTATGATTTGGAGGTTCATTCAGAAACAGTTGAGTTAATGAATCTACAGCACAAGGTCGGGAGGGACTTAAATATTGCTTGCCCAACAAAATAACATTTGTGCATGAACGGGAGCTTAAATATTGCAGGTGGGAGTGGGACAAGATAACATATTTTTGCAAGAGAGGGACGGAGCGGGACAGAACCTTGGACGCGGGATGCAGGTCTCAACTCCAAGTCACTTTTCAGAGCAAAACTTTCATACCCTGCAGAGTATTATAAGATATTAGACTTCTATCCTTTAACCTGTTTTGGTCAAATTCAGTGGTTGTTTTATAATGTTGCAGTAAGTATGCAACAAATCACAAAGTATTTGAAGCTGAAAATAAATCATCCCTTCATTACATTGCTTGATATGGTAGATTTGTTTTAAAATTTTGTGCTGAATTCTTCACAGCTTTCTATTCATGATATTAATGATTGTAAAAAATTTATTAAAGGTTTTGTATGTTTATTTTGTCAAGCAATATTGATATTTAGATATTTATTTGTTATACTTAATTAAACAAAAGATTTGTTCCTACGTTGTCTTTTATTTTAATTATCTGGTTAAGATCTTTTAAATGCTTAAGTCACCATTAGGCTGGCCTAATCTATCTAATCACAGTATTAAAATGAATTAATTTAAGAAGAAAAATAAAATGACCGTGTGTACAGGTTGACATGATTAAAATAGTTAATCCAGTTTTATTCCTTTTTTCTTAGTTTGGAAATTGCACCTAACAATGTTGATGTGAATGTGCACCCCACTAAGCATGAAGTGCATTTTCTACACGAAGATTGCATCATTGGAAGCATTCAGAAACACATTGAGAGTAAACTTCTTGGCTCCAATTCTTCCCGAACTTATTTTACACAGGTATGTTTAAAAAAAAAAAAAACTTTGAAACTACATGCATCTATAATATAACCTTTTTATATTTAATCACATTTAATCACATTTATATGCTCTATGCACCTGCATCATGCACCTACTTCTTCTTAATAGGCTTTACTGCCTGGGCTCTCGGCATCTGCCAGTGGTGTAAAAACATCAAGCTGTTCAGCCACTGACACTAGCGAACGTGTCTATCCTAATCAAATCGTGCGTACTGACAGCAAGGCCCAAAAACTAGATGCTTTTCTTCAGCCAGCAAATAACCTTTCTTCAGCTCCTTGCCTTGAAGCAAGTCTTTCTGAACCTGCCCCAGCAACTGCAACGTTTTCACATGAAATGAACGAGGGCCTTGAG
Source organism: Kryptopterus vitreolus (assembly GCA_030449085.1). Classification (NCBI taxonomy): domain Eukaryota; kingdom Metazoa; phylum Chordata; class Actinopteri; order Siluriformes; family Siluridae; genus Kryptopterus; species Kryptopterus vitreolus. The sequence continues at coordinate 47,779 of JACRUU010000014.1, forward strand.
GGTTTGCAGGCCAATGCAACCAATGCCATTCAGCCTGATGGATCACAACTCCAGTCAGAGGCACAAGTGAGGTAAGGATGAATGTCTACCAGTTTGATCTAGATTAATTGAATCTTGATTTAATCAGTTTAATATTGATCAGTTAAACAAGAATCTTTAAGAACCTGAAAGATCTTATAGTTATAGTGGCAAGTTGCTACTCAGAGTCCAGAAACTAAACAAAAATAAAGTTGGGATGGTAAGGAATGGAAGTAGGAGAACTGAGGCAACAGAAGCAGAACTGTATAAAGCCAGATGATTTTGTTTGAACTCTGTGTATCTCGTGGATGGATGCCAGATACTTGGGAGAAAATGTTTACCGAATCACGTGTTTTGTGCAAGTCTTCTATAAATGGTGCTTCAATTTTTTTTTTCATTTCAAACGGCTTGTAAAGAGTCATGATTAATTTTATATTGAATTAAAAAAATCATCCATATCATGGATGTTAACATTTTGAAAATTTTGTGCAGCATTTATCAAATGTATGCCTGCCAGTGGATAGCAAATGTGTACACCTGAGCCTTCCACAGAGGTGCTTCATTATTACTGGTCTCTTCTCAAATTCTCACACCCTAACATCATTTGACAGTTTATTTACATTATAGTTTTGCTCATTGACATCTGACTTTTATTTAGTTTTCATCACATTTTTGTCAGTGAAAACTGTTACAGCATTAATATTTGTCAATTAAATTAACGCTGGCCAAAACTGCCTAAGTCAAACTTTTCCTTGTAGAAAGATCTTTCAGCTCGACATCTTTTCTCCACTCTTCATCCCCCTGCTCCACCTGCTTCATCATCTACAGAGATCTACAGACAGCTGTTGAAAACAGAAAATCTGTCAGACCACTTATGCCCCATCAATACCTGTATTAAATATCCAGGATTCTCCTTATTTTTCATTGTTTCATTTCTCACCTATCGGGGCAGAAGACATACCACAAGTAAACTAATCTTTCAATCCCACCACTTTTCCCTCTGGATCCAATTGCTTCTATTATGCTCCAGACCATCTCACAATATTCATTCCCACAATCACTAATGGATCCATAGCATCTGACCATCTATCAACTGCCTCAAATTTGTGCACGGGATATCCATATCATGAAGTAACCTTCTCTGGATTCCTCCGATATTAATAACTACAGACCGGTATAACACCTCTCCTTTCTATCTAAAGCACTGGAGTTCAACTCTCACAGATTAACCTCCCAGATCTCAACCAGTCTGGATTCAAATCATCACATTCCAGCAGAGACAGATCTTTAGGAGCCTTTGAATCTGTTGAGCAGAAGGGGAATGTTTTGCTTTCTGCAGGGTTGCACAAACCAGGTAACACGGAGGGCGGTCCACATCTTCCCCATACATAATTTCCACTTGTGTCGTGTAAGGCTCAGTACTTGTTCCTGTCTTTTTCATAAATTCACAAGGGTTTTCTTAGCACTGCTATACTGATGACCCTAAAATCATCTCATTCCCTCCTTCGTATACCACATGATACCACATACTTCTGCTTCCACCATGTCTGGTGTACATATCATAGATTGCTCATCAACTGAAACTCAGTCCCCTTCAGCCACTACTTCCAACCTTTTGGTAACCATGAAAAATCAACTGTCTCCACATGTTGCTCAGGGCACATTTGCTTCTTCTCCACAATATTATAAGGCTTCTGGGGTGATTCTCCAGTCTCTTTCAGTCTCTGTATACTGCATTACTGCATTGGATTACTGCAACATTCTACTGGCAGGTATACCCCTGAATACCCCTGAAGTCCATCCTGATTCAACACGTCTCGAAAAATCCAAAGATCCAAAATTTCTCCCAATTTCTCACCACCCCACTTCTGTGCTCCATCCACTGGCTTCTGATAGTTGCATACATGAGATTCAAAATACTGATGCACAGACTAGCACTTACTGCAAATCTTTTATCAATCATCACACTGCACCATGCTCCCTCAGATCATCTAGCACTGCTTGACTGGTCCCACTTTCTCTCAGGGTAAGAGATATACATCAATATATACATCAAGACTCTTCACGGGGGTGGAATGAACTTCCCCTAAATTTTCAAATAGCCTGATCATCATCAAACCAAAATCCTATCTCTTCCTGAAACACTTGAACTAGGACTAGAAATTTTCATGTTCATTTTATGTCTATACTGATTGTATCCAAAGTTTGCAACTATAAAAGTGGCAACCTATAAAACCTGTGTTGATTTATTAATTGATGAAGACATCCAATCACTTTTGTACATATATCTGGATAAGGGTGTCTATTAAATGCCATAAATTTAGCAGATATCCTGTTGGAGTGGAAGATCTTGAAAAGGCACTATGGCAAAAACCATATTGAACACCTTCGGGAGAAAATTGGAAAGCTGATTGCACTCCAGGCCTTCTCAATCTAATTCGGTACCTGACCTGACTAGCACCCTTGTAGCTGTAAAATGCACACTTGTTAACATAACTTTATATTCATTTAAACAATATTTCTACTCCTGTATATAATGCATTATTTAAATTTCAGTCTTTTTTGTATTTTATTATATTCCATGTCTGTACTTCTGCACTTGAAGCTCTTGTAATGAATTCAAATTTCGTGTGTGTGTAAACATAATAATAAAACTTATTAGGATTGTCAGTCCTCTAGGTATCATTCTGGGCTTTCAACTTTTCCCAAAAGGCTAAAATTGAAGTCAACACATTGACACTTTCAGTTGTTAATGTGAATCTGTTGTCAATGTGTCCACCTACGTAACTTGTTGGATTTACCATTGACTGGTATTTCTAATAATTTATTATTCAAAGCAAATCATTCAAAACATCATCCAACACTGACATATATTGGCAGCCATTTCTGATATGAAAGATGAATCCAAGCCCCACAAAATAGTAACATAGGATACGAATTGTTAGTCTATATCAAATTAATTGGTACTGAATATGAGGGGATTACAACATAAAATAATTCTTAAAGATTAGGCAAATCCATATGTTTAGTATAAAATAAAACTTAATTACTGTGAATCAGTTCAGTATGGGATGATGTGTTTGGGGTGGTATTTGTGATTAATAAGGCCTTTCTAAAGCATCCTGTTCTTTGCATGCTAAATGGTAATTAGGCCCAAATGCATGCACGGTTCAACTTTAACATCAGTTAGGAAGACTGGTGAATAACGTATATTTAAATTTTTATTTCAATGGTCAGTAGATTGAAAGCATACCCTCTAGCAAGTCCTTATTTAATGATATATTTGATATATTTGTATTTTTGTAGATGTGTGAAAGTTGAAACTTTTCTTGTCAGTATGTTAAATTGCTTTTCCCATGACCTATATACATAATGAAAAGATTATGACTTAAAGATTTAACTAACATTATGTGTAGCAGCTCATAAATTGAAAGGACTGATAACTAAAGTAAAACATAATTTCAGAAGCATAATTTTATGACAAAAATATTTACTGAATAAGCTTTTTCGTAGTACTGAGAGAATGGAGGATGTGACTGTGGTTTGCACTCCCTCGAGACGGGTCATTCGGCTAACCAGCGTGAAGGAGCTGCAAAATGAAATCAAAGATCATGTTCATGAAGGTTGTATAATAGAGTAATTGGTTCATACCATTTGCTTAAGGTTTCCTGCAATAAAGATAAAGCATGTTTTTAAATTATGAAACATTGTAGCATGTCAATATTTAACACCGCTGTGTCTGATTTTGTTCCCACAGGTTTGCAGGAGATACTACATAATCATTCATTTGTTGGATGCATCAATCCCCAGTGGTCTCTAATCCAACACCAAACCAAACTGTACCTGTTAAACAATACCAATCTAAGGTTAAAGAATGAATGCTTATTTACTGAGACATTTAATCAGAGTAAATTTGTCGGCGTAACACTTTTTTTTTTTTTTTTTGACTAAACAAAAAAATGCTAGATGTCTTTGGGATCATATCTAGATCTTACCAGAGCAGATTTACAGACAAAAATGGGCTATGAATTTTTAAGTGTAGTGCCTATAAGTTTGTTGTATCCATAGTCTATCATCATCATCTACTTTCAGATGGTCCCATTAGGGTTTGCCATAGCAGATCATCCTCCTCCACACTACCCAGTCTACCTGCGTGTCCTCCCTCCTCTGGACATTAAAACCATCTCAATCTAGCCTCACTCACTTTGTCTCCGAAACATCCAACATGCGCTGTCTCTCTAATGATCCTGTCCATCCTAACCACTGGCAATGAAAATCTCAGAATATTCAATTCTGCCACCACCAGCGCCGCCTCCTGTCTTTTAAACGACTCTGTCAATAAACCATACAACATCGCAGGTCTCACCACAGTCACTATCAACTTTCCCTATCACTCTTGCAAAGAGCCTTCTATCAAAAATCTCCCCTGCCACTCTTCTGCCTTTTCTTTACTTCTGTAACACACTCCATTACTTTGCACTGTTGGCAACTGGTACTTAAACTCTTTCATCTTTACCACCTCTTCTACCTGCAACTTCAACACTCCACTGTTTTCCCTCCCATATATCCCATATATATATATATATATACATATGTTCTGTCCTACTTTTACTGACTTTTATTTCCTTTCTCTTAACTGCATAACTCCACCTCTCCAGACTCTTCCCAACCTTCTCCCTACTTTCACCTCAAATCACAATAACATCCACAAAAATCATAGTCCATGGAGACTCCTGTCTGACCTTGTCTGTCAACCTGTCCATCACCACTGGAAGCTTGCTCTGCATGAAACCATACTGTTGCTCAGAGATGGTCACCTCTTCTCTCAGCCTAGATTCCATTACTCTTTTCATTCATTCATGGTATAACCGATCAGCTTTATTACCTTATACTTACTGCAGGTCTGCACATATCCCTTAAAAATCCGTACCAGCATGCCACTTCTCCATTCCTCAGGCATCCTCTCACCTTCCAAAATCCTATTAAACAATCTGGTTAAAAACTGCCAAATCTTCTAACCATCTCCTCACTTCTACTGGACTTTCCACATTTCATTCTCTTAATAGCTGATCTCACGTCCTCCTTACTAATCCTATCCATTTCCTGCTTCATCATCCACTTCATCGAACCTCACTCATTTCCCCCCTTCAATAGTTGCTAAAAATATTCTCTCCACCTTCTCAACCTTTTTAATTATTTGATATGTTGATTTAAAGCTTTCCTAATTTTTATTGTCAACAAAAGATTTTTTAAGGTTGATGAGTGGGTTTTAGATGCAAAATGTTTTTAGAACACAAACTCAAAGACTTTATAGTAAGTAATCGGACTGTTTGACAATAAAATGGTATTCCATTTGTAACAGTATTTGGATCTCAAATTGTCTTCCAACAGCCAAATTTTATATGCTTTTAAATATCTTACATTATATTTATAAATGAAGTGGTAAATTTTATATGCAGGTTGGCATCTATATTAGATATACTTTAGCTTTATTCTGATTTAACAATGTATCAATTTTCAGTTGTCTAGGTCTTAATGAGCAATTAAAAACCATTAAATTTATGACTTACATTTTCTTTTGTTGGGTTGGTAATGTGCATTTCCTGGGTTGGTACCATTAGAAACTCATAAGCATTAACTAAAGTGAACACATTTCCATTTGCATCATTTATTGCTATAACTTGCAACACATCTTTCCCAGCTCTGTCCCTCTGCCTGGCCAACTGATACAAATCCTTTTCTCCTTCCTTAGTGTCTTAACATACAGCTCCTCATATGCCTATTCCTGGCTACAGCCTTATCCCTCTTCATCTGCCACATCTCCTTATACTCCTGTGTTCTTTTCTCATCTCTCTGCCCAGATTACAAACCAACTACCTTCCTGGCTATCTCCCCAAAGAACCCTGCCCAACAAGCCCCCCCCCTCCACCCCCCAAAATATATAATTTTTTTAATGTAAAAGTTAAAAAAAAAAAAAATCTAATAATAATAATCAAATGGGAAAAATGTAAGATAATGTTATTTAAGAATTTGTATTATGGTTCATGCCTTTCTGAGCTATGATTTTAATTTGGTTTTCTCCAGTCAGGAGCTGTTTTACCAGATTTTGATCCGTGATTTTGGTAACTACAGTTTTCTGTGGTTGTCGGTAAGTGTATGTGCATTTTGAATTCATAGACTAAACATGGTCAGAGATTGGTACAGATTTATTTAGGAAAATGACTTTCTACATTTTTCCTTTTTTTCATTCTGCCTTTGATATATTTCAAATATAATTAAAACACCATCAATAGTTACTATGGACCAAAGCTGCACATGCAAGGATGGCAAATTTCTGTCTCAAATTGTAAACACAATATCAGTCTCTTTAAAAATAAGACTGGATCAAGTTTTGATCAGTAGATGTTATGTAAACCATTCACAACTGACTTTGAATGCAAGTAGACTACATTTTATTTACATCATTTAAAAACTTGTTTAGAAAGATATTTCCAGAAATACTCTTAAAATTTATGTCATGGGTTAACATGATAAAATTAATCCATGATTAATATATGTAATATTACTATATAATACTATCTAATAGTATTAGTATCTAATACCATTTTTTTCTCTGTTTAATTTGTTTTAATTGTACTTTTGACTCTATGTAACTCCATGGCAAAACATTGTAACCTCATATTCTAACATGGAAATTAATCTAATTCTAATTTAACTGTACCATATATAATATATTGATTTTCAATTAATTGGTCACTTTTTGCTTAATTATATTGTTTTATACTACCATGCTGAAAGTCACAATTGTTATTGTGAGAAATATTGAAATTGATTAACTTTATTAATTTCCAGATTATATAATTTTGTATTGCTGAAACTAATATAAGAAACAGTAAGAGAATCCTTTGAATTTTTATCCAAAGTGTGAGTGTGTGTGGAGTGTGGTGGTTTACTGATTTTGAGTCCATCTTTTCTTCTCCTTGAGCAGAATAGTATTGATTCAAGCTGTGTATTACAGAATCCAGCCCCCCTGTATGACTTGGCCATCTTGGCACTGGATTCTGAGAAAAGTGGCTGGACAGAGGAAGATGGTCCTAAAGAAGGGCTGGCCCAGTATATAGTAGATTTCTTGAAAAAAAAAGCTGAAATGTTGGAAGACTATTTCTCTGTGAGGATTAACAAGGTAAGAGTTTAATTAATTTAGTTTTTCGTGTGCCTAATATTTTCATAATATATTCATTCTTATAAATATTAAAAATATTTCTTGTTAGATTAAAAAAACAATTTAAATTTTTTGATTTGTTGATTTAAAACTTTTTCCTAGTTTAGTTTAGATGCAAAATGTTTTTAGAACACAAACTCAGACTATATAAGTAATCGGACTGTTTGACATTAAAATGGTATTCCATTTGTAACAGTATTTGTATCTGAAATTGTCTTCCAACAGCCAAATTTTATATGCTTTTAAATATTTTACATTATATTTATAAATGAAGATGTAGATTTTATATGCAGGTTGGCATCTATATTAGATATACTTTGGCTTTATTCTGATTTAATAATGTATCAATTTTAATTTGTCTGGGTCTTAATGAGCAATTAAAAACCATTAAATTTATGAGTTACATTTTCTATCATTTTCTTTTGTTGGGAAGGTAATGTGCATTTCCTGGGTTGGTACCATTAGAAACTCATAATCATTAACTAAAATGTTCTCCTTTGATCGGGATAAATATTTGTGTACACAGAGTGGATATAATCTTGTGGTCCTGACAACCATTATTTCATTTTTAGGAAGGGAATTTAACTGGTCTTCCGCTTTTGCTGGATAACTATAGTCCTGCAATGGAGGGTCTTCCATTGTTCATCCTACGCCTAGCCACAGAGGTAATGGTTCTACTTGTTTAATTGACTGATTAACAGTTAACTGTGAAACTACATTATTGTAGTAAATGGACACTTATTTTTGTACTTCAGGTGAATTGGGACAGTGAAAAGGATTGTTTTCGTGACTTCAGTAAAGAGTGCAGTAATTTCTACTCTATAAGAAAAGAGTATACAATGGAGCCAGAGACAGTAAGCACACCCTACATTTCCCTAAATTTAAATCATTGGTTTCATTTTGTGCAGAGCTTTAAAGCCATTTATTTTGCTAAAATGAGAATTATTTCAAATCACATCAGTCAATGTTTTATTAATAATATAGAATATATATATATATATATATATATATATATATATATATATAATAGAACTTTATTATTAATAAAATGATTAATATAGTATAGAATATAGAGAACATAGATGATTTTGCAGAAAAAGTTTTAAAACCTTTATCTTTATGAATGGCCATACCATCAGCGATGCTGGAAGGTTTCCCTCCTCTTTAGCCCAGAGGGCACGGCGACCATGATTTCCAACAAGTCAAATGTCAAATTTGGACTTGTCTGACTATAGAACACTTTCCACTTTGAAACAGTCACGTGTAAATTGGCCTTGGACCACAGCACTTTCGTAAAATATTCACATTATGGCTATCTTTTCGTATGACGGATATTCACTTGGCATGTGCAGATTGTGTTTACCTTGGGAGCATTTAGAAAGGTCAATGACACAATCATGCTGATGCATGCTGGCGTTCTTCTGCCTTGTCACTTATACACAGAGATTTCTCCAGTCTCTCTGACTATTTTGATGTTATTGTACTAATATTGATGACATTTTTAAAGCGTTTGGAATTTGATGTTGAAGTATTCCACAATCTTTTTATGCACACACTCACTGCTGGAGAGTCTTGCCCATCTGTACTTTGGAGAGACTTCTCTAAAACATCCCATTTATAGCTAATCATGTTACAGACCTGATATCATTTAACTTGATTAATTTCTGGATGTTCTTTTAGCTGAATATTTTCACATGTTCTTGTTTTTTTTAGACTTCTGTTGGTCCTTGACAAATTTTTGTAGAAGGCAATCAAATTTTAAATAAGCCCATTTCGTTCATTTTGTAAGTGTACAATTTCTCAATTTAAACATTTGCTCTATTGTGTAAAAATATTGGCGCATGTAATTTTAAAGTCTTTTTTTATTTTATTCAAATATTAATAAACTTCCAAACATTAATGGAATTCATAAATCGGTTGCCCTCAAAGGGCCAGTTGTAACTATAAGACAGTATATACTATTTGATGATCGACACTGCCTCATAAAAGAAAAAAAAGACATACCGGTTTTTCTGCTTGAAGCACATGTATTCGTTTTCTCATTTACTTGTAAGCGCCTTCCATCTCCATCAATTTTTTGCTTCCTGTACATTTTGGGATAATTTGTTAAAAAAAAAAAATTTCATTCCACTTCTTGGGGGGGAAAAAAAATCCATACACCGTAGATGCTAACGTGGAATATACTGAAATCTATTCTCTGGATGCCGTCAATTTGTGGTTAACATAATCATATGCATTTTGTTGGAGATGTATTTTGCCAGTGCACTCTTTAAAGCAGCATAACCTTATTTTAAGACAAAAATACACCTTTTATGCTCTTACAGGCCACATAAAGTAACGTAACGGGCCACATTTGGCTCGCGGCCCATGAGTTTGACACATCATTAGGCCTTGTTTCAGATGCTGCTGCGGTAGATGCCTATGCAAATTAGGTGAATGTGGGAGGTTGCATCTGTACAGATCAGGCTTAGGTCAGATCAACTGTAATACAATTTGCAACTGTTGTTTTTTTTTTGTTTTCAACATATTTGCTCTTTTAGGAGACAGAGAAGAGCTGGCAGTGGAAGGTTGAACACATTCTCTTCAAAGCATTGCGCTCTCTCTTCCCACCTAAACACTTTGGTGAAGATGGCAGTTTCCTCCAGATAGCCAGTCTTCCTGACCTCTACAAAGTGTTTGAGAGATGTTAAATTCCACTGGTTTGTGCTTTGATGTTTAAAAAGAATAAACAGTGTTTATATTCATTTTCTGCCTTTTTTCATATTTTCTTGAATGAATAGCTGAATATCTGTATACTTTGGAGTAAATTTGTAATGTGTTTAAAACTATTAAATATTGTTTTTTTTTTTTTAGTTCCATGTTTATATTACTTATTTAATCTTTTCAGATTTTTATTTCCCAGCCCTTGTCGCTGTTAACTTTTGTTGATCTTTTTGTATGTTGTTCTGTGAATAAAATGAGATTTGCGATTGACTTGGGAAGTCATTTCATTTTGTTTCATTTTCCAAAGTCCAGATTCCAAAGTTGAATACCGTTTCTTTGTTTCTTTTCATAACATAAAAGGAGAGAGATAAAATTAATAAGTAGTTAAAAAAAAAAAATAAAATAAATAAAAAAGCCTAATCAAATTTTGTACTCAAGTACATCTAAAGTTACCAGGCTAAAATGTACTAAAGTAGAAGTAAAAAGTAGCCCATTAACGATTTACTCAGAATGCCCCCTATAAAAATATACATACATGCCTACATATGCAATTACATATTTAAAAAAAAAATGCATATATCCTCTTTTTGTATGTTGTTCTGTGAATAAAATGAGATTCATGACTGAATGAATCTGTACTTTCTATCGGAGAGCTTCAGCGTCGTGGTGCAACTTGTTTCTCTCTTGGGTACCTTTGCTTTTCTGTCGAAGCGAAACGACCCCGGTGTTGGTTACGAGCAGGCGTTTTGAGAGCGTGCGGATTAGATTAATTAGATCTGCTCCGTTACCATCCTCTCCCTTGTCTTCTTCAAATGCTTTTATACTGCTGGTTCTTGTCAGTGATGGTGGAGAGCTGCTGATGAATTGATTGTCTCCCAGCCGTGCTTGAGTTTGTTGATTTATTGTCTTAAATATCTACAAACAAAATTCAACAAAATGATGAAATTATATTATTAATAGAAAATGAAGCAGTCACGAAAAATACTGGTAACTGGTAAATTTTTCACATGTTCATGTACATTTCTAGAAATTGGGAAACAAGTTAGTGCAAGTTATGCTGCAAAACTGGTTAGGTCAAGAGGAAATACAACTAATCTCCACAATCACTTGGAACACAACCACATGGAGCTACACAAAGACTTCGTGTAGTGTTTAGTGTAAGGACTAAACTGAAAATGGGAATATAAGTCGGCTATTTGTACCTGTTTTTAAGGCTACAGTGGTCATGTTTATCCCGCAGCACCACACGCCTCCCCCTTGAACATGGTTCCCCATTCTATTAATTGCATTTTAAACACACCTCAGTAAAAAGAATAAATAAAGAGATTTATGTTTCGTGGCAGACGTGAATAACATTAATTATATGTTTAATGATGTGGAATATCAAGATGGTCCAGCCATTTATCTTGACAAAGACACATTTGATGGACACCCAAAAATGTATATTACCCCATGATATGCTCAACATACTGATGTCATGTCATGTCATGATTTTGACATGTGTACACAGTCTGAGTTATAAAGCTCGTCCATGCTTTATAATGGGAGTGACTGGAAGATCGAAAACTCAATCCATAAATCATAAAACAGACGCACTTTTTTGTGCTTCAAAATCTCTCCTCCCAGTCACTCCCATTATAAAGCAGCCATGCAAAATGTTATTTTAACTCTGATTATTTCCATCCGAATGAAGAAAGTTATAAACACGTAGGGTGGCTTGAGGGTGAGGAAAACATGAGTTATCTTGAAATTAATGAAAAGCTCCAAAATGAACACTTTTAACTAATGCTCTGTCTGTCTGTATATCTGTCTGTCTGTATATCTGTCTGTCTGTCTGTCTATCTATCTATCTATCTTTCTATTGTATGCATATCCATCCATTCATCATAATTTTTTACATCTATTTTTTTGTAGGGGATTCAGACCTACAGAGCAAAAAATGGATGCTGGAAATTGAAGGCAAAGTCTTTTTTGCTGAGTCTGACATACCAGATATTTTGTCTGCATTTGCTGTTCTTATTAATTATCCTATTATTTATTTACTTATTAATTATCCTATCCATACGTAATTATCCTATTACGTGCTTAACATCGAGTACCAAGTGGGAACAGCCACAACTTTGCAGTGTATACAGAGGTAAGTACATATTTGAGTATGCTATATCATTAGTCCACAATAGTGTTGTCTTAAGTACTGACTTCATACAGTCGATTCTGAATTTTTAAAAGCGTCTATTTTTTGCTCACAATTGAGCTCTGTTGACCAACTAAATGACCAAGCACTTGATGAAGAGACCCCCCCCCCCCACACACACACATATATTTAGTGTCCCATTTGCTTATTATTAAGGCCCATTTAAAGGCTTCTTCTGCCTCATGCTCAGTTTGAAAGGCTTTTTTGTGGTGTTATATCAAGATGTAATGACCAGTTGTACTCACTAGGGTTCGCAATATATAAATATATATATATGATATACTAGTTTTCTCTTAAAATATTGTCTTATATGATGTGTAAAACAACCGTCTCTGTTACAATATCAGAATATTTACTTTAGTGTATCAGGACCTTTTAAGATGTTTAAATTTAAACCTCCAGTACACATACACAAACACACACTCCTCACACACCCCTCACACGCACTATTCACTCTCCTGCCGTCTGGAAATAGGTGTTGTCAAGAGCATGTCAGGAGCATTCGGGCCTTCACAACCAGAATGTGCAACAGCTTCTTTCCCCAAGCCATCAGACTAAACACAAAAGTAACTGGACTGGACACACACACACACACTCACACACACACTCTCTCTTTATGGAAAAGAACAAAAAACAAATATAAAATGATATTTGCATAATTTGCACAATTGAACAATCTCCTACCTCTGTGGTCACAAACATTTACAACACAACAACCAGCTATGGAACAATACCTCATTTTTTGTGTTTTTGTTTGCACAATTGGTGGGAGCTACTGTGTAGCATTTATTGCCTTGTCTTGTGTATCCCTTTTTTGGGGGGCACATGTGCAGTTTGCCCTATTACTTGTCTTGTGTATAGTTAATTTATGTTGTCTGTTGTAGCACCTTGGTCCTGGGGAAACGTTTCGTTTCACTTTATACTACACTGTATATTGATGAAATGTGAAACCTTTGGTATTACTTATATTTCTTCATAAAATGGTTATAAAAGGTGTTCTGATCTTCATCTAAGTCACAACAATAGAAAAACACAGTCTGCTTAAACCACATAAACATTATATTTTTTCATGTTTTTATTGAACACAACATGTAAACATTCACAGTGCAGGGTGGAAAAAGTATGTGAAACCCTAGGGGGTTTGGGTTTGGTTTGGGGGTTTGGTTCTGGGTCCAATCAATGTGGTGAGATTGGATGTGTTGATTAAAGCTGCCCTGCCCAATAAAAAGCCCACAGCAGTTTTGAGTTTGCTGTTCTGAAGAAGCATTGTCTGATGTGAACCATGTCACGTACAAAAGAGCTCTCAGAAGTCTTGATCGACCATCAAGAATTGTTGAATTGTATAAAACTGGAAAGGGCTACAAAAGTATCTCTAAAAGCTGTGATGTCCACGTGTCCACGGTAAGACAGACTGTCTACAAATGGAGAAAGTTCAGCACTGTTGCTACTCTCGGCGTGGTCATCCTGTAAAGATGACTACAAGAGCACAGCCCAGAATGCTCAATGAAGTGAAGAAGAATCCTGGATTGTCATCTAAAGACTTACAGAAATCTCTGGCACATGCGAACATTTTTGTTGACAAATCTACAATAAGTAAAACATTAAACAAGAATGGATTTCATGGGAGAACACCAAGGAGGAAGCCACTGCTGTCCGAAAAAAACATTGCAGCACGTTTGAAGTTTGCAAAAGAGGCTGTAGTCCTGGGTTGCAGAGCTCTGAAGGAGTTGGAGGAGTTTAAATCTTGCTTACCTGAACAACTTGTTTTGTACTTGAATAAATAAAGGTTGCACTGTACAAAACCAGAAACAGGAGAGAAAGAAAATCAAAAAGCGATGAGCCCCCAAATCTGTTATGACCCAGTCTCGGTTAGGGCGGACAGAGTTTCCGTTGCAGGATTGTGTAGAGCTTTTCGTGACAGGAGTAATCAATTGTGCACCATCCCATGTTCAGTTCATTCTGTGCCACCTAAGGGGGTCTCCCATTGGAAATCCCAGTCCAGGGTTAAGGTTTTTACTTCCTGTATTGATAGGTTACGGAAGGGTTATCAGTAGGCCTGTTCATGTCCCCTAATTAATCAAGAGTTGTGAATCCACGCAGAAGAGCTCAGGACCACTGTTGTGGTTTATGATTGTTAAATTATTTATGTTTTTTTAATAGATGGTATAAAAAAGGGTCAAATCACAATTAAGGAACACATTTGTCATATGCCATATTGTTAGCCGTGCATCCATCTTTTCTCTTTCCTTCTTTTCATTTTCAAATGATCTCTCTCCTTCATTGCATATCAACCAATGTGTGTAAGTAAGAAGTACTTATGTCTTTGTATGTTATAGAATGTCTACTTGGCCGTTCTTAGTACCAAAATGACCCATTTGTTATTTCCTACACCATGATGAAGATGATGTAATTGTAAGAGGTTTCAATTCATTAATTCATATTTCAAGTAAATAACTTGATTAAATTCTGAACCATTCCTCATATGCAAATTAGCTTGGGCATAGACAAAGAAATACCTTTCTGCTCAAGTTTCATGGTGTTGCATTGGTCAGTTCCAAAGTTGGGTGTGACATCCAGGCCCATAAATCCCATCTACACTCTCTACGAAAGGGCGAAAGAGGGAGGAGACGACAAAGAGATGAAGTGAGACGATGCTGAGAGGCTGCCTCCTCTCGAGTCTTCGGGCTCGTACGGACCAGCTCCTGACCAACTCGGAGACACTCGGGAAACGCACATTGTGCTCATCATGTCTCCAGCCAGGAGCGAGGCCATGCTGGTCTTTCTGAGTCGTGAATCTCCTCCTGAGACAGAACAGCAATTCCTGATCGTCATCTACAGGACTTCATCTGAAACACCGAGAATCGTCCGGACTTTTGTTCCACTTCCATCTCAATAAGAGTAACGCTGCTGATCAATTCAGCGTCTGTAAGTTAAGCCCCTTTTAATTAAGGTGAATTTGAATTCCTCTTTACCATTCTCATCAAGATGTGATAAATCTGACTCCTTTAAACTTGCCATCTGTATCTCGTCTCTCTCTCTCGTCTATCTCTCCCCCTTTCTCTCTCCTATTCTCTCTCTCACTACTATTGTATATAGATGTTTGTCGTAGGTTAGTATGTGTCATGTGCCGTCTTATTAAATGTTGTATATAAACAAGTGATTGTTTTTGTTTGTGCCTCGCAATTACAAGTCAATGAATCTTTGATCTTGCTACCTCGCTCAATTACAACTTGTATTATATTAGAATAGTTATTTTCTAGGCCAGGAAGATCATTTTTCTTTGGATTAATGAAAAATTATATTGTCTGCTCGCTGGACGAACAGATCAAATAATTAAGCTATTGACTCCTTTAATATTCAATTCAAAGTTAGGTTGATTGGCACCTTGGTATGATTGGCTCACTAGTATAGATTGGCTCCCTAGAATAATTAATATGGGAATTTGGATATACAGGGTGTGATTTTAACTTACATTGTCGGTTACCGACTGGTGGAGAACAAAAACAAGTCTTGGACCAAATATATTGTTAATTACCCCCTTATTTAAAATGTTACAGATAATGGTAGAGAATGGTGGAACGTTGCTTGTTAATTTTCCCCAATATGCTACATCCCTCTGCTGATGGTGAATCTGTATGTGATGTCCTACATTCTGATGTTGTTAGGATGTTAACACAGGTTCCAAATGCTCTTCTCATTATCTCTGGAGATTTTAATTATGCCCCTCCATCCTCTACTGTGCCTACATTCACCCAGTATAGTTCATGCTACACTAGAGATAATAAAACACAGAATTTATTTATTTTACTCCCTCACAGTGATAACATGGTTTGATGAGAACAGTGAAAGACTGTTTTGAAAGAACCAACAAGTGGGAGGAATTGTGCAGTCCACATGGGGAGGATATTGATCATTTAACTGGCTGTTTTATTGTTAAAGGAGATGTAAGATAATAACTGGGAGAAGCAGGTGAATAGAAAGGTCAAAGCCAGGGGGTTGAAGGGACAGATTTCATAGGAAAAAATGGGAAGTAAGGGAATTTGGGATGCGTCATTCAGAGATGCGGTTACAGAGGAAGTTACGACAATATCAAAAATAATTATGTAACGCATAAATAATACTCTTCTTGACAGAACTGGTGTAACTGGGTCAGGTGTGTTCTTGCACGCACTCGCCTTTTCACTGTTGCCCACAAATTTTCTATGGGATTGAGATCAGGGCTTTGTTATGGCCACTCAATTACCATGAATTTGTTGTCCTTAAGCCACTTAGTAAATCATTTGGAAGACGTTTACACCCAAGCTTTAAATTCCTGGCAGATATTTTCAGATATTTGTTCAACATATCCACATAATTTTCTTTTCTAATGATTCCATCAATTTTATAAAGTGCACCAGGCCCTTCTGCAGAAAACCAGCTCCACAACATTATACTACCACCACCATACTTCATAGTTTAGTGGTGTTTTGAGACTTCAAAGCTTCAACCTTTTCCCTCTAAATATACCGTTTATCATTATGGCAGAATAGTTAAATGTTTGTTTTGTCAGACCACAGGACATGTCTCCAGAAATAAACTTTAGTCCCATACGCAGTTGCAAACTGTAGTCTGGCTTTTCTATGGTGGTTTTTAAGTAATGGCCTTCTCCTCCCAGAGTAACCTTTCAGCTCATGATGGCACATGACTTGATTTACTGTGGATACTGAGACCGTTTTACCAATTTCAGTCATCATCATCACAAGATATTTTGCTGTTGTTGATTTGCACAGTTCACCCCAAAAAACATTCCTCTCTGGGACTCAGAATCCGTCTTCTTCCTGAGCGGTATGATGGTTGTATATTCCCGTGTTTTTTTTATACTTGCGTATTATCCTCTGAATGTATGAACGTGGGACCTTCAAGCATCTGGAAATTGCACCCAAGGATGAGCCAGACTTGTCCACAATTCTTTGAGTCGGGTTGGGGGAAAGGGATGCATCTTCAGGAATGTAAGCCTTTATGTCCTAGAATTTGAAGATTTCTTTGAACAATGGGTTACTGTAAATGTACCTGTGGATGTAGTGTTGATGCCCCCCCCCCACGTGTACCACAGTGTTTGTGAACAAAGAAATACTTGTCACGTGTTCAAATTTTTTTTAGCACTTGAAATGTGAAAGGGTTCAAACTTCAGTAAGTTGTGTACAGTAAAATCAAAAGACACTTTGCTACACCTATATGATTAGACAATATGGAATAATGGGCACAAAGTAACTTATAGGGTACTAACAAATGTGTCTCTTCATAAGTCACAACCCACTGTTTATGTGTAGTTACTTAAGATGTGGTCACTGTGTACGGTCAATATTTTGTCAATAACTTATCAGAGTGAATTGGAAATATGGCATTTTTCTATTCAATTTATTTGAAACACTCACTTTATTCAAATTTTTTTTTATTTAAAATACTGTTGAAACCATTGTATAGAATTGGTTTGTGCTACCACATCAAACTGAATCCCTATATTAAATTATTTGTGTGTACCGATAGCATTTCTTTGTTTTATAATGAAAACCCTCAGTTCCCATGTGAACAAAGGCACGTTGTTGCAAACATTTATCAATCTGTGCAGTTGTGTGAAAGTACACTTTTACACTCATTCATGCGGCCTATTGCTGAAGCAGGAGTAATCAAGCACCCAAACCACACAATATAACCTAGGTCAAAGACATGATATAAAAATCTTTCAAAACAACAAATAATACCAAAAAAAGCCCTTTGTCAAACAACAACAACAACAACAACAAAAATCACTTATATGCAGTTACTCCCTTTCAGAAAAACAGAGGTGTGCACCAATTCTTATGTTTAGTGGAAAAAATAAAATACCTCCTTTTGCAACCAAGTGTTTCATTTTGGTTTCCCAGAGATGTGAGTTGGCAAAAGCAGCATTTGCAGTGTGTAAGAGAATAATTATATATTTAAGAGTTGTTAAAAATACAAATTGTCCAAAGCAAATCTTATCACTGTTGAGAGAGTAGGGCATTGCGAGTTGCTTTCATCTTTTCCAAGCGCTTCACCAGGTGGTTGTTGGTCATCTCCATTTCCTCAATTTTGTCCAGTGCAGTACGCAGCTGCAACACGAGAAGCAAAAGAATTATTTAACATTTCATAAAGGAATATTTTATATAGCCCTCTATTTTAGTGTGATACATTTTAGATTCAGATCATTTGTCAGACATCAGCTTGAACATTCCCTTTACTTCCATTATTCCTTTACTGTTGGAGCTTATCTAAATGATTAATTTTCCTAATGTCAGTGATTTTAAAGGAGCTTCAACTAAGTGAGCGCTAGCCACAGTCATACTGAACATCTCTGGAAAGACATCTAGAGAGAAATCCAAATATTTTCAATAGGTTCAGGTGGGCAACTCTAGAACATTCACAGATTTGTCCCCAAGTTACTTCTGTTGTGGCTAACTTGTACTTGGTGTATGTGTGTGTGTGTGTGTATGTGTGTGTGTTTTCTACATATACATACAAGACCAGGAGGCTCTATATCATGGGTGTCAAACTCAGGTGTAATTATTTTTGGCCAGATCATATTAGTCATTATTAGTATTAGTCATTTGTGAACCCCCTCAATTTTCTCTCAACAATCATTAGAATTAGCATTCACTTTACTATTAACCTTGGACAAATTAAATCCACCTCTCTCCACAAATGGCCAAACAAAAGATGGAAAACTGGAGTTTTCAAGACAGGTAGGAAGCAGATTATATGATTATACGAATGTAAAGGACAGACCGCAAAGTCTTTTAATTTAATTAAGTAATTATATGACGAGTGCTATTTTGTAATAGTTGTTGCTGTTACTGCAGTCACACATGCAGGTCCGTGTGCAGTAAACACAGAGAGCGAAGTGCAGATGAAACTTTCAGTGAATGAAAAAAGGCATTCTCAAAAATAAGGAAAGTTGATGCTGAAAACAGCATTTAAAAAAAAAATAGGCATTTATTCTTCCTGTATCAAAGCTTGGTGGTTTTAGGAAAACACAAAGGAGGGCATGGAGGCTGAGTGAAACACTTTTAGCACTTTTAACTGACATTAATGCTAATGATACACTCGTAGCTTGTGTAGCCTGTTACAAGTTATACAATTACTTGTAGAATACATTTAATAATTGTGAAACATATAACACCAACTAAACTACAACATACATACACACGAATTATACAAATAAAATACTAGAGAGAGAGAGAGAGAGAGAGAGAGAGAGAGAGAGAGTAAAAATGTCAAGGAAAAATAGAGAGTGAAAGGAGAAATATAAATATAAAAATAAATTGCAAATCAAGTTAGCTACACCGTGTGAGAATCGTCCAATAATTTAGTATTCACCTTAAAAAGGGGTTTCAGCTTAAAATTATGTTTCTTTAACTATTAGTAAAATTTACTTGCATTGGTTTTGATGACCAAATTCATGAACCAAACTCTTGATTCAGAGCCGTTGGGAGCAAGAGAAAGCTCCTGCTGAAGTTCAAATTTTTTCCGGTGCAAGCAAAGTTTCTGATTGAAATTGCTTGAATTAATTATTTTAAATTTTTGAATTAAGAATATCTTAGGCTAATATGGTGCCTACAAATGGTCACATGGCGTATATCATTGTATAGGGAATAATTAATGGATCATTTTGACACCAAAAGTCACATAGGTAAGGTGTGCAGAAGCGGAGAAGGATAGATCTAGGCAATTAAGAGTATTGCATACTTTATAACACCTTAATTTGTGAATTAAAGACTGAATCTTAGTTAGTTAGTAAGACAATTAGTATTAGACAACAGGGATAGTTTAGAAATATTAGGAACTATTCATTACAGAGGCAGTCATCCTATCCTGAGAATTGAGCACAAAACTACTATTCTGTAGGACAGTTCTGGAGAACTATTATCGCATAACAAAGTAACATATAAAACAATGTGGTTCATGGATATGATAAGACAGAGCACATTCACAGTGATATGATTAGGCAATAAAGGTGGTATACATACATTTGTATGCAAGTTATACACATGTATTCTTATCTATCTATCTATCTATATCTATATATATATATATATATATATATATATATATATATGTGGGGGATGTGTGTGGTGTGGTATGTGTGTATGTATGTATGTATGTATGTATATGTATATAGTATATATATATATATATATATATATATATATATATATATATATATATATATATATATATATATATATATCATACATACAGTGGTATGTAAAAGTTTGGGCACCCCTTTAAATTTTCATGATTTTCCTTTATAACTCATTGGTTGTCTGGATAAGAAATTTTAATTAAATATATCATATAGGAGACAAACACAGTGATATTTGAGAAGTGAAATAAAGTTTAATATGATTTATGGAAAGTGTACAAGAATTATTTAAGCAAAATTAGCCATGTGCATAAATTTAGGCAACACCAAAGAAAAAAGAACTCAATATTTTGTGCATCCTCCTTTTGCAAAAATAACAGCCTCTAAACGCTTTCTATAGCTTCCAATTAGAGTCTGGATTCTGGCAGAAGGTATTTTGGACCATTCTTCTTTACAAAACATGTCCAGTTCAGTCAGGTTTGATGGTTTCCGAGCATGGACAGCCCGCTTTAAATCACACCACAAATTTTCAATATATATTCAGGTCTGGGGACTGAGATGGCCATTCCAGAACGTTGTACTTGTTCCTCTGCATGAATGCCTTAGTAGATTTTGAGCAGTGTTTAGGGTCGTTGTCTTGTTGAAAGATCCAGCCCCTGCGCAATTTCAACTTTGTCACTGATTCCTGGACATTGTTCTTCAGAATCTGCTGATATTGAGTGGAATCCATGTGACCCTCAACTTTAACAAGATTCCCAGTTCCCTGCACTGGCCACACAACCCCACAGCATGATGGAACCGCCACCAAATTTTACTGTAGGTAGCGAAGTGTTTTTCTTGGAATGCTGTGTTGTTTTTTCGCCATGCATAACGCTCCCTTGTATTTGCCCAAATAACTCTATTTTAGTTTCATCAGTCCACAGCACCTTATTCCAAAATGAAGCTGGCTTGTCCAAATGTGCTTTAGCATACCTCAGGCGACACTGTTTGTGTCGTCCATTACTCGTCCATACAGCATCTCCTTGTGTAAAGTGCGCTGAATAGTTGGAACGATGCACAGTGACACCGTCTGCAGCAAGATGATGTTGTAGGTCTTTGGAGCTGGTCTGTGGCTTGACTGTGACTGTTCTCACCATCCTGCGCCTCTGCTTATCTGAGATTTTTCTCGGTCTGCCACTTCGGGCCTTAACTAGAACTGTGCCTCTGGTCTTCCAATTCCTCACAATGTTCCTCACAGTTGAAACTGAAAGATTAAATCTCTGAGACAGCTTTCTATATCCTTCCCCTAAACCATGATGTTCAACAATCATTGTTTTCAGATCATCTGAGAGTTGTTTTGAGGCTCCCATTTTGCCACACTTTAGAGAAGATGCAAAGAGGAGAAACACTTACAATTAGGCCTCCTTTAAATACTTTCTCATGATTGGATTCACCTGTGTATGGAAGGTCAAGGGTCACTGAGGTTACCAAACCAATTTTGAGTTCTAATAATTAGTGCTAAAGGTATTGAAATCAATCAAATGACCTTCAGCTTTTCAGGTTGCCTAAATTTATGCACATGGCTAATTTTGCTTAAATAATTCTTGTACACTTTCCATAAATCATATAAACTTTATTTCACTTCTCAAATATCACTGTGTTTGTCTCCTATATGATATATTTAACTGAAATTTCTTATCCAGACAACCAATAAGTTATAAAGGAAAATCATGAAAATTTAAAGGGGTGCCCAAACTTTTACATACCACTGTATATATATATATATATATATATATATATATATGGATACACACTAGAAGCGCATGGAATCAAATGTGTCCGGGTTCAGCGAGTGTGACCCTAAATTCTTTAGGTGGTGCCCATTCAGATTTCTGATGATTTAGAGATAGCCAGGTTGGCTTTTCTTGAGAATCGCCATTAAATACAAATTGTATGGCCTTTCTGGGTTTTTCCCCACCTCTAGACAAATAGCACCAGCTTTAACCGATCTTCTATCGGGTCACGGGGAGTCTGTGCTGTGTCTCCGGCGTCTATGGGCATTAAGGCAGGATACACCCTGGATGGAATGCCAACACATCGGAGGACACACACACATACACACACACACTCACACTCACACTCACACACACACACACATTCACACACTAGGGACAATTTTCCAAGGTGCCAATCAACCTACCGTGCATGTTTTTGGTCCAGGGGAGGAAACCGGAGAACCCGGAGAAAAAACCTGAGACACGGTGAAAACATGTACAAACTCCACACACACATGGCCTAGACGGGAATCGAACCCGGACCCTGGTGGTGAGAGGCGAACGTGCTAACCACTAAACCACCATGCCCCAAATGTAAATTAACTTGTGCTTATTTAACTTCATTCAAAATTTCTTACTTAAATTCTGCAATATTTTTTCAAATAAAAAAAAAAATTGATTTACCCCTTAATATTGTGGCAGTTTTTTTCTCTGTGGTACCAAATATCAATTTTTCAATGTATTGTATGCAAGTTAGAAATTCCATTATCGTGACAACACTAAGATATATTTTCATTATAGCTTCACTTGCATCCTTACCTCCCTTTGAAGTTTTCTTTTCTCAGCCTTAAGTTCATCTTCAATTTTCTCAGAGTTATCTGCTGCTGCTTTATATCGTAACACCTGCCCTTCAAGTCTGTTTATCTACAGACGGCAAATGTACAGAATTAGAACAACTTCCATTAATTAAAATCAACAGAACAATCATTAAGAAAACAGAACGACAGACCAGATTATTGAATATCTTCTTAACTAAAATTTCCTTAAAACTGTACTTTTTGAAAAAGTTGATGAATTTTATTTTAACATTTGAATTAAAAAAAAACTGTATACTGTCAGTGTTTGTAGATTTGTAGATACTTTGTAGATACTTTATAGAGAGGCAGAATCAACAAAAATTGTCATCTAGCTATAATATTTTGAAACTTACATTTTGTTCCATCGTACCCATTTCTTGTTCTGCCTTTGAAAGCTTGAATTTATATTCACTAATTTGTCGGTTGGCATCTCCTACAAATAAGAACAGGATTATATTATACAGAGAAATTTATTTGTAAATACACAAGTAAAGTTCATACATTTTTTTTTGTTATTTTCCAACAATTTATTTTTATTCTTAGCCAATATGCAGCATGTAGATATATCTCTTCTATCACATGACAGAAACCACTGCATACGCTGTATCGATATTTTAATTATTTTATTTGCAAATCCCAACTTGCTAGCAGGACGTGGCGACAGTGCACAACAACTTATGTCCAGTTGTTCTTACTCCCATCACAAAGTGCAAATTACAAAGTGCTTAAAATGGCTTTTTGCATATAAATGCTGGGTTACTATTAGTTGATCCCCAAAGTAAGTTTAGTTGTGACAACAGGTGCCAACAAAAGATGCCATTAACTCACCTCTTTATTTTGCCCAGACTAGTCTAGAAAATAGCTTCTTTTTTTTTTTTTAATAAAAATGCTTTTAGACTTTATCTCTGCATTTATAGTAAGCCAGTTAACGTTGATATCCTAAGTCCCCCATGCTATATTTACTGCTTTCTTCAGCTGAACTCCGTTTAACCAACAGCCACAGTTCAGTAGACGTTGAAACTATACTACAATTGTCCCAAACACTCCTCAGATCATGATTAACTTCTACCACTGAACCACAGAAATCCTTCTCACAAACTGTAGCACAGCACAGATACAATTGCTGCAGACCGCACCATCACGGCACTACATAAGGTAGTGAAAACTACCCCATACACTATTAAGACAGTATTATCCAACATTTACATTAACAATGTTACATGCAGAAAGTGAGCATTATTATCAAAGACCACTCCCATCCTTACCCATTGACTGTTTACATGTCTTCTATCAGAAACATCCAAAAAAATTCAACACTGTTTGATTGGACAGCTGAGGACTGGTGGTCATTTTCTTTTATGAATCCCCTTTTCGATTATTCGGGGCATCCAGAAAAAAACATGTCCAGAGAAGAAATAAGTAAATGCTACCATCTGTCCTGTTTTATGCTAACAGTTTACTATGGATTCATAAAAGAAAATGACCATCAGTCCTCAACTGTCCAATCAAACAGTGTTGAATTCTTTTGGATGCATTCTGTGCATTCATGTGTAGGGAACTGAGAAGAACACAGCCATGAGAATGGTACAAAAAATCTTGAAGAGCAACTTCTCCCAGCCTTCTAAAAACAGGGACAGACAATGCCTTTTAAAGGATAATGGACAAATTAACTTGTCAAATGTGCAAAAGTAGTAGGGGAACAAAATTTTGGCCAGTAAAATCATAAGTCAGGATTTGGCAAGAAGTTGAAGTTGGCAATATCACAGGGAGAACTGCTGATGTCTTGAAGAAGAAGCCTTTGAATAAAAGCCTTTGAAATGCTTGTAATGATTTTTCAGTATACTGTAGTAACATCTAACAAAAAGATCTAAAATATGAAGGCAGCAGACTTTGGGAAAATTTATATTTGTGTCACTGTCAAAACTTTTGGTCATGGCTGTTAAAACCCAACTCTTTTTAAGGTCTCTCTCTCTCTCTCTCACACACACACACACACACACACACACACACACACACACACACACACACACACACACACACACACACACACAAATTACTGGACAGAGGAAAGGTATATATTTTGTAAAGAACTGAAACATATTATTAGTATACAAGCTAACAGATCTTTTCGAAAGCTCAAGAACATACACAACTCTTTCAGCTGGTTACAAATGTACACTTACTCTGCATTTCAATCAAGTTCAAGTCAGTGCCATTTTCTAGTTGTTCTCCATCAGGGTAAACACTTTCCATCTTTGAATGTTTTTGTTTTTCCTCTTGAAGTTGCATTTTTAGTTTTCTGATCTATGAGATACCAAAGCAGAATAATGTTAACAGATATCCCCTTTTCTTGGGCAAATGCTGGTTCTGATAGAATTAAGAATAATTAATCTGCACTGTGCTCCAAAGAGAAAACAGTAACATACTCAATCTTTTATTCTCAATCATTCTATTGAACAATTAAAGTATTATAATGATAATATTCATACTTGGGATAACAGTTCATCTTTTTCTTCAGCAAGCTTTCGCAGTCGAATATCTGTTATGGAGAAGAAGAATAAAAAGGATACCATTGCATCACTTTTAAATAATGTGTGTATTTAGTTGCCTGCACCATAATACTAACATGAATTTGTAACCATGTTCTTATATAAAATTAAAAACAATCAATTCACTTGTAACCTAATAGAGATGGGAGTTTAATAGTCATCATCGATTAATTCAGGTTTATGCCGATGTTGAAAATACGATTGATTTTACAATTTCACCTTGGTTTGACACAGCAAATTTCCTTATTTCACCAGCTGCCACCCATATTACTTTTAAGAAATATGAAATACAACATGGGAGAGTGCTTTAATAAATCCAAAGACATTGTCTTCAAGAGGGATGTGGGAACTTTAGACAAATTAACTGTGGATTCTTGGCTTGTTGAATGTCTGAAGTTTGTGTCAACTAAAGGAAGCAGCACGACAAATTTATTCCAGCACCTGAAACAGAATTATGTTGTTGAATGGGGAGGCATGTGTGGTGCTGCGGGATAAACATGACAGCAACAGCCCCAAAACACTGGCTAAAAATATGTTTAAAAAAAAAAAAAAAAAAAAAAAGGAGAATCAATTTATGACATATCGCCAAGCTCTTCTATATAACATTAGTAGTCTAAAATTTTGACAAACACTGTTTATTGGATCAAATCTGTTTTCATACCCAGAGGTCCATCTCCAGCAGACTCTGGCACTTGAGCAGCTTCCTGAGTGACAAGAGTAATCACTGAGGTGGGGGATTCATGACTGACATCCCCATTGGGAGTGCCCTCAGGAATGATGACCAGCCCATGTTTCTGTAGAAAGTAATTAAGAGAAATACTATACATTAGACATTATATTAGACAGGATATATATGCCCTAACACATCTTCACATATGAAGAAATAAAGATTATACATCACTAAGAGCAGGTTATGCTACAAGGGAAAAATCATGAGACATTATACCCAACAGAAACAATTTTCACTGGCTAATATTTGTGTTTGCATGCTGTCTTAATCACTCATGTGATTAAAGTAAAAATTGGAATTAAATAAAATAAGTGGAACTGATTATAAAGAAATGCATAGCAGTCTGGATGGGTCATAAATAGGGCAGTGATGAATTGTTTCAAAAATCGCAATCATACCAAAATAAGGACACACATGGAACTACTGTAGGCTGCTGAAGAAAATGAATATTAAAGTAGATCTTACAGTTGAGTGAACAACTTACTGTAGCCAATAAGTCTAATAAAACATAGTAACAAAGTTAGATGGTCCATGTTCGAAATAAATACTACATAATAAACTTGGAGTTTCAAAAGGACAGCCACCACAGAAATATTTTGTCAATCCTTGCTAGTTGCTAGATGGAAACCTATTCATGAATAAAGGAATATGTGGTCAGCATGCAATGGATGAGGGTAAAAGGAAAAACTTGTCACCTTTTCATTTTACTCCACTGAAAATTAAACTATACTTACATGAAGTATAATTCAAGGAGTAACATTCATAATGCACAAAAGCTATTGTTGAGAAATCTGTCTTTCTTTTGGTACAACACTTGGCCGTCCATACTGACATACCTCTCCTGTTTTGGACTTCCCCTTGAGATCAGCTAGCTCATCTCTGAGCTCGTCCCTCTCATTCCTAATGCAATCAAAGTACTCTTTCTGCCTCTCTAAGGCCTAGCCAAAAGCATGGCAGGAAAGAAAGAAGAGCCATGAGGTGAGCCAATGGAGTAAGACAGAGCACATTGAAGCAGACAAGACAAAATTTTTCAACAGACCACAAGGACACGGATAGCATGCAAAGTCTACATAACAGCAAGCATTAAAAGGTGGTTTGAACAAGATGACATGCTTTAACAATGCTTTTCAGAAAGCATTACAACTAAATGGTCTAAAATCAGTGTAAAATATAATGTACTGTATATGTTTTAGTTCACTTGGTTAGCCTTAATTTCTTGTGTGCTGATCTGAGAAATCCCATAATTTTTGGCCCAAAAATTTATTTTGTTACTGTGAATAAATGTATGGCTTTTACATTTAGCTTTAGTACAATGATGTATGCACAACTATCTTATGATAATGACTCAGTCTCTTGATACAGATGTGTCAATTTGCTGGCGTTCTTGGTATAAAAGTCCTGAAGGCTAAGATACTAGACTGTAAAGAATTCTTCTCACTGCAGATTTTAACCTCAAATTATGATTCCAAATATCATTTTTTGAGCCTCAACTCAACAAATTTATGGTTGGTGTTCCCAGATTAATTAACAGGGACTGCTTCTCTGAGATCACAGCTTACATTGTATCCTTTTGTCATGATGTGTACACACACACACACACACACACACACACACACACACACAGGCTCTAAAACAACAAGTATGACAATGCAACAAAATGTCTTAAATTTTTCAAAATTATGACACACTGCATTCGGAAAGTATTCAGACTGCCTTCAAACACTGTGACTGAGTGTTAGACATCCTGTGTGACGATTGTACAATGTTCCAGAAGGTAACATCACTGCCCTCGGAGTTTGAAAGAAAAGTCACTCAAAGGACTCGCACTGTTAAGAACCAGATTCTGATAAAACCAAGATTGAGCCTCCAAGCCTGAAGTTATCATTCTTTCAGTAATATTTGAAATAATATCTCGATGAACCCAAAAATAATTTCCAAATCCTGACAAAAATTTTCTACAAACACTTTCAGTGGGATGTATTGTGTGTGCGTGTGTATATTTATATGTATGTATATATGTGTGTATGTATATGTGTGTGTGTATGTATGTGTATATCTATATAAATATATATATATATATATATATATATATAGAGAGAGAGAGAGAGAGAAATGCAGCACCAGCCCACACACACTCACTCCCATGTGGAAAGAGTAATAAAATTTTGTAATTTTGTAAAATTAGTAGCTCATTAAAAATGTACTCAGAGTAAAAGTTACCCGTTACTTTTTTTTAACGTGTTGGGAGGGGAATTCTAGCGTAGTTAAAAAAATGAAAAGGGAATATAAATGTCAAAGTAGTTGTTTTTAATTGCAGAAAACACATTTAAAATGAAAGCTGCTCTACATGCGCTTCAATATATTTTCACGTCGATGTGCCGAACCATTTGAGAAACGCTGAATTAAAAGATCTCGCCCCGGTAAAATTTGCGGTATTTTCATTTCACGCACATGCGCATTTGATGAAAATATCATACTGAACTCAAGCAAAGCGAACACACATAAAAAAAAACACAAACACTGAATATAAGACTCGCTTGAAAAGGCAACATCAGCAGATAAAATATAATACTTTCATTCATTTCACATGACACAGGACATAGAGCTAGCTCAATAGTGCATTGTCCCTGTTAATTACCATTTCTTGTACTTGAGATCAAAGTGGTCAATTAAATATGGTCATGGTTTTGCTTCATAAGAATGTGATGGCATTTCGCTTTCACCTGTTCCTGCATCACTGCGTCTCCATCGTTCCTGTGAGTTTAGCACGTTTGATCTCCCGCCTATCAAGCAATCATTGTGGTAGTTTCCATGGTTCTAAATCCTGCTAAGAATTATTTTTCTTCAATCTCTGATAATTTATTTTTGTTGGTAGAAGCAAAATTCTAGCCATTTAACTTAGTCCACGTCTGCACTCTACACTAAATATACGCACTCCCATACTACAACCATGACCGTGACTAACCACTCTTTCTTTCTTTCCTTCTTTTCTCTCTCTTTGTTGAGTTACATGTCCCACTGCTGAGCTGTCAGTGATCCAGACCCCCTCTGCACTCTGGTCCTGTGTGAACCTGCTGGTTACTCGCCCTCGATTGATGATGCCTCAAATTCATGAATACACTCCACACCCCAAAATATACATCCTCAACCACACACACAACACTAAAAACCCAAATGAGGATGAGGTTCTCTGTTAAGTCGGGTTCCTCTCACGGTTTCTTCCTGTTCCCAGGGAGTTTTTCCTCGTCACCGTCGCTTCGGCTCAAAAAGAAACAATTAGGACCAAACTGATTTTCACTTTTCACACATAAGTATTATGTAAAACTGCTATGAGACGATGACAAATTGTAAAAAGCGCTCTACAAATAAAACTGAATTGAATTAACTTATTATTCCATCATGTTGCAACTCAGGATCTACATTCAAACAATGTTTTATGAAATCATAATTAAATGGTATTGTTTTATAATTTAGAGTTTGTAGAACATTAAGAATAATGATTAATAGTTATTAAACAATAAGGTTTACAAAAACAATGATAATATTACTAGAACATTGTATTAATAATAATAGTAATAAAGTAATGAGGTGGTGTAACAATAAATTGTGCAACTGCAAAAAAACTGCAAATTTGATCCATATTTCAGGTGCACATACCCCCCAGAAAAGAGAAGAGGCCACCATGCCTTTTGAGCCTACACTGGCTCCACGAGCCCACCGGTCTCTCAGAGAAAAACACATTCTCAGAAAGAATCTGGGGAGGGGCCACCAGGCCAAGCTGCTCCAAACTGTACCAGCTTTAGAAGTTCCAGCTAAAAGAACATCATGGTTCCAGCCAAGAGACCAGAGTCCGAGACCGGCTCAAAACATCCGAGTCGGAGGCATTTTATTCTATTAATTTACCCACTGCTACTATTTGTGACTAGATCCATTAATGAATTCTCCTCTTTACTCTAATCTATACAAATCTGAGCAGCTAGACAATGCCTCTACTCTTATAGATGTACATTTTTTCGAATCTTAAGATCCCCAGGACCACAGAGGCTCAGAAGCTACAGTTAAATGCTCCCCATCACCAGAGAGGAAGCATTACTTGCACTAACATCTATGCCCTCTGCCCGAGTTTTAGGGTGTCAGTTTTATAAAATGATATTTTTTTACATGTTTAATGATATTTTCCTTGATCCCTTGTTGGCTATGTTCAACCATTCTCTTGAAGCAGATATTCTTCTTCACTCACTCAGAGAAGGAAATATTTCCTTTATTTTTAAGAAAGGGAAATGTCCTGAATGCTGTGTCTCCTATAGACCAATAGCCCTACTAAACTCTGACCAAAATATTGGCCATTCTTTTGGAGAAGGTTGTTGCTCCCTTACATTGTGGGAAAAGACCAGACCAGTTTTGTAAAAGGACGGAACTCTTCTGATAATGTGAGAAGACTGCTCAATATTATTCAGCTTTCGCAGAACTCCAGTGAGCCTGCTCTTGTGCTCTCTCTGGATGCTGAGAAAACATTTGACCGGGTTGAGTGGTCATATTTATTCTATACACTGGAAAAATTCGACCTGGGTGGTAACTTTGTTAACTGGATAAGAGTACTCTATAATAATCCAACTGCAGCTGTTTCACCAATGGTATGAGATCTAGCTACTTTACCTTGTGCTCTCAGCACTTCTCCTCTTACCCCTATTCTGGGCAATCCAGATTTTTTGCCAGGCTTTAGGGATGGTGGTTTTGAGACATGGTACTCACAGGGGTTACCAAAGTTAGGGGATCTATTTTATAAGCAGATTTTGCTGCCTTTTTAGACAATACAGGAACGATATGGCGTACTCAAGGGTGCATTTTTTAAATATTTGCAACTTAGACATTTTATTGTTACTGATACAACATTAGTAACTTTAAGTGCTACTTCTGTTGTAGAAAGAGCCTTATCTTTATCTTCATAAGAATCTAGGAGGCACATAAGAGCATTCTATAGATCTCTAATTCCTAGCGATGCTTCTGCATGGATACTGCATCCTGCATGCTTGGGAGAGAGACCTGGGACTTTTTTTTGCATGCTCCCGACTGATCTTTTCCCGCAGTATGCTGTTTGCTTTGTGTGCTGATAAACAGGGCGTGAGAACAGGAGACTGAGTTTAACAACAAATAGGCTGCATAAAGAGGGAAAATGGATGCATCACAAAGCCAGGTAATTTGTAAAACCTGTCAGTCTGTCGTTGAAGTAAAACTGAAACAAAACAAACCTATTTCAACACCTTATGAAATCAACACCTATTTCAACATGGGTTGTTTTCTTCACACATACACACACTTTTTGCCATAGGTCTGTTACACACACAAATATAGGTCTTGCACCTTATGTCTGTTTTAGAGACATGTTACAGGTCTTTGATAAAGATCTAATTGTTCACATTGTAAAACATATGTGTCAAAATCTTGATTAAAATCAAAACCGCAATATTGTTCAAGAAAATCATGATAGGTTTCTTTTGTCCATATAGCAGAGCCCTAAACGTGTGTGTGTGTGTGTGTGTGTGTATATGTGTATATATCTATATATATATATATATATATATATATATATATAGATATATATATATATATATATATAGATATATATATATATATATATATATATATATATATATCATACATACATACACATATATATACACACACACATATATATATATATATATATATATATATATATATATATATATATATATATATATATATATATATATATATATATATATATATATATATATATATATATATATATATATATATATATATGTTAAGCTCAGTCTCCTGTTCTGGCTCTCCGTTTAGGCGCACTGCACTGTGATTGGTTGAAACAGCATACTGCAGTAAAAGATCAGTGAGGATCATGCTCAAATGACGATTTCAATGTGATTGCAATTATTTGCACAGCCATAATGTGTGTGTATGTGTGTGTTGTAGTGGTTGTATATCAGCAACAACAATATTTAATTATAAACAATACTTAATTATATCACTCAATATAGGGAAAATAAGTCAAAGGCTTGTTTGTTATTCACCAATTACTAAAATTGTGTAATAATTTAAAATATCAACCTCCACCAGTCGATAATGACAACTTACCTTAAAATGTAAATCCAAATACCCATATTAATTATAACTGGTTATAATCAATTATGACTATTGTACTTTGATATGAAAGGCATAAATAATTAACTTATTTGATCTCTTCTTCCAGGGAACGGCTAGTATAATTATTCCTTAATACCAAGAAAAGTTACAGTGGGGCAAAATGATTATGATTTCGTCTTGGTTTGACATACGCAAGCTCCCATAGTTCTCCACCACTGTATATGTGAAATACCAAACACAACATGGCGGCCACATGGCAAAGCTCCGCTGTAATATTAGTGGCAAGTAAAGGAATCAGCACGACTAAAAAAATGACTGTTGAAAAGGGAGGGTTGTGTGGCGACAAACAGCGGCTACAAATAGGACAACCTAACCATGCAACACACAAATACTTAAAACAAAATAAATGTTAATTTAATGCATCGCTCGGATATATGAATATCGCATATACTGTTATATATATATATATATATATATATATATATATATATATATATAGATATATATATATACGATATATATATTTATTTATTTCACTCTGGAAATGATTCTTTATTCTTTTAATATTAATTTCATGCTAATTCATTCATTTCTATGTAATTTTTTTAGTGGTTGTTTTAATATGGTACGTGACTCCATATTTGTATAGAATTATTTTCCTGTTTTGGTTGCTTGTCCTTATAAACCGGTGACATGATTAGGTTACATATGGTAACATACTACCATAACATATCACAGGTAGTAGCTCATACCTTTTGTGTTTATAGGAGATTAAATCTTGGCTTGCCCAAAATTTCCTCTTTCTAAATGAAGAGAAGACTGTGGTAATTGTTTTTGGTCCAAATGAGAACCTGTAACGTAATAGCCCAGATCTGGATTGGACATCACCTTTTAAATCTACACAGGTGTGGAACTTGGACGTTGTTGTCGAACAACATTTAAAATTTGATAAACATCTCATCAGTCATTGGTTCTAGTTTTTATCAGCTCTGTCTTCTTTCTAAAACTCGAAATTTTCTCTCGCCCAAATCCCTTGAAATGGCCGTTCATGCTTTTGTGACATCTCGCTTAAATTACTGCAACTCTTTACATTGTGGTTTATCCAAGTTTAAAATTGCACGTCTTCAGCTTGTCCAAAATGCTGCAGTCAGATTTCTCTTAAAGCATCGGAAACATGATCGCATCATTCCTGCTCGACACTGCTCTACCACCTCTCTACCACCGCTCTACCCTGGTTGCCTGTTTGTCAGAGAATTGATTTAAAAATTCTACACTTTGTGGATAAATCTCCTCACTCCTTCAATCTCTCTTCTAACAGTCCAGCTAGAAATGAAAGATCAAACGGCCAGGTCTTGACCTTTGATGTTCCAATTGTTCGGTTTAAGTGTAGAGGGGAGCGTGCTTTTGCGGTGGAATGGCTGTGGAATGCCCTGGCGTTGGAGATTAGAGCGCCACTTTCTCTTTTTGATAAAAATCTTTGATAAAAATTTATTGTTTTCTTTAGTGTACTGATTTCTGTTTATGGTTTTTATATCTAGTAGATTATTATTTTGATTTTAACAGTATTTATTTTATGCCATGTCTGAATTTTTCTTAAGTTCTTTAAGTTGACTGTAGGATATGTGCTATATAAATAAAATGACCTTGACCATTCAAAAAAGTATTACTTAAATCCTGTAATTGTGGCAGTTTTTTTCTCCATGGTATCATATCAATATTTTCAAGGTATCCTATCGAAGCACGAACACTATTATACACTATACATTATTCATATATGTATTAGGGTTGCACAACATATTGAAAAAATTATCGTGCGATTATACTATTGGCTAGACAGGGCCGAAGGTGAACCTAGTGGATCAATGCAGATAGAGGATATAAACATAGCGCAAGTATAGAAGATATAAACATTGTATATTTTTTCCAATATCGTGCAGCCCACACACACACACACACACATATATGCTGCCACATGATTCGTTGGTTGCACAACTGTATATTCATGCTATAGTAGCAGTGTTATTACAGCAGGCAGTGAGTGTATACACACCTAAAGACCACTCTACTATGGTACCGATAGTCCATGCTAATAAAATCTTTGTACCGCAATCTTTTTGTCCTTCCAGGTAACAGTTTCCTGAAGGTCAAACACCTCCCTTGTGCGAATATCTAACTTGGACTGTATGTTCTGGTTTTCCTAGAAAAATAGTGTTAAAATAGAGAGCCATGAAATGGCTCAGACAAACAACAGACAAAAGCAAGACAAAGACATATTTAAGAGATAAACGTTCTGCATGTGGACCATAGTTATATAACTCGGGGGAAGAAACAAAAAGAGACACATAAACAAACATAAAAAACCCATTTATATCATGTTTCAACAATTCCTCACCTCAATAAGTTCATCTCGCTGACGGATTCCCTCTTTTAGCTCCTCTTGTTTATGCACCAGGACTGAACATGTATGCTTTTGCCTCTCCAATTCCTGTGGATATTTTTTTGTTCATATAAGTAAATTAAAACTCAGTGTTTGCTCATCTTATCTCTAGTACATTAATATTTTTATATTTTAGAATTTGCATTTTCTTTTTTTTTTATTACATGCCTTTTGCCTTTGTCTGTGGATAATGCTGGAACCTGTAAATGTGTATAATGTGTGTGTGTGTGTGTGTATCGGTCTGTTCACTTTAGAATTCATTTGCTACTTAGTAGTCCCATCATGAAAAATATCATCTACCTATTTAACCACACAAGCACTTCCACTTTTTTGGACTGCATAATGAGTCTCCACAAGAACGGATTGTGTCTTTAATTTGTTTAACAATCTGTCATGTATCTCATCATTTCATAGTACCAATACATTCCCACACACACACACACACATATTCTAGGGACAAAAGTATTGGGGACTCTTACAGCCATATACAGGTCTATCCCAAACTATTATCACAATGTTGAAAGCACACAAATGTATAGGACATTTCTTGATGCAGTACAATTCAATTTTCCCTTAATTTGAAATAGTAGACCTTAAACTATTCCAGTATGACAATAGAAGATCAAGATCGTCCATCCCATGTGAACCATATCATCATGGAGCTGGTTTTGTCATGCTGGAACAGTGGCCTGCTGTTGAGCTCTGAACATGACCCTATAAAATGTGTGTGTGTGTGTGTGTGTGTGTGTGCCTTTGATTTCTCTTCTGTTTCCCTGATCAGCTCTGACATCTGCTCTTCCATTTCTTCTATAACATCCTTGAGTGTGTCCACCTGGTAGATGAGATTTGCCTTGTCGTTGTCAAGTTGTGCATTAGATACCATGGCCTTCTTATACTTCTCCTCCACTTCTGACAAAGATTCCTAGGAAGAATATAACATTTCTCAAAAATACAACTAATATAGTAACATAACTGCTATATACAGTCATTATAATTATGGAAAAAATATTCATTAAAGTGCATCTTTTATTCTATTTTTTAAAGCTTAGAAATATAGAATGTACAATTAACCTCTTTGTTTTATGAGATAAGAGGTAAAAGTATTGTGCATATATAACAATATTTATTTAGTTGTCATATATGAATTCCCATTTCCCAGTTCCCATTTCTCTCAAAACTTTGCAACTTTAAAAATAAATAAATAATGGTACTTTTTTCTTAATTATATTATAAGAAGGACAATGGCTCTCATTTGATTTTGTATGATTATAACAAATCAAATAGTAGCCAGTCTCCAAAAAATGTAAACAAACCATGTTGACACACCATATAAAATTTCAACAGCATTTATGTCTTAAAGCTCTTAACCTTAACTGAAGTTAACATACAGGTTTAGTAAAGAGCGACTCAAAAACGCAGTTTCATGCAAGGCCAATGCTTACACACAAAAACAACAGCAAAAGCAGTGAAGTTTCAATGCCAGTAAAAATGCATATCCATAAAGAGTTAATGGGAGTAAAAAAGAAATGGCATGCACTGGATACAAGCCCCACTACCTTCAGTTCTTTAAGACCCTGCATATATCGCCCCTCTACATCCTGTATCTGGTCTTTTAGATCATATATGTCCTGTTAAAGAGGAAGGGCTGAAATAAATATTTGTGAAAAGAAGCACTGAAGAAAAAATGTGGCATATGCCTGCTTTTAAAAAGTAAAGAGACTGAAAGAAAATATATCAAAGCAAAAACAGCTACTGGGGGGTTTTAGCTTATACAACACATTAGCTAGTCACTAATTTTATGCATTTGAGTACCAAAAATAAGATGGGTATAAGTCATATTCACATTATATAAATTT
This sequence comes from Kryptopterus vitreolus, assembly GCA_030449085.1. NCBI lineage: Eukaryota > Metazoa > Chordata > Actinopteri > Siluriformes > Siluridae > Kryptopterus > Kryptopterus vitreolus. The sequence continues at coordinate 84,383 of JACRUU010000014.1, forward strand.
ACAAACTACAGTCAGATTTATCTACTAAATTTTATTCCATAAACTAAAAGTAAGATTTTTAAGACGGTTCCAAGCTCTGTGTACTCATTTCAAGCTTTAATCATATTACTAAAAAGAAGAATTTTTAGTTATAAATTGCCAACAGAATAAGAAGTACAAGCTTGCAAAAAAATCCCCTTGAAAAAGTTCTTTATAATTGAAAACATAAACATCACCTTACTCATTCTGATCATGTGCAAATTATAGAATATAAGAAAAAAGACTGACAAAATTGATAGTACAAATTTAAAACTGTTGTTGGTTAAAATTTTGGATAGAAAGATAAATGCATATAAGGCTTATCTACATTCAATCATACTTTCTTCTTGATAAACATATAGAAGGGTAACCACCATGTAAGTTTGCAGTTAACATTTTCCAATGAAAATGTAAAAAATCTGTAAAGGGGGATTCAATATGTTTACCCTCAGCTCACTGAGGGAGGACTCTGGTTCATTGACAATACTGGACATGTCCCCACTGCCCCGTCTGGATAGAGTACCACCAAGAGATGCCAGTGAAGCAGCAGAAAGGCCTGGAGTGGCAGATCGAGACGATGGCTACAATAAACAACAATAAACATTATTATTAAACAAATTATGCATGAACATCCATCATTCTGAGCAGTAAGATTTTCAAGAAAACATTGAAATGAAACACGGTATATATACATATATAAACACACACACACACACACATATATATTTATAAGGTACGTTAAAACCAAGCACACTATTGTTTTTCTTGTGAAATTCCCAATAAGTTAACCTTGGGGGCCATTCAACTGGCCCACGACGACCAATCCACTTTTCAGAAAACTGTTCATCTAGGAATGCTCAGACCTAACACCCATAATGTGGTGGTGCACCATCTTGCTTGAAAAACTCAGGGAACGTGCCAGCTTCAGTGCATAAAGAGGGAAATACATCATCATGTAGCAATTTCAAATATCCAGTGGCCTTGAGGTTTCCATTGATGAAGAATGGCCCCACTACCTCTCCAATGTGGGTTAGTGTCAGACCAATAGCGGTGGTTTTGTTTGTGAACTTTACCATATATATACACATACATACATGCATACATATACATAGACAGACACACGTGTGTGTGTGTATGTACAGTCAGGTCCATAAATATTGGGACATCAAAACAATTCTAACGTTGTTGGCTCTAGAACACACACTGAACATGTAGAAAAATCATATATGATATAAACCTGAAAAGTGTGGCGTGCATATGCTTTTATCCCCCGAGTCAATATTTTGTCAAACCACCTTTCACTGTGATTACAACTTCAAGTCTTTTTGGGTAAGTCTCTATAGGCTTTGAATATCTAGAGACTGGGATTTTCTCCCATTCTTCTTTGACAAAAAGCTCCAGTTGAATCAGATTGGATGGAGAACATCTGTGTACAGAAATTGTAAGTCTTGCCAAAGATTCTCATTTGGATTTAGGTCTTTACTTTGACCTGGCCATTATATCACATGAATATGCTTTGATCTAAACCATTTCTTTGTAGCTCTGCCTGTATGTTTAGGGTCTTTGTCCTGCCGGAAGGTGAACTTCTGCCCCAGTCTCAAGTCCTTTGCAGCCTCTAAGTTTTTCTTCCAGGATTGTCTATCCATCTTCAAGTCAACGCTGACTTTTCTTTTTGCTGACAGTTTCTTTTTCCTTGCTGAAGAAAAGCATCCCCACCGCATCATGATGCCACCACCATGTTTCACGGTTTTTCACGGGGGGATGGTGTGTTGAGGCTGATGTGCAGTGTTAGGTTTCTGCCACACATAATGTGTATAGCCCTAAAACAGCAACTCCTTCCACATGTTTGCTATGTCTCACATTACCTTTGGCAAACAGAACTTCTAACAAGTAATAGTGGTACAGACTATACCACCTGAGCTGTGGGTCTCTGCTGCTCCCCCAGAGTTACCACAGGTCTTCTGGCTACATCTTGAATCAATGCTCTCCTTGCCTGGCCCATCAGTTTAGGTGGACGGCCATGTCTTGGTAGGTTGGCATATGTGCCATTCTCTTATGTCTTATATATAAGTGGCAGGTGTTCTCAATGTCCATAGCATCATTCTGTGTAGCACTGTTGTTCCATTATGTTTGAACATCAACGCCATCTTCAATATGATTCAATATGTTTAGAAACGCTTGCATGATCCACATCATATCCTGCAGCCCCACTTACAGAGCCTGCTGCAGTTTGTATATTAAGTAACTAAACCTACAGACAGTGCCATCGATACCGCACATCATTTGGCCACATTTCACCATAACTAAAAACACCCGATATATATAAGATATATATATATATATATATATATATATATATATATAGATATATATATATATATATATCACACACACACACACACAAACACACACACACACCCACACATATATATATATATATATATATATATATATATATATATATATATATATATATATATATGCTGTTCATAGATTTTAGCTGAATATTAAATACCATCATTAATTTTCACAGGAATAAATGTCTCATAGAAGGACTCCTGATCAAAATGACGAACTTCGTTGAATCCCATGTTATATACTCACCCGACTGAAAGGGTCGGAGTACTGCTTGTCACATTTTTCATCCAACTAAAAGAGAGAAGAAAAAAATTGTCAGAATGTTTCTAATTAGATGTTTATAATCGTGATCTTTTCCACTGGTACATGAAAAGAGAAAAAGGTATTATGTTTTGGTTCATTATTGGCATACAAATACCATTCAATAATGTATGGAACTTAACCATGCTGCTTTTCCAATTCTACAACAGCAAAACTCCACCCAAAGTCATTAAGACACACTACATTTATAGTCTCATCACACAGGTTATCCATAATTCTCTTTACTGCTGGGCAACATGCGAGATAAGTGACAGATAATTAGTAAATGCTATTGATATTCATATAAATATCCATTAATAATAATTGTGAAATATAAACTATACAAATAGTGGCACACACAAAAAAGACATTTTAGGACTGAAGAGCAATATTTTGTTAGACACAAATTAATGAATACATGCAGTATCTTGCCACACCACCATGCCCCAACTTACAAGGTCCAGATCGGGGATGCTCAGATCATCTAGGTCAGAAACAATGCTACCTTTGCGGTTTGAACGGCTGAAATAGTCAGCAGCAGTCTCACTCATGTCAGAAATTTGAGATGACTATAATGCAAAAAGTTAAAATGAGCAGGAATAGAAAAAAGAGAAAAACCAAAAAATATAGGAAGTTTGGTAAGATCATAAAACTGGGTCTGGATGCATAATTAGCTCACCACACTATCTCTCCTTTCCTGTTTCATGTGATTCTGAGATGAAATGCTGGCAGAATCATCATCAGAAGAGGACTTCATAAATAAATGGATAAAATATATGAGCGAAAAATAAAAGTAGTGCTTTTTAGTGTATTTGTTAAATTACAGGCAAAATACTACACAAAAAAAAAAACACTTAAGTGTGCATATTTTCTGATATTTTCAACAAACTTAGGAACTGTGTAAAGCAACTCAATGTAAAAGCTTGTTTATTATTTAAGACAAAGATTAATACAACTACAAATATTACAAAATTAAAACAATAAATATACAAAAAATGAACAAAAAACTTTGCAGCCAATGTGTTCATTTAAAAACAAATGTTGGGAGGACATTTTGGCAAATTATGGACCCTTTAGACATCGGTTCAGCTAGTTTCTTATCATTAAATGAAATAAATGAAAAATTTTGGAGTTATTCTTAACATGCCGTACAATGTGCTTACCACTGGACTACTGCGGGTGGAACTAGCACCAGAAGAGCACCAACTGTATTCAGACTTCTGTGAATACAAGCAACCCATTCAGACTGACCTATTGGGCCTAAAGACCTAAAGATGTAATCTTTGCAAATCTAGAACTATTTCAGAATTAATAATCCGCTAGTGAGCTTGCGCTATTCATTTGTGCTGTTGATAGTGCCTGAGAACATTACTCTCTTACCAGACAATTATTGTTGTGTAATTGATGTAGAATTTGAAGCATAGAATATTGGAGTACACTTTTGTCACATTATATACTACTGCAGTTAAAAATCTTGGGCAATATGACAATATCACAAATTTAACATTCAATTAACTAAAATTTAAATAGGAACTGTAACAATGACAATGTAGCCAATTAACTCTATAACCATCCATGCACACAGTAACATGCCAGAAAGATTTACACCAAAATAAAATTATTACACAGCTGTTAATAAAAGACTAGCTTTAAATGATTCAATGTGTGAAATGTATTTTTTAAAGCCTTTTTTAAGCTTCTTTTTTAAATAATTTTTTAAAAGTCTTTTAAGTTACAAATGTTACCACATATGATTCTGATCTAACTGCAAAAAAGCAGAGAAGTTATGACCTCAACATGATCCTCAATGTCTCAATTATGGTGTTTGCAAGTGACATTGAAGTGTAAACTGTTACATAATAGATAAACATAATGCTCATTTAAGTGTATTATGAAATACAACCGTTAATGGTCAAATTCTGGTATTTTCCAGCTATGGTCACTGGCCCATTCTTCCCATTGTATTTAAATTTGCAACACTTACATCTCTGGAACAATAAGGTCCATAGAGACCAGAATCACATATCGAGGCCTGGGGGGGGAAAGGGGTCAGCTATTCAACAAAAGCTTTTAAATACATTGCCAATTATTGCTTTTTTAAAAATTATTTATTGATGATTGTTTTTACTGCATGTGGAAAAATGCATTGAGTATGTGACCATTGTATAGAGAATAAAAGTTTAAATATTTAGAATGGACAAGTCCACAGCTCAGGGGTCAGTTACTAGCAGATACATGACTGGACTAACTACTGACAAATTAGTTACCGTGTGATGAACAGTTTGCATCACCTACAATTACTATGAATAAATTGGTGATTAAACTGCAAGTAGATAAAAAGAATTCCTATTTTATTTTTACTGCTCTGAAATACAAAATTCTGTCAATGAAATATAAGTATATGTCTGTTTTCATTAACAGAACAAGACTTTTCCCCTAAAAAACTGTGAATGTATTTCCACTAATAAAATTTTATTCTCAGTACTATTACAGGTTTATACCAAATAATAGATTTTTTTAATGTAATTCATCTATTCAGTGCTAGTAATGTGCACCAGACCGAGTCAATTAAATTATATTTGTAGAGCACTTTTAACAATGGACATTGTCCCAAGAGAGTTTTACAGCTGTAAATCTAATAAATTTAAGATAAGGCAGAACTTTATTAATCCCCAAGTAAATTCTTGTACCAGAGACTGCTCCAAGCAAAGAGGAATACAAACATATAACAGTATTAAATAGCATTGCATATATTGGCCATATTGCACGATAGTGTAAGAGAAATCGTCCATGATATAGTTAAATGATAGTGTAATGACTGTTGTTTGATATGGCTGAATGGCATTGCACATAATAATCTTGAATTAGATTAAATTAAATATATCGGACATGAAATTGTCTAACAAAGGCATACAACTGCGGGGATTCAGCTAGTGCAGTTTGTACTCCCCCTAAAGAAGGGGAGGAGTTATACAGTTTGGTGGACAAAAACTGCATGATTTCTCCAACTCTAGGGGAAACATTTATTAGAAATAACACCCAATTGGATTCATCATACCTGTCTTTTGAGAAGTCAGACAGAAACAACATATCCTACAACAGTGTGTTAATCCTATACAACATCAGATTAGAAATGATTTATAATTCTTCATGCAAAAGCATTTTTGAAAAATTGACTGACCACACTGTAGCTACGCATCAGACCTGTGGCGACAGTGCTGGAAGCCTGGAATTGGTAGGGGAGTGTTTATTAAGGTTAGGAATATAACATTTTTATACTAACTTGAACTTAAATATTAGGTCTGTACAAATGTTTCAAATGAATACAAATAAAAATAATAAATAAGAAAAGGAAAAATAATTTATATAAAATATTTATATGCCAGTCAAAGGAGTAGACCAGTTTTTGGACATTTACATTTATGGTATTTGACAGATACTCCTACTCAGCGTGACTTGCATGGACACTTTGAAGTCAATAATTATCAACAATTAAAACCCCATGTTTCTTTTTTTGTTTTACAAATTAATCAAAAAGAAATAATTTTAAAAATCTGTTTTAAGTTACATGCCACATTGCTTGCCACAAAAAGTGTGACATGATGTATTTATGAAGACTTAACACTGTGACTGTGGTTTGGCTGTTTACTTTACAAGGTAGTCACACATTTATTTACAAAGCTACCATGTCTGAAACAAAAATAGTTTGTATACAAAACAGACTGAAAAAAAGACAAACCCGGGGCTGATGGGTAGAGATAGTGGAGGTGGGAGGAGGTGGTTTGGCGCTCTTTAGACTGCTGTATTTCCTTTGGTCATAATACAATCCTGTCTATGGTAAAATATATCAAACCAGAAATCAACTCACAAGGAAATTAACACAAAAAAAAAACAAAATAAAGAAAAAAAAAAACTTATATAATATGTGCAGTGTGATTACACATTATGAATAACACAAAAAATAACACAATGATTAGAACACTGCATTCTGATATTCTCTGAAATATCGATGCTCATCAGTATTCAAAAACATTTATAAATTTACATTCCCCCTAATTTGCAAAGCAAATCAGAATAAATATTTTTCAAATATGTATCTGCCTTACAGTAATTGTAAGACTGGTAGTCCCCGACTTGCAGTGTAAATAGCGCTGGGGGATTTTTGATTTTACAGTGGCAAAATGTGTCTGCTGTTTTTATCTGTTTGTAGGCGGTGTTTTTGGGGCTGCTGATCTCATGTTTATCCTGCAGCGCCCCCCATCTATATGTCTGATTTGGATTTGTCAGAGAGTGCGGCTATGTTGTATATATGTTGTATATCGCAGGTGTAATGCAGGGAGGGAGGTGGAGAACTACAGAAGCTCCCTGTATCAGACCAAGCTGAAATAGTAAAAGTGATTTTTGCACTTTCAACATATTCAATATATATAAATCATAAACTACAATAAATTGATAATGACAATATTCTCCCAGCTCTGAATGTAAATTAATTCTGATTACCATTTCCTGGTATTTGAACAATGTTACAGAACATAACTTCATCTAGACCCATCGAAACTTGAAATATGTTAAGTCAAGATGTGTTAAGTCTTAAAGAATCTTTGTATGTGCTCGTATAATGTCATTTGTTAATAATTTACAAATTACATTACATAATGTAGCAAAACAGAGAAATTTACACTCCCATTCTGTATAAACTTGACAGTGAAGGTGAAACTTGAAAAGTTAGAATGTTGTGCAAAAGTTTATTTATTTCACTAATGCAACTTAAAAGGTGAAACTAATATATATATCACTCATTACATGCATAGCAAGATAGTTCAACCTGTGATTAAGATGATTATGGCTTACAGCTCATGAAACATCTCAGAACATTCTGAATATTATGATGAGGTGTAATATTTTAGGCTCTAAGTGTCCCATTCTAATCAGCTAATTAAGCCATAAGACCTGCAAAGGGTTCCTGAGTCTTTAAAGGTCTCTCACTCTGATTCAGTAGGAATCACAATCAAGACTGCTGACATGACACCCTCCACAAGGAGCGAGGGAAAACGAGGGAAAGCCTCAAATGGTAACTGCAAAAGAAGTTGGATGTTCCCAAAGTGCTGTATCAAAGAAGATCAATAGAAAGTTATGTGGAAGGGAAAAGTGTGGTAGAAAACGGTACACAAGCCGCAGGGACAACCGCAGTCTGGGTTGTTAGGAAAAGGCCATTCAAAAGTGTTGGGGTGACTGGCTTTCACAAGGAGTGGACTGAGGCTGGAGGCAGTGCATTAAACAGTCCTTCCAGAAAACCGTATTATGCGATCGCCTGATTTAATTCATAATCAACCAACATACGCATTTTTATTTTACTTACGCCACACTTTCACCACATAAACTGCCAATTTCAGCAAGCAAAATATGTGGATCTCGCATGATTTTATAATACCTGTATTTTCCCAAAAAATTTCTTTGCAAAAAAAGTCATATATATATTAGCAAAAAGTTGAAAAGTGAAAAGTTTACTTCACACAAGTAAAGCATTACTTTCCCCCTATTTCCATGGGAACCTTATGAAGTGAAGTAATTATGCAACGTGAACATCATCTGCAAACCCCATGGTGAAACCATGATGAAGCACACAAATCCTTCCCATTTGTAAACAGGACCGCGTGAAAGTGGGAGAAAATTATTCTGCACTCAGAGCAACAGCGTGTTGGGAAACAGAGGGAAATCGATGCTGGAAAACCATTTTGCCATCGCCAAACATTTGAGGATGGTTAAAGCAGAAGCGGAAGCAGGCAGGAAGAAGCAGCTCACCTACACCGAGCTTTCAACTTCCAAAACAGTTACTTGGACTGAAAGAATCAAGATGAGTAGCTTACAAGATTAAAGCTTGTAAATTATGAAAAGGTTGCTAGTCAAAACTGAAAACAGAATGAAACAGAGTGAGGTGTGTGTGTGTGTGTGTGCGCGCAAGTTAACATTAGGATTAGATAGCCTAACAGTAGTGTAATTTCCCATGAAAGATGATGATTTTGCCATGAAAAAATAACTACAGAACTCATTTGATTCAATGTTTTGGAAGTTTGATTCATGTGTTAATTAATGTCTGAAATAAAACTGAATGAAAGCATAAACATTCTGTGACTTTGTATGCTTGTTTATCATAGGAAGTTATAAGAAATAACTCCTTACACATTATGGTAGTAGCTAAGTGAGAACAGGGTGTTGGGAGAATCAACTTTTTTCCCTCTTTTTCATCAAACTGCAGTTTTTGCAAGGTCCCACAATTCATTGCATAAAATTGCAAAACTATAGAGCATATTCCATCATATTTTTTTACGAAAACGGGCAGCAAAATCAAGGACTTTTGCCCGCAACAATCACAAAAAAAATCTGTTTTTCTGGAGGGACTGATTAAGAGCCACCACACACAGACGGATCCTGGACATGGGCTTCAAATGTTGCATTCCTCTTCTCAAGCCGCTCCTGAACAACAAACAACACCAGAAGCATCTTAAGAAAGAAGTGGTCTGTTGCTCAGTGGTCCAAAGTCCTCTTTTCTGATTGGGAAACCAAGGACACAGAGTCTGGAGGAAGAATGGATGGAGGAGAGGCACACACTACAAGGTGCTTGAAGTCCAGTGTGAAGTTTCCACAGTCTGTGTTGATTTGGGGAGTCGTGTCATCTGCTGGTGTTGGTCCACTGTGCTTCATTAAGTCCAGGGTGAAGGCAGCCGTCTACCATAAGATTATACAGCACTTTATGTTTCCTTCGGCAGACGAGCTATGGTGATGCTGACTTCATTTTCCAGCAGCACTTGGCACCTGCCCACATTGTCAAAAGCACTGAAACCTGGTTCAATGACTGTAGGATTACTGTGCTTGATTGGCCAGTAAACTCTCCTGACCTGAACCACATAGAGAATCTATGGGCATTGCTAAGCGAAAGATGAGACATGTGACCGAACAATGAAAAGAGCTGAAGACCGCTGATCAAGCATGGTCTTCCATAACACCTCAGTAGTGACACAGGCTGATAGACCAAACCAAGTACTGAGCACATTTGCATGCTTATACTTTTCAGAGGTCCAATATTGCTCAACGTACAATCCTTGTTTTATTGATTGCATGTAATATTCTCATTTTCTGAGATTGTGGATTTGGGGTTTTCATGAGCTGTAAGCCATAATCATATCAATTATGACAAAGCACAGCTTGAACTCTCTTGTTTTGCATGTAATGAGTCTCTCTCATATATATTCATTTCACCTTTTACGTTGAATTACTGTAATAAATAAACTTTTGCATGACATTGGCGGTTTGCGAGTGGAGGACAGAGCCAGTCACTATGTTTCAGTGTCTGGTAACGGTGATAAACAAGAGATAAAAATGGGATCTGAAACATTCTATTTTCAAAAACATAGGGGGAAAAATGCTCTAATGAGACAACTGAATTTAGTCAACCGCTGGCAAGCATAAGGCTTCTCACAAAGCAGGAGATGCCTACATCCATGCACCATATAGGTTGAAAATTAAATTGCAACACAAAAAAAAAAAACCTCACTTGTCATCATAAGATCGAAAAATCTTAAATCGAATCATCACAACTCAGGCACGACCTGTATTGTTGTCTGTCTCCTACCAACATTACAACAAATCTCGGACGAAAATGTTTACAAATCAAAAATGAAATCTTCGTCAGAGTACAACTCTTTACCAGGAGGAATGCATGTGAAGACTGATAAATCTAGCATGTATCTAGCAAAAAATGCAATCCTTTACGTAAGGAGAAATACTTGGGAAACAGAATCATTAAAATATCTGAAGAACTACATGTTTGTTTTTAGGTACCGGAACAATTAGATTATGACACACTAATAGAAATTGTTGTCTTTATTAAAAAGAAAATAGTTAAAATGGTTAACAGGAGGGAAAAAAAGGAAATTTCTCGACCCTTGTGGAGAAATGAGCACAAATTAAATATTATAACTGCAAATGAGGAACAATCATATCTATTGTGCAATTTAATTTGAAAGTTTATACTCAGAATCAGAAGCACTGACCAGTAGGTCAGGTTTCTTCCTGGAGGAAGCAGACTTCCTGTGAAGGTCATTATACACTGAGCTCTAAAAGGAAAGAGCATATGATTAGCTTATGACGCGTCCTTGCCATGCAGGAAAAAAAAAATTAAATAAAGAACTATAGAGGTTTTTAAATGTTAATGCCATTATAACACATCAAGTCAAATCCAAACCATTATTTACAGTACCCGCTATGTAACAAAATACAAATGAAGCATTTGCACTCATTAAACCAAGCTATAAGTGAACTCTACTTGTCAATATAATACACTATGTTGACAAAAGTGGACACTGTACACAGACATAATTAATACTAACATTTAAATTTAAAATCAGATACTCAATACCCTCATTGATTTGAATTGAACTGATTTTATAAGGTTTTTATAGAAAGCAAATGTTTGCAAATGCTGTAAGCTTAAATTAAAGATACATACAAAATGAGAATTCTGAATTTCAAACCACTGCTTAATTGATTTAAGTTTTCAAATGACTGAATTTCAACAACGACTTAAATTAATTATGATGACGATGAATACATATATATATATATATTTTTTTTTTACTTTCGTAACTTCACCAATCAACAATTATACTAATTGTAAAACTTCACCAAATTCAACAATTATATACAAAATTATACATACAGTGGAATGAGAGCTCTTCAAAGGGGAACTACTTCCATCAGACTGCAAAGAGATCAGGATATTATAAACCACATAAAAGTTTAAATTCATGGTAATTAGAGGTTACATGTTATTTAAAGTTAGAGGTATTTCAACATTTAGATAATTAGTTTTAACTCCAAAATAGATAGTGAGCTCTATAGTGAACAAGGACAATAAAATTAGATCTATTTTTGTACTAAATTATTTTTAAATTAATTTTATCAATAAAATGTGTACCAAGAGCACTGTTTATGATTGTCAACTACCATTTTGAGATAATTAGATACAAAATCCATAAATATTTTATCATATGCTTTTAATATTTATAAAATTGGCATGTCTCACATTTCGTTATGTCTACATTTAAGTGTTCATGCTAAAAAGTTATTATTAGTACTTTTAACCCGAGTAATGCTGAACCAAATAATTCAAGCTGCATTTTGTTGTTTTAGAATCAATCACATTTATTTTTACAGTCATTACTGTAAGTCTCAGTTGTAGGCTTTACAAAGAACATTTGGACATTTCTTCGGAGGACAAACCAAACTATGAATGCACAAGTGAGGAAAGCTGTTTACTTTTAAAAAAGGTTTAAATACCGTAAGTTTCCTCACATTTCCTCAAAGCAGTAGTTCTTAAAATCTGACTGGAAAAAATGCATGTAGTTTGTAAATCTGTGTATTAAAAAACATGGACATTGTTGTTTGATTAGTTGCTATAAGTGATTTAAAATCTTTGCACCTAGAAATAACTGCTGTAAGATCTTCATGCACCTGGTTAAAAAAGTAATAAAGAGCACTAGAAGGAAAAAAGAAATGCACAGAGACGCACCACCAAGCTTTTTTTCCTAGCGCAGGACGTGAGGCTGGAGTAATGAGAGTTCCCTATCAGCGATGAGGCAGAAGACTTTAAAATAAGGAAGAAATTCCACGTATAAGCATATCAATTTTCATATTATCAATCCAACACAGGGAAAAAATTCTACATATTAAATCTTGTGAACAATTATTTAATCCCTTTTCAATCAGCAAGATTTCATGCGCCCAGGTGTCTTTTATACAGGTAACCAGTGAGGATTAGAAACACTGAAATGGAATGCTCCTAATCTCAGCTCGCTACCTGTATGGGTAAAACACCAGTCCACAGAATGCCCATCAATCAATCAGACTCCAATCTCTCCACCATGGGCTAGGATGTAAAGGATAAGATTGTAGACCTAGACTAGGATGGGATGGGCTACATGATCTTGGTCAAAAAGTGATAACAGTTCAACAGACAAACACAAAATAACTGTTAACCGCCCTCTGCTTCCTGCAAGAAGTCACCTCATGGAGTTTCAATAATCATGAGAATGTTGAGGAATCCATAACTATACCGGAGGATCAATTATTTCGAGACAGCTGGGACCATATTCACCAAGAAAACAATTAGTAATATATTTTGCAGTCAAGGTGACCACAAGGTCCTCCTTCTTATATATATATATATATATATATATATATATATAAATATATAATAATATATAAAAAAAAACACACATACACACGGGGAAGTGGTAGCTCAGTGGTTAAGGCACTGGGTTCTGGACTGAAATGTTGCAGGTTCGGGCTCCTAGTGCGCCATTAACCCCCAATTGTCCCAGTCGTTGCAAGTGCATTCCCAATCCCGGATATATGGAGACGTATATGGTTACTTTAGGTAGGGCATCAGAGTAAAAATATGCGGCAAATCTGTGTGAAACTGTTGTGATCCCAGGAGAAGCCGATATATGCGTGTGTGTGTGTGTGTATAGTAGCGTTACAATCCTAGTAGTATTATCTAGGTTAGTGCAAATTGTGTCATTCCTACATAATATTAGTTTGCAATATTATATTGCTGATTCAATCATGAAAGGAAAACATCCCAAAATTCCCAAACTTGTCATGAGCCCGAAGTACATAGCTATCCTCTGCTAAAAATACACACACAATTATAAACTAGTGACCTATATATGGAAAGGAAATACTCCAGTTCTTTTTGACACTATGCATTCAGAAAAAAAATTATATAATAAGTCTGAGACAGAAAATTAAAACATCCTACAGTAAAGTGCAAGATGTAACCTTTTAAATCATTTCATTAAATACATTTAAATCTCCTGCTTAATACCGTGCAGAATCAACACAAAAATAAACTACATTTACACAAAGGTCTAGTAAAGGTATTAAATGTCTTTCATTGTTTGCTTTGTACTGCTTCCTGACATTCGTTTACTGTGATTTAAAATGGTCATTCGTGATGAGGGATTAAAAAAATATTTAGACAAGACTACTAGTAATTGAATGATATATCTTAATTATGAACAATTCAATAATAAGCCACAGGTTCTTAAAGGACACCCAAAATATTTCATAAAAAATCATAAAGACAAACATTACATTCAACAAGCTGTTACAAACCCTGTAACTTCCACTGCTATGGACCGAAATGTTGTCATCTTCTAGGCCCTTCTAAAGAAAAAATAAAGGAATTGGGGTGGGAATTAGAGGAATGCTGAAAAAAAGAAGGAAAAAAAGAAGGGAAACTGAAAATGGAAATATGTATAGAAATAAAAAAAAGACAGGAAACAGGATATACAAACTCTGTGTCTCTGACTTCTGGATTTATTGCCATGACGAGCCTTTTCGGTGTCAGCCTGAAGTAGGGGAAGATTAGCAATCAAACAAATAGGTGGAAAAAATGAAGAAAAAACTAAGATAGATACAAATAAAATAAACAAAAAAGGTCCCAAAAGTTTGCCAAAAGTACACATGCTGTTACACAATAACAAGCAGCAATACATCTTTTGTGTGCCTATAAGCCTGACACGGACACATGCACTTTTTTCTGCTTTAGTTCTTCAGGTGGACTTGGTTCATGCAATCACACTGTTCACTAGCATCATTATATCATCATGAGCTCATTTCCACAACAAAATGATCAGTTCACAAAAGAATAGTGTTGTCACGATACTGGAATTTCTAACTTCGATATGATACCTTAAAAAATACCTTGAAAAATATATTCGATATAATTTTCGATACCACAGAGAATAAAACTATTTAAACTATGTAAATCTATTTTTTTTTAAATGAAACCACATTCATATCAGCAACAATACATGGCCATCTTAGTTAATGATTCAATAATGTAAATGCTGCACGACTTGTGTGCAATGCGACCAAGTTCTCCCCCACCTCCCCACTAATGCGCTACGTCCACTGGTTCTCGGTTGCTGCATGCATCAGATTCAAATTGCTAAAGACTGATTGATATTTCTACGTCGAGGCTAACCTGACGAGCACCTCTCCAAAAATTTAACTATGCATCACATCGACGCAGAACGCAATGTTTGTGGTTGGTCGAATTGGCGTACGTATTTTGTAATATTCCTCTGTACTGCCATTTTTATAGTCCATGCTGAAGAAACAAAACATTTTTAACAAGCTTTAGTAAATTTTACTATAAGTACTTTTATCAGCTCCAGCTGCAACATAATCCACAAACTAGTTTAGGAAGAGTTACTGCAGAGCGACGCAGTAGTATAGTGTAATTAGCGCCTTTTGTTAGCACTGCTCTGCTCCCCACTGATCTCACTAGCATGTTGGCTTGCTTGGGTCCTTTGGCTTTCTATGTTCATTTGGAAAAGTCCAGGTTCATTTCCATGTTCGTGCTTCATATCCATATTTCCAGACAGCACAACTGCTTTGTTCTTTAATAACCAAAGCCGTTCACAGGTCGATGAACTCGCCATCATTATATTAATTAATGATACGAGACGAGGCCACGTCCGGTGTTTGAGAAGTGAAAGTGACAGCTTTTTCTTTTCCAAAATATATGTAAAAATACTCAGGTATATCAATACTTGTGTAAATTAGTGCTGGTACCATACAGATAGTATAGGATCGATATTAAACAACACTACAAAAGAACATTACATGGCTTTGTACAGAGTTGTTAAAAGCTTTAATTGTCTGGTGGAAAGTACATGAACGTTTAAGAGAATCAAAGGCTATGTGTAAACTGCCATCGCACGCCAAGCACTGCCTTTAATACAGCACCGATAAAATTATATATAAAATACATTATTAAATTATTTAAAAAATTATTAATTAATTATTGGAATATATACTGAAATATTGAAACACTGAAAATACCGTACAAGTGAAAGAAGTCTTTTCCTGAAAACAATTGATGCGGATGCTATTTTATTGACGTTACGGGTTACGGGCATTACGGGTTAGTCACTCATAGCCGTTCATAGTTTTTATTCAATGTAAGCTAATGGGCAGCGAAATTCAGTTTAAAACGCATTATGCAAATGGCAATGCACTAGTCAGTATATTTCTGTATTTAAATGTACATTTTCATTTTGCTATATGTGCAAAATTTGGTGCTAAAGGAAAATTTATTACATAATTTATATCTGCCATTGTTGCTTGCTTAGATGTAAATCGAGTTTTATTTTTATTTTACACTAAATATTGACTATAGCATTGCCAATTTGTATACTGCATTTTAAATTTAATTTTGATACCTATAGGCTTTTTATTGGTATTATGGATGCTTAAATATAACAGAATATAACAGAATATGCAGCAGAAAATAAAATATTTCATATAAAAATTGGAATCAAAGATTTTAAATGTGTAATCAAAGTATGATGTTTATCAGAAACACAATATAATCTACAGATAATCCACAATAAAATGAGTAAACTACATGCATGTAGCATGCTGGCAATGTCCACTCAGATATTTCACAGTATTAATCAAATTAGTCCTAAATACTCTTATGATGATTTTATAGTTAGTGAACAAACCAAAGCACTTCAAAACTAATGTCATACCATCCACTGCTGGATATGCCCCCACTTTTTACTAGAGGATGAGTGGTGGTAAGTGTACTGTAATGAAAAACAATATAGAAATATGTCTTTCTGCAGCTTATTGGAACAAAAGTGTTTTTATAAAGAGTTAAATTATAGACTGAAACGTAAGCATATTATCTCATATGGAACTAATTACCATGTAAACTGCATCACAGTCCATAATAGTGGCATCTGTGACAACTTCAGTAGAGTGCTCCTACATGTTCTTATTTATGTTTGCCATTATTTGTGTCTCTGAGGATAACTAACAAAGAAATGTTAAAGTGAGATTCCTGATATTCAGTACTTCATCCGAGTGATTTGTTCCCCAACCTCTTTAATGCAATGCAATTCTTGTACATTTATTCAGCATGGCTGCTGCACCTCTACACATCTCTACACCTCACTAACCATCTCTCGCTAAGAAAAAAGGTACATGGTACAAAAGGTACAACTCATTATCAAAACGTTTTGAGTTTTGATTCCTGGATATCCGTGAAATCCCACCTAAAGCCTGACAATCTTCAGATTTACCATGTAGATTGTAGTGATGAGACAAAAGATGCAAAGACGTGCAGAACTGGCTTTCCTTGGTAGACAATAAATTGCCACCAGAAAGAAATTGGAGATGAAATAAACTATCAACTCTACACAAAACCATTTGCAAAAGCCTGGGAGAGGAATAACACGACCACTAAGTAGGGGAGCAGTTTCTCAGCCAAGTCTGTTGTGACAATTCTAAAGGGCCACGGCGGAATCCATTCTGGGCAATTTAGTCACTTTCTGATTAAGCTCTTCCCCAAAAAGCAGAAAGTTCAAAGGCAAGTTAGTGCTACAGAGCACATCACAAATCAAGGAAACATTAATAAAAAAAAACGTCAAATATCATGTAAAATAATGTTATAAAATTTCATGTAACAACTCAAATTATCATGTAAAACAAACAAACAAAAAAAACAGCAGCACTAGTTACATACAAAAAACCCACAGCACTATAGATTAAAGGAACAGGTCACAGTTCCCTGAAGCTCATTTACTCTAAAACAAATACTACATTATTTGTTCTGTAAAGACACAATATGATGTTTTAAAGTGGCACTTCAATTATGTTAATTTTATGTTAATAATTCTTCAAAAGAGCTTCTCCATGTGTACATGAGGTTTAATAGGTGAGTGTGTATAAATCTTAAATAATAATAATCTTAAATTAAATAATTTAATCATTTTAAATGGTATTTTCAAGAGACCTGAGAAATAAATAACTTTTAATTGCAATGTGCTAGTGAATAATTCAACTATTTACTAGTTGAAGGACACAAATATTTTTAACATAAGAAAAAAACAACACACATCCAAACCACTTAGATACCAGTTACACTGGTGAAGAATATGCTTGTTTTATTGTGAAAGGCATCATTGGTCAGAGAAGAAAGTTACCTCTTTTTGTTGCCGTTCCAATTCTCTCATTCTAATATCTCTTGCTTCGGCCCTTGCAGCACGCTTTGCAGCAAGTCGGGCCTCTGCCTGCAGAACAAAAGAAACCACTATAATCAAAAGCTCCGACCCAAATTAAATTCATAACATACTGTAAAAGAACTTCTACTATTTCTTAAAAATCATTACAAATAAATATATATTTTAAAAAATATGTGGTTGAGCACTAGGATCACATCAATGCTTTTAAATTCACTTTTGATAATAAAGTTTTATTATAACTGCATGGTCTTGTACTAAACTGATGTCCAGTAATATTAACTTTTAATATATTACACATTTATATGCATAAATGTATGAACACTCTAGACATTATATTACTCTACTAAGAAGCCTTGAAAATAAAGTCTCTCTGAAGAATCATGCTGAAATGTTAAATATAAAGTTGACTCTTTCAGCCAACATGATAAGAAGCAGTTGATTGTGTTGGTCATAAGGTCACCATAGTTCTATTAATGGTTCTAAAGCAATGCTATCTAAATATATTGTTTATCTAGTTTTATATTATAAAACTAGTAGTATTCCTCTGCACACTTACTATCAACATTTAAACAGAATTTTGCTCAATTGAAATAGAAGACCCAGTGCCTATGCAGTCATGCAATGTCAAAATGTTTTTAAACACTGGGTATGCCCGAGTTTGGTGAGTTATAAATGAAATTTAAATTGCTACATCTTTGTGGTACATGTTCAAATTCCAGAGAAACTATCAATAAACTAACAAGGTAAGGAGATAGTAAACACTTGACTGATATCTTTCTCACTACTTATACAGTTAAATGAGAATAACAGTGATTCTGAAGGAAAATAGATAAGAGATAGTAAACACCTGGTTAACCAGATTCTGTACACCCCAACCAGAACAGAATATTATATAAATATAAATTATGTAAATGTAAGCATTAAATAAGCAGCAAATAAAACCACCTCTTTCTCCATAAGCACACCATGTTATGGATTTTACCCTTTAAATTTTATGCACAATGCTATAAGCTATTTAAAAAACTATTACAGACATTGGATCTAGCTGAGACCGTAACCCTGAATCGTCTACATTTACATTATTTGACAGACTCCCTTATTTATAGAAACTTACATCAGAGCAATTGAGGGTTAAGAGCTTTGCTCAAGGGCCCACTAGTGGCAGCTTTAGTGGTGGTGGGATTTGAACCTGTGATGTGGTCCAAAGGCCAATGCCTTAACCACTAAGGTACCACCTCCCTACAAACAAATGCCAACCTCAGCCAAAGACAGTCATGCTTAACCGCTGTAGTGCATTTGGATCGACACAATTTCTAAATTGATCACATTCACATATAGTTGCATCCATTTAGATGCCTGCACGACATTCAACTAATTTTTACGACCACACCACGCTCACGCCTGGCTGGTCATTCACAGACAGGCCCCATCTTATCTGCACTTCTGGCCCAATCCTCACCTTTGACTTTGACTTCGTGCACCATCACCAAATACTCAGTGTTACGACTGTCATTTAAATCTCAAACAAACCCCCACAGGATGCTCACACATCACACATTTCTTGTTTAACTCAGAAACACACACACACATCAGAAACACACACACACACACACACACACACACACACACACACACACACACACGTGTCTGTATGTGTTTAATGTATGTATGAGCTTCTATTTTATCATGCTGAAACTCACAATCTGTGTGTTAACTTGAACAATGTTTTATAAAATTATCATCATTATTCTTATTGTTCTATAAAACTTCAGTTATAAAACAATGCTGTTTTAATAATTAATATTGATTAAACAATAAGGTTCATCAAAATAATGATTATAAATCTAGAACATTGTTATTATCCTTCATATTAATCATGTAGTGATGACGTGTATTAGTATTAAGGCTGATCAGTTCGTGCATCCTTCCATTCTCTTTCCTTCTTTTCATTTTCAAATGATCTTCAAATGATCTCTTTCTTTCATTGCATATCAACCAATGTTTGTAAGTAAGAAGTACTTATATATAATTCTCTGGTTGTTACAATGTCTACTTGGCCGTTCTTGGTATCTAATTGATCCATTCGTCATTTCCTACACCATGATGAAGATTATGTAATTGTAAGAGGTTTTATTTCATATTTCAAGTAAATAACTTGATTAACTTTTGAACCATTCCCAATATGCAAATTAGCTTGGGCATAGACAAAGAAATACCTTTCTGCTCAAGTTTCATGTCCGTTGCATTGGTCAGTTTCGAAAGTTGGGTGTGACACCCAGGCCCATAAATCCTGTCTACACTCTCCACAAATGGGGAGAAGAGACACCGACGGAGAGAAAACAACGAAGAGATGAAGTGAGACGATGCTGAGAGGCTGCTGCCTCTCAAGCGGACCAGCTCCGGACCAACTCGGAGTCACTCGGGAAACTCATGCTCATCATGTCTCCAACCAGGAGCGAGGCCACGCTGGCCTTTCTGAGTCGTGAATCTCCTCCTGAGACAGAACAGCAATTCCTGATCGTCATCTACAGGACTTCATCTTCAACACCTCGAATCGTCCGGACTTTTGTTCCACTTCCATCTCAATAAGAGTAACGCTGCTGATCAATTCAGCGTCTGTAAGTTAAGCCCCTTTTAATTAAGGTGAATTTGAATTCCTCTTTATGATTCTCATCAAGGTGTGATAAATTTGTTTCCTTCAACTTGCCGTCTATATCTCGTCTCTCTCTCTCTCGTCTGTCTTTTCCTCTTTCTCTCTCGCTCTTGATTCCTTTAATCTTCAATCCAACATTCAATAGTCATAATTAATTATAAACCATTATAATTAACATGAGTATTTGGATGTACATGTTGTAACTTCAACTTAAATTGTCGGTTATCCGACTTATTGTCGTTACCGACTGGTGGAGAAATATATAGTTAATTACCCCGTTATCTTAAATTTAAACATTATATAATGGTTGGAGAATGGAGGGCACCGTTGCTCGTTCATTTTCCCCAATCTTAATACGTTACACCACCTACTGTTGTCCAGTGGTACTTAGAAAGAGTTGGCAATAAGAAATTGAGCTTTCAGAGAACAGGGATAAATAAGGTTTAAAGCATCAAAACTCTCAGAAATCATTTGTCTAATTCTCTACTATTGAGCAACACGCCACAACAGCCACAATTTTTCATTCATAAAATTTCTTCCTTTGATGATAATTTAATGGCCAATAAAAAGGGAACTGAAACATTTGGCCATGTCTGTGCATCGGTGCAATTAAATGTTGTTCAAGTTTTTAGTGATATTTCCTTTTTTAAGTATATGAAATACCACAAATCCAGTCACATTTAGGTGGTAGTAAGTATAAATGTCAAATATACAGTCATGTGAAAAAATTAGGACACCTTTTGAAAGCATGTGGTTTTTTGTAACATTTTTAATAAATGGTTATTTCATCTCCGTTTCAACAATACAGAGAGATTAAAGTAAAATAATCCACAAAGAAAACTAAACAAAGAAAACTAAACAAAGAAAACTGAAGAAAACTGAAGAAAAGTCTTTTCAAGATCTTCTGTAATGTCATGTCATTTTACAAAAATGCCTATTCTAACTGAGGAAAAAGATAGGACACCCTTGCCCCTAATAGCGAGTGTTACCTCCTTTGGCTGAAATAACTGCAGTGTGAGACGGTTCTTGTAGCCATCTACCAGTCTCCGACATCGGTCTGAGGAAATTTTACCCCACTCCTCAATGCAGAACTTTTTCAGCTGTGAGATTTTTCAGTTTGAGGGGTTTCTTGTTTGTAGGGGTTTCTTGCAGCAGCCCTTTTCACAGCCCTTTTCAAGTCCCCACAGCATCTCAATGGGATTCAAATCTGGACTTTGACTTGGCCATTCCAGGACTCTCCATTTCTTCTTTTTCAGCCAATCTTTGGTTGATTTACTAGTATGTTTTGGGTCATTGTCATTGTTGCATGTTGCTTCATGGTCCAATTTTCTAACTGTTCCGCTTCAATTCATGGTTTAATTTTCTAACTGTTCTTCAAGGTCTCACCTTCTGTTCTTCAAGCAAGCACCTAGAATTCATGGTGGATTCTATGATGGTGGTGAGATGGTGAGCTGACCAGGTCCTGCTGCAGCAAAGCAGCCCCAAACCATGACACTTCCACCTCCATGCTTCACAGTTGGTATGAGGTTCTTTTCTTGGAATGCTGTGTTTGGTTTACGCCAAACATGTCCTCTGCTGTTGTGTCCAAATTTGCTGTTGTGTCCTCAATAATTCTTGTTGTGTCTCAATAATTCAATGGACTCATCTGTCCAAGTCCAAAGAACATTATTCCAGAAGTCCTGGTCTTTGTCAACTTTATCTCTGGCAAATGTCAGTCTGGCCTTTTTGGAGTTTTTGGAGACCTCTTTTAGCATCTTGCGGTCTGCTCTTGGTCTCTTGGTGAACTTGCTGGGGCGACCAGTCCTGGGCATGTTGGCAGTTGTTTTGAAAGCCCTCCACTTGTAGACTATCTTCCGGACAGTGGAATGGCTGATTTCAAAATCTTTTGAGATCTTTTTAAATCCCTTCCCAGACTCATAGTCTGCTGCTACAATCTTTTTTCTGAAGTCCTCTGACAGCTCTTTTTTCTGCTCTCACCATGGTGCTCACTCTCACTTCAACAGTCAGGAGCACACCAAACTAATGGTGCTCATGTCTGAGGTTTAAATAGGGCAAGCCTCATTCAACATGCAGAGTAACGATCTACTAATTATGTGTACCTGGTGTGACCTGGTGTGATATACCTGTGTGAGATCTGAGCCAATTTAAGAGGGAATACATGTGGGGGTGTCCTATCTTTTTCCTCAGTGAGGGTGTCCTATCTTTTTCCTCAGGGTGTCCTAGAATCTTTTTCCTCAGGCATTTTTGTAGAATGACATTTTTGTACATTTTTGTATCAGAAGATTTACAGAAAAGACTTTTCTTCAGTTTTCTTTGTTTAGTTGGATTATTTTAATCTCTCTGTATTGTTGAAACTGAGATGAAATAACCATTTATTAAAAATGTTACAAAAAACACATGCTTTACAAAAAACCACATGTTACTTTCAAAAAACCAAATGGGTGTCCTAAAGGGTGTTTTTCAATTTTTTCATGACTGTATACAGGTGAAACTAAAAAAATTTGAATATCGTGCAAAAGTTCATTTATTTCAGTAATGCAACTTAAAAGGTGAAACTAATATGTGAGATACACTGACGACATGCAAAGCAAGAGAGTTCAAGCTGCGATTTGTCATAATTGTGATTATGGTTTACAGCTCATGGAAACCCCAAGTCCACAATCTCAGAAAATGAGAATATTACATGCAATCAATAAAACAAGGATTGTACATAAAACAACATCAGATCTCTGAAAAGTATAAACACGCAAATGTACTCATTACTTGGTTTGGAAAAGTATAAACACGCAAATGTACTCATTACTTGGTTTGGATCCCATTTGCAGCAATTACTGTCTTAATGCTCTATGGCATAGAAGCGATCAGCCTACTGTGTCACTGCTGAGGAGACCAGGATGCTCTATGATTAGTGGCATAGAAGCGATCAGCCTGTGTCACTGCTGAGGAGACCAGGATGCTTGATTAGTGGCCTTCAGCTCTTCTGTGTTGTTTGGTTTCACGTTTCATCTTTCGCTTGGCAGTGTCCATAGATTCTCCATGTAGTTCAGGTCAGGAGAGTTTACTGGCCAATCAAGCACAGTAATCCTACAGTCATTGAACCAGGTTTCAGTGCTTTTGACAATGTGGGCAGGTGCCAAGTGCTGCTGGAAAATGAAGTCAGCATCACCATAGCTCGTCTGCCGAAGGAAACAAAGTGCTGTATAATCTTATGGTAGACGGCTGCCTTCACCCTGGACTTAATGAAGCACAGTGGACCAACACCAGCGATGACACGACTCCCCAAATCAACACAGACTGTGGAAACTTCACACTGGACTTCAAGCACCTTGTAGTGTGTGCCTCTCCATTCTTCCTCCAGACTAGAGGTGGGCAAACTACGGCCTGAGGGCAACATTGGGCTCATTGGTTCTTTAAATCCGGCCCAGAGAAGATTGATCAAATTGCAGCGAAATTCCCGCCTGCCGTAACACAATAAAGTCTAACCGCACTTTTGCGTAGCGAGAAAAATGACGGAGAAATACATCGCGGTGCACGCGTAGAGAGGGGGACCGGGCAAACGTGACGTCAGGCTGCGTCATCCCTGCTGATTTTGCACCTTTTTCTTCCACACTTTTCCCACATAACTGTCTATTAATGTGCTTTGATACAGCATTTTGGTAACACCCAACTTCTTTTGCAGTTACCTTTTGAGCTTTGTCAATGTACCTTTGTGTCAATGATGGTTTTCTGCACAACTTTCAGGTCAGCAGTCTTGATTGTGATTACTACTGAACTTAATGAGAGACCATTTAAAGACTCAGGGACCCTTTGCAGGTCTTTAGGCTTAATTAGTGGGACACTTTGATCTTAGAATATTGCACCTTTTCACAATATTAAAATTTTCTGAGAAAGCCACAATCATCACAATTTTGACAAATGAAGGTTTGAACTATCTCTGAACTTTCTGCTTTGCATGGCATCTCATTAGTTTCACCTTTTAAGTTGGATTACTGAAATAAATTAACTTTTGCACATTATTCTAATTATTAGTGTCATTAGTTATCACCTGTAGATACAGTTAACTTTAGCTTTTTTGTACAAGAACAGCAGGAAAGTCACACTCACTCACTTACCTCTCGTGCTATGCTACTTAAGGCCTCATCCTCAGCAGAGAATCGGTCCTTGATAGGTGCACGTTTTCGTCCTGAACCAGGCGTACCCATGTCAGTTTCCAAATTGCTAGTTCCACTCAAACTGGTACTCTGGGAGAATACAAAATTTGGTAGTGTTCTGAAAGAGATCAGAAAAAAACTATTATCTATTTAACAAAAATAGAGAAATCTATATAAAAGAATAGTATGATATCTAATGCAAAGACATTACCTACAAAATCTTGATTATATTCTGTTATTCTACATTGTTCTTGTTCCATTTGTCAATCGACATCATCTAAGATGAACATGCGATAATGTATAGAATAATCGGTCATGTAAGTAATCAGATAAGAAATTCTTTATCTTTATTAAAGAGCAGTGTGTTTTCTTTTTAGAGAAATCTACATTTTATTGCTGAAATTACATGCAAGTATATCAGTGAATACTAAAACCATTTAGTGTATTTAAATGCGAAATTACATCTAAACACAAATACAGTGAGTCCAAAAAGCCCATCCGCAGTGACTGCATAGAGTAGGTCATGGGACACTAGTTGTATATTTTTTTTATTCAATATCTTGTATAGCAGGCATGTCCAAAGTACGGCCCAGGGGCCAAATGTGGCCAATATCCAAATTTCCCCCGGCCCACAGCCTCTGTCATGAAATCAACAATATACACAGTTGACCGAAGCATAAAATACAAACAAATAGATTAAATATCGTGACTATAACATAATGCCATGTGACTGGGTAGAATATACACATGTAAAAAAGCCATTTTAGATTTCACCCGATTCGAAGACCAGCAAAGAAATCTTGTGGTTCGTAAGTGAAGTTGGAGTTTGAAAAGCTATAAAACTCCATTACCAGCACAAGCAAGTTTTGTGTGGCCAAACATCTGAAATATGATGTTATGAAAGCGCTGATGAAGGCTATTATATCCGCTCCAAACTAAAGCTGCACAATATTGAGAAAACTAATGGCCCGATATTGCCATGGGATGTTCATTTGTGATATTTTATTTAGAAGTTTTTATGCGATTTTTTTTATATGACACAACATGGCTTAGTCAAGTTAGTCTGCACTGCAGAGCTTTTTTGTAACGGCAGCGATTGTTTTAGTATTCTGAGGGGAAATTAATTCTAAAACTCACCGTCAAGTGATGTTTTTTTGTAATGTTCAAAAAACCACAGTCTTTTCAATCTGTGTTATAATTTGAGTGTAGCAGACAAACAACCATAAAAGTCAAAAAAAAAAAAAAATGAGATAAGCATGTGGACATTAATTGTTACATATGAACAGAAACAAGGAGGCACGGGGGCTTTAGTGGTTAGCATGTTCGCCTCACACCGACAGGATCCGGGTTCGATCCGTCTCGGACATGTGTGTGTGGAGTTTGCATGTTCTCCCCGTGCCTCAGGGGGTTTTTCTCCGGTTTCCCCAATCCCGTCCAAAAACATCCACAGTAGGTTGATTGGCACCTTGGAAAATTGTCCCTAGTGTGTGAATGTGAGGTGTGTGTGTGCCTGCGATGGCGATGGGTGGCATTCCATCCAGGGTGTATCCTGCCTTATTATGCCCATATAGACACCTGAGATAGGCGCACAGGCTCCCGTTACGTGACCCGAGGGAAGATCGGATAAAGCGGTAGAAGATGAATGAACAGAAACAGTGTGGCAATTTTGACCATGAGTCCATGAAAAAACATTCATGTCCACTAAGAAGAATGGAGATGCCGTTTACTGTTTACTCAGCCGTTTACTCAGCAAAAAGGAGAGCTGACAAGAACAAAGGGAAGGAATATTGAAATAAGTTAAAGCTGGGCAGTTAATCGTCATTATCAATTAATTCCACTTCATGTCAATAATGAAAAAACAAAAATCTATTTTATGATTTCACCTTGATTTACCAAGCTGTGTGGTAAATCAAGGAATAGTTTTCTGCCTCCCGCCTCGTATTACACTTGTGAAATACAAAATACAAGGTGGCACCACGTTCTGATGAATCAGTTAGTTTCCAAGATTAGTGCGATTTCATCAGTCGTATGGAAATGGTTCGTGTTTGTAACTTCAAGTGTTCAACAAACCAAAGCCCGCTGTAAATCGTTTCCATTTTGTTTAGCTGCAATGGCTGTATTGATTAGCACTTTTGAACATTAGCACATTGATGGCAGATGAGAATCATTAGTCTATAATTAGGGCTCATGCACTGCAGTGCGCAGGATCCTCGTTTTCCATAGCATTATTTATTTATTTATTCAGCCCTTCGGGCACTTTTGGAATTCTTAACATGCTAAAATTGTCATGTTTATTTGCCGGTTGGAAGCTGCAGCCATTAGAACGTCAGTGAATCTAAGCCCTGGGCGTAGCACACGGGGGGGATACATCGTCCCCTGGAATCACCTGAAAAGTTTAGCTATATAGCTCTTACACAATCACATACTCTTGCACATAGAATTTAAAAATTCGGTAGACATGTATAGCCCATCTATAACCCAACTATAATACTGCATGCCATGGGTTCTGATCCACAGGAACCAAGTTATTAAGTGTTGTTTGAAAAGCAATGGAATGTGCAATAGTAGTCCTAGAAAATTGACAATTAATTTTCTCCTTACATACATACATGAGCGCTTTTCACAATGTAAATTGTCTCAAAGAAGTGTAGGAATGTAATTTTTTACATAGTTGTTTTATTTGTTCTTCTGTATTGTAAACTTATAAATACATGTATACATGTTACACATCCTTAGGAGACAAATGAATAACGGCATAAATTACATGATGTAAAAACAAAAGTGTTTTTGTATAAATGCATTTTGTATAAAACAAAGGACCAATGTTTCACTCTGTCTCACTGAAGTGTTGGTGATAGGGGTCCAGCAATTATCGGCGCCGACATTAAGCATTTTTATGATTATCGGAATTTTCAAAACCTTATAAAATTTTAAAATGCGCTTTTCGTTTCCGAAGCAGCCCGTCAGAGCTCATCAGTCACCTAAGCGCAATCTCCGCCCACCACGCATCTGATGTGTTGGGAGTCACGAGAGCAGTGATCAGTGCAGCAGTAATCAGTTATCTATCAAAGGGAAGTCAGTAGCAGATTTTGCTTGTGTTGCAGTAAATCACAATCATCTAAGTTGAAGTTGCAAAAACACCTCAATATTATCTATGATTTCATAGATGATATTAATAGATGGTATCATCTATGAAACATGGACAGAATCGCGGAATCCAGTCATATAAATGGAATGTACTGTATAATGGAATGTCACGGAATTTGTCAAAGTTTGGATGAATTAATCAAAACTAGGTCCGTACAGTTAAATTAACTCATGCTATGGACTAGTGTTTAAACCGCAAACGGACTATTTAAATATGAACCCCACATATTCTGCGTGTCTCTGTATATGGCAAAGAAGCATGGTTATAACACATGCTGAAGTGCACGATGGTCAGTGTTTTCAGCATCTGCCGTCTCACTAAAAGACGACATAAACACATTAACAACATCCGCAGAACTGCTCTCACAATCACTTCATGAACATTTGACAGTTTCATTTGAGTAAAACTACAGTACAAACTATCGAATCATGTGCATGAATAAAGGTGCTTAATAGGCTATTAATGTTATAGTTTCATGAAAATAGATGTTGGTCTTCTTAACATCTTCTACAATGGATCTATGAAGACAATTGAATGGTCTTATTTTTAAATCAGATTTAGATTTATAATTAAATTGAGTTCTTGTTATTAATAATTTTGACAAATTTTCATTTTTACACAAGACACAAATCGGTTCAAAATATTGTTTATCGGAGCATTTGATCTGTAATAATCGGTATCGGCCCTGAAAAACATATATTAGTCAACCCCTAGTTGGTCCTGATTTATTCAATTTAATCATTTATCTGAGCGAATATCAAATCTTAGGTATGAACCTTTTGGTATTCCTATGATAATTAAATGGGGAGAGAGCTCTGGGTCAGAGAGAGAGAGAGCTGATTGTCTGAGGTCTGGGTCAGAGAGAGAGAGAGAGAGAGAGAGAGAGAGAGAGAGAGCTGATCTGTCTGAGGAGAGAGAGCTCTGAGGTCTGAGAGAGAGAGAGCTCTGGTCTGAGAGAGAGAGAGATGGTCTGAGGTCTGAGAGAGAGAGAGAGCTGGTCTGAGGTCTGGGTCTGAGAGAGAGAGAGCTGGTCTGAGGTCTGGGTCTGAGAGAGAGCTGGTCTGGGTCTGAGAGAGAGAGCTGGTCTGAGGTCTGGGTCTGAGAGAGAGAGAGCTGGTCTGAGGAGAGAGAGATGGTCTGGGTCTGAGAGAGAGAGCTCTGAGGTCTGTGTCTGAGAGAGAGCTGGTCTGAGTCTGGGTCTGAGGAGAGAGAGCTCTGAGGAGAGAGAGAGAGCTCTGAGAGAGAGAGAGCTCTGGGTCTGAGAGAGAGAGAGAGCTGATCTGAGTTCTGGGTCTGAGAGAGAGAGAGCTGATCTGAGTTCTGAGAGAGCTCTGAGAGAGAGAGAGCTGATCTGAGTCTGGGTCTGAGAGAGAGAGCTGTCTGAGGTCTGGGTCTGAGAGAGAGAGAGCTGATCTGAGGTCTGGGTGTGAGGAGAGCTCTGGGTCTGGGTCTGAGAGAGAGAGAGCTGGTCTGAGGTCTGGGTCTGAGAGAGAGCTGGTCTGAGGTCTGGGTCTGAGAGTGGTCTGAGAGAGAGCTGGTCTGAGGTCTGGGTCTGAGAGAGAGAGAGAGCTGGTCTGAGGAGAGCTCTGGGTCAGGTTAGGTTGTGAGGTCTGTAGCTTTTGCGTGCCCCAAAAGTGTATAAAGCCACAAGCTAGGAACTTAAAGCAGACTTGATGACTGCAGCTCTAAAGCAGTACACCCTAATTTGTAGGCTAATCTGCAATAAAGAATACTGCTGAAAAGACATCCAAAGATATCTTTTGCTCTTCCCTGGATAAAACGCAGCTTTACACAATGTACAAAATATGGAAAAAAGGCACAGTAATTCAAATAAACAGAATCTATACAAAATAATCGACTGTATATATATCTAAGAAAAAAAAAATATCGATTCTATCTATCTCGAGATATCTATCTATTAGAGGAGAGATATCTATAGATATCTATATCCCGATATATATATATATATATCGATATATATATCTATATATATATAGATATATATATATATATATATATATATATATATATATAATATATATATCACACACACAGTCATATATATATATATATATAATTGTTTGTAATAAAAAAAAACTGAACACACCTGATCACATTAATCTGGTTTTAAAAGAGTCATCTCATCTTAGAATGTGAATGTATATTATTTCTATTTAATGCCGAATGCATTTTTCTAGAATATGTCTGTTGTATATTTTTGTTGTAACAAAGAGATTAAGAAATTTCTGTATGTTTACTACTTGTATTCAGTAGAAAAACCAATTTTGTGATAAAAATTAAATGATACAGTTAAAATAAAACAAATTGATTTAATGCTGGTGTTTAGACTGTGTCTATTAAAGACTGGAGTAACTTGTTTCTTAAAACACATTTAAGCAACATGGCAATGCCAGTTGTGCTGTTATAATGCATTTTAACACAGCTTTGATTTTCCTGCATTTCCTGCTAATCACAGCATTGCTGATATTTATTACAACAATACACATTTTTAAATGAATATGTCAAATATTTTGTTAAATTTGGCTCCATGTTGTCAGGATATGTAGTAATGGTTTCAGTCTGTTAGTTTCTAGTGATAGACACAGTGAAACAAACAGTGAAGATATTAGTGATAGGCAAGTGATGAACACTGTAAACTATGATGTAAATAAATTGTTCTGTATATGTCAATCATCAGGATCAATGTATAGAATAGAAAGAGAAATATGAATAAGAAAATATTAATTAAATTAGCTGGTTTAATTAAATAAATTAAACTAAATTAGCCAATAAGTATATTTCTTTCGATCAGTGTCATGTATCTTCAGCTACCGCCAATAGTGTATTTGTAGCTGTTCAGTGTGTTTCTGTACTCATCCATGATACACCCGCTGGTTTGGGCGCTCTGTCCAATCTTAAAAGTCACTGTGGCCCCTGAGCCAAAGACTCTGCCACCCCTGTGCTAGACCGAAAGACAGCTGATGATAAAGTTGCACTTACAGTCAGAGGTGGCAAAATACATGCATTCTTCTCATAAATAGAAGATACTCATGATTCAAAATACTACAGTAAAAGTTGAGCGCTTTTTTTCTTTACCAATTAATGTAAGGGCATATGGGCTCTGTGCACATTATTATTTGTTCTTACTTTACCTTAAATTAAATTAAATTAACTTAAATTAATACTTTTCAAGTTTTGAATACTCTAATCTTTATGCTCTATGAATTGTGTATATGTATTGTTTAAAGGCAAATGATCTTGTAAAAGTTATGAAGTAATTATGGTGATTTAATTTCCTACTTCATCATAAAACCAATGAAAGATTTGTTTGCACATGGATGGTAAATGAGGTAATGCTAAAGAAACTAACTCCTAACTTTCATACAGGTTATATAATCAGACAATATTTGATTTTGTGAATTTTTATTTAAAAGTAAACATTTGGGTCTTTCTATTTAGATAGTTATGCCTAAATAGAGGTATAGAGACAGCATTGGGCAACTCTAAATCTGTGTTTTCTTTATTTTACAAAAACCCATCATGTTATCTTGAGTGAATACAAATTAAAGCAGAGCCCTAAAGAATAGAAAGTGATGCATTACTTTTATGTGTATGCTAAAAAAAAAGAAAAAAAGCCACAAAATACACCAGCTAACCATAAAGCGTTAACCATTAATTCCCAAAAGTGTGCTTTGAGGTGGATTTCGGTAAAACAAGTTAAAGAAATGTTAAGTGATAAAGTTTTCCCTATTACAGTGACTTACATTTAGATATGCAACAACTAATCAATAAATCAATAATGAAATCTGTTGATAACGAATGACATTAACGATTAGTTAGGCTGTTCAAGTTCTGGGTTAGCTTTACAGCAAAATAACACTGGCACTAGCAAGATTTAAGAGAGTAAAGTTCAACGGGCAGCAGAAAAAAAGGTCAACCAGGTCTTCCAATGCATGGAAGAAATTTATATTAAACTCAATGCAACAAAACACTGTAACCTGCAAGTTATGCCATGCTGAACTCATGTAACATGGAAGTACAGCAGTGCTTAAACTGGACCAAGAAATTAAAATACAGTGGTTTCACAGCATGGAAAGCAGAAACGATTTCCTCATCATGTGAAAATGGTTGAATGAAAGTGTTTTTTTGTGCTTTGAGACAGTCGCACTACATCTATGCTGCCGAGACTTGCAAGCAACAGGTTGCCCAATCACCTTGAATGTAATATAGTGATAGATACAATTTAAACGGTGTGAACAAACACTAAATCTAAAAGCACCAAAAAGCTTCAACAGAATCAGATTACATTTTTATTTACTGTTGTGTTATTTATTTATACACTGTTGCATTTTTTTCATAAAGCAGCCACTATAAGCTTTAAAATTCCATTAAGTGTCTTTCACTTGAATACGTAAGCACCAAGACTACAATTTGCATTATATTTGATAAAATAAGTATGGCTTAAATGTAAAAAGCAGGCATTTGGTGTCACCGAGAAGAGGATGGGTTCCATCATGAGTCTGTTTCCTCTCAAGGTTTCGTCCTTCTTCCATTTCAAGGAGTTTTTCCTTGCCACTGTCTTGCTCATAAGGGAGAAACTTATATTTGTAAAGAATAATCTTTTTAATTTTTGCTAGGGTTAACACGTTAATAATGCATTTTCACTTTAACGGCACTAATTTTATCAATGCACAATTAATTCAGCGTGCATTAATATGTGATTGATCTGTTACTTCAATCTGCATCGTGTTGACACTTCTCTGGTGACTTTTCATTCGGGACAAATGAAAAACCAAAATGAACAACTAAACCAGTCTGTGCCTTTCCCAGATAATTTCAGCACTGGCATTTCCTCAGGTCCACTTACCGCTTATAACGTTAGGATGGAATGTAAAAGAGACAATAGATGGGTTTTATTAACAAAAACACCCAACAGCGTGCATACCTCATTCTTCCTCAATTTCCCAGAATTATGGCTATTAGCTGCACATTCACAACTGGAAAGAGCTACTCACTATATTACTGTATATTACCTACAACCAAAAACAAACTAAACATTTTACATAGAAATGCTGAATTAACAAGAAATTAATATTAAAAGAACAATTTCCAGAGTGAAATAAATATTAAATAATTAATCATTTTATTTTGAAGAGAGATTCTGAATGAACTTTATATATTCATAAGATTTGTCACAATTAGTTATAGTTGAATAAAATTTAAAGTATTATTTTATGGTAGATTAAGAACAGAGAAATATGCGAATAATTACATGATTAATCGCAATTAAATATTTTAAGCTATTGACAGCACTCATTTTTACCTATGCACACACATGCTGTTTAGATCTGCGTAAACACACTATAGAAATAAAAATGAAATCCAACATCTTAATCGCTCATCACTGAACTACTTCTGTCAGAGTCAGAAACAGAATACCAGAATATGTTAAAATACAAGAGTAGTATAATATCCATAGTAGTAGGAGGACATATTACACTAAACTCATAGTACAGATAAAAACACTGTAATAGCGACAATGACATGTAAATCCTGAACTCAAAAGAACACAGTACATCTCATCAAATCACAGACTTAATCAAAGCCTGCATTTGGGAATTACAATACAAATGCAAAAGTTTATAGTTTATGTTTATTATGCATTCCAGACCGAGCTACAAACATGTCTTGTGTCCCTGTGCACCATGTACAGCTGAATTAACACCTTGTGGCTATGTCTGTTATAGGACTGTTAAAGAGATCATCTGTGCAACTCGACAAGTAATAATAATTAATAATAATAATAATAATAATAATAATAATAATAATAATAATAATAATAATAATTCTTACAGCTAAAACTCAACGTGCATAAAAACACTGAGTTTTCAGGTTTAATGTAAAAGTATGTATGATATCTAACTTATCTTATTATATAACAAGTCAAGAACATCCGTCCATCCAGGGGGCAAAATATTCAAAATAACCAGAAAATGAAACTTTTTCCCGTATAGACGTTTCTCTCAACACAAAACTGTACAATTGTATATTACATTGAATAGATCACAGTTGCCCTAATACAGAGGGTTCACTTTCAATTATAAAGCAACACTGTTAGAGACACTCCTCAAACTAAACTCCATTAAAGAATTTCCTACTAAAATTCTTTGTGATATCTTTACACCTTGTTCTTAGTCATATTCTAACTGTGGCTTCTGCAGCTATTAATAACGAGTTAGATAGTCAGTTATCTTTTACAGATATAAATAGCGACAGCTCGAGAAGAAAATGGACAGACTAGTAAATGAGTAACACAGTAAACAGTCTCAGTATTCCTACAACTCACAGTGACTAAAACAGAACCGCTTTTTCTTAATATTAAGGAAAGGAATTTTACCTTTTTGGCACTCGGTAGAGTTACACGTTTTTGTCCATGAAGTCTTTCCACAATTCCAGGCAAAAGCAGCGCATTGAGCGGCCTACATGAGCTCCGACCGGCCTAACTGCTCCCTAACTGCTCCCAGAGCTGTGTGTGCGTGAGGCAGCAGAAATCCACACTGCCGTCGCGTCACAATCCTGAAATAAAGTGTCTGCTGGATGTTCGTCTCAGTGTCCCGTGTGTCCTGCTGGGGAGGACAGTGTGATTTCAGTGTGATGTCTGTACGAGTTCACTCCTCCATTCCTTCCCTTTCCTGACTCACGCCTGACCACAGGGACAAACACGCTACACTGTACCGGAAGTAAGCTGTAGTCTGTTGTGTTGAGCGCATGCGCGGACTGTGAGTTTGAACATTGAGACAGGTTTGGTGATACAGTGAGCGGATCACTGTGGCTATTTATAGATCACACAAGGATATATTTAAAAAATAATAATTATGGTCCTGTTGCTCATTTTGACGCTTACATTTAATGCAAAAATTAGTACCTACACATCGGTAAAACAAAAAAACTCTCCAAGAACGGGAGAGGGGAAACTTTTTATTATCTCGGTGACAGTAAATGTCCAAAAAAACATCAGCATAGTTGTTGAATTAAACTAAGTAATACCATAAGCAATGCACCTAATATTGTCAAACTTTAAATGTTACATAGAGGTCGACGAAATCAGTCGGAATTTCTTTGGCTGATGTCTATATTTAGAACTCGGGCAGTCTGGGATTCAGGACAGACAGAGATGTGCCCACATTTCATGAAGATATTTCATTGTGTTCAGGAGTTATAGCCATTTGTGGCCCCGCCTACTTTAAACTTTTAGGTGCCGCGTTGCAATGGTGAGACTAAAGTGCAATGTTTTTTCATAATTATTGATAAGCTGTGTCTACCGAACATTTCTACACTGGTTTTATGGTGATGCCGCAAACAAGTTTTACAGAAAAACCAAAAACCCAAATATATGAGTTGTGAGTGTACGATAAATTTTCACAAAGCTATGACCAAAAATGTGTGAAATCATGTACAAATGGCTTGTGACTGTCAACCTCTCCCTAAATTGAGCTCTACCATCTGTCCAAATTTCACGTCTCTAGTACTTACGGTTTGGTCTTCACAATAACTTTTAGGGCATAATAATAATAATAATAATGATAATAATACATATAGCTGCAAGCAGCGATATGCAGAGTTCAAGCATCTGAGGCATTGAATTACATAAGGCCAAAGACAAAGGTTTTGGACTTGAAAAACTTGCATTCCGTCTGTAATGTCTCTGTGACATCACAGTGCACTTTGGCATCATAAAGGCTGCGTGGATATCGCCCCCATGGATATAATAATAATCAGACCAATAACAATAACTACATGCTTGAACCCCTAAATATATCCAATACCTTATAAACTGTGTAAATTCCCCATGTAGTAAGACGAAGAAATAAGTACACTACAAGACTCATAAATAATCTTATTACAGAAATATGTCCAATGAGCAAACACAAACAAGCTCTAACGTTCTTCTAAACATTAGATTACTTGCACCCAAAGCACTCATAGATAACAAGATGCTCCACAGATAAAAATCCTAATGCACTCTGTTTTACTGAAACCTGAATTAAACCAAACGATTACATCAGTCTAAATGAGTCTACACCGTCATGTTATTCCTATAAGCATGGACCCTGTCAGACTGGTTATGGGGTGGTCTAGCAACTATGTATTACTTTATTATTTATTATTACTTTCTTTATTATTATTATTATTATTATTATTATTATTATTATTACTACTTCTTTATGTTTGTCAGAGATTAGGATTCAGGTTTAAATAATTTGAAGTGCTTTTCTGAATGTTGTTCTTTCACACGTTTTCTTTCTGGCCTTTTCGTCAATTTTGATAAATTCTTGCTTTCAGGAGTTTTTAATATTCACACAGATCATTCAAATGATGATCTAGGACTGTCATTTAGTTAGAATGTTATTATAGCTAGGGGTCGACCGAAATGTGTTTTTCAGGGCCGATGCTGATTCTGATTATTACAGACCAAATGCACTGATAAACGAAATTTTTAAGTGATATGTGTCTGGTGTAAAAATTAAAATTTGACAAAATTAATAATAACAAGAATAACAAGCTATAAATACATATATTTAATTCTGAGAACTGTTATTAATAACGATATTAAATAAACGTCAATATTAATAATAACAATAATAACATAAAAAGTGCAGGGAGCCCAGCAGCATTCTATAAACATTTGTAAAACTTAACTAAGTAAACAAATAGCAACAAATAAACAAATAACAGAAAATTCAATTCAATTCAATTCAATTCAATTTTATTTATAAAGCGCTTTTTACAATGTGTCATCGTCCCAAAGCAGCTTTACATAATACTAATGTTTGAAAAGTGAAAATCAGTTTAGCACTAATTGTTTCTTGTTGAGCCGAAGCGACGGTGACAAGGAAAAACTCCCTGGGAACAGGAAGAAACCTTGAGAGGAACCCGACTCAACAGAGAACCCATAAATGTAATAGCTCCCTAATGTTTTATAAGATAATAAAGAATTAGTAGTCCCAATCTAGCAGCACCAGGTTGTGGAGCAGGAAGCAGAGCTGCTCAGCATGGTCTTCCATGAGCTTACTTCTTCTCTTGTCATAAATTGCAGACACTTCACTGAAGACACGCTCACAAGGGACTGATGAGGGTAGTGAGCAAAGAAATGTTCTTGCTGCTATGGCTAGTAGCTTGAGGCGCCTAACTACGTAGTTAGGTTATCCTAACCATGGATTCCTAACCTTGGCCTATGTGACACTACACATTTCCATTTCCAGTTTTAATTTACAGTACTAATATTAATATTGATGTTTATTTAATGTCGTTATTAATAACAGGTCTCAGAATTAAAGATATTTATATATCTTGTCAGAGCTCTTGTTATTATTCATTTTGACAAATTTTCATTTTTACACCAGACACATATCACTTAAATTTATATATTTAATAAATATAATAATATAATATATTTATTTATCAGTGCATTTGATCTGTAATAAGCTTTATCGGCATTGACCCTGAAAAACACATATCGGTCGACCCCTAGCTGTAATAACATTCCTGCCAAGTTGATAATGTCATGAGACATGAGTAATCTGCTCTACAGGTATTGTATACAGTATGAGAATGGCCTGTAATATCACCACTGATATCATCAGTGACTTCTGCTCTGTGGTATATTACGTCTAGGGTATGACTGAAACTATGAGCTGGTCTAAAAAGGCTTTGATTAACCTCAAAGTAGTTTAGTAAGTCAACAAATGATAGTCCTAGATCATCATTTGAATGATCTGCAAATGAGGCACAAAAACATTAGTTCATCCTTTATTCAAATGAGTTAATAGATAATGTAATAATTGTAGTAGTATTACATAAAGTCTACTGCAGCTCAGTAATATTCAGATAAAACCACAAGTCCAGAGTTGCCATGAGGACCTTTTAAGATTCTGTAGACTATGTATCTGACATGACGATAGTTTTACTCAAATGAAACAGTCAAATGTTCATGAAGTGATTGTGAGAGCAGTTCTGGGGATGTTGTTAATGTGTTTATGTTAAAACAATAATACAATTATTAATGTATTTAGTGAGACGGCAGATGCTGAAAACACTGTGAGCATCGTGCACTTTAGTGCGTGTTATAACAGAGACACGCAGAATATGTGGGGTTCATATTTAAATAGTCCGTTTGCGGTTTAAACACTAGTCCATAGCATGAGTTAATTTAACTGTACGGACCTAGTTTTGATTAATTCATCCAAACTTTGACAAATTCCGTAACATTCCATTATACAGTACATTCCATTTATATGACTGGATTCCGCGATTCTGTCCATGTTTCATAGATGATACCATCTATTAATATCATCTATGAAATCATAGATAATATTGAGGTGTTTTTGCAACTTCAGCGTAGATGATTGATTTACTGCAACAGAAGCAATATCTGCTACTGACTTACCTTACTGCCGCAGCTCCAGCAAGCGCTTTCTGTGTTAGACTGCCTTCATCCTTCGTGTTGATTGGTCGGACTCGTCCCAATAAATCAGAAGTGCAGTGGGAGGGGATAGCTCTAGGTGAGCGGTGAGCTCTGACAGGCTTTTGAAAATTATTCCGTTTTAATGGCAAATGGGTTTTGAAAATAACCTATTCATATTCATTAATAAACATATTGCAGTAAGTCAACAATGCAGCAGCCAGAATTCTCACAGAGACAAAGAAAATATAACCATATAACCCCAATTATATCATTCCTACTCTTGCTACCTGTTAACTTTAGAATTGACTACAAACAACTGCAAATTATTCTTCTGTTTCTCTCTAGCAGAGAGCAGATGAAGAGAAGTTACACAAAACTATACAATCAGGAAATTTGTTTTATTAATAACAAAAATAGTAAACTTGTAGGAAAAGTTTGGATAGATTCTGCTAAAAACTTGAGAAAGCATTCTATAACATAAACCAATCAGACGTAACAACACCCACCAGCTATTATAATGCGTTTTTCGCTCACTGATTGGGTAGTTTCGTACAGCGGAACTAAGGTGTCTGGAAAGAAAGGCACAGGGATGGAATCGGTTGTTCTTAGGATGAACTTGGGAA
This sequence comes from Kryptopterus vitreolus, assembly GCA_030449085.1. Classification (NCBI taxonomy): domain Eukaryota; kingdom Metazoa; phylum Chordata; class Actinopteri; order Siluriformes; family Siluridae; genus Kryptopterus; species Kryptopterus vitreolus. Next base: position 123,200 of record JACRUU010000014.1, read on the forward strand.
AGGACCGCCCCAACCTTGTCATCCGAGGCATCGACCTCTACAATGAACTGTCGAGTAGGATTAGGGAAAACTAGGATGGGTGCTTTGGCGAGAGGTTCTTAAGGGTATTAAATGCTAGTTACACCTTCGAAACCCCACTGAAAGGGAAGGTTGGATGATTTGAGTCGGTGGAGGGGAAGGGCAGTGGAACTGAAACCCTTTATGAACCACCAATAGAAGTTGGCAAACCCCAGGAACCTCTGCAACTGACACCGAGTGGTGGGGACAGGTCGTTCTTGGACAGCACATATACCAGCAAGATCCATCTCAATGCCTAGCCTAGAGCGTAAAATCGAAGAAGTTTTATGAGACATGAGACATGAAAAAAATCACACTTCTCGGCCTTAATGAAAAGACTGTTGCTCAGGAGGCATTCCACGACAGCTCTGACATGTCAGGAATGTTCTTCGCGGATGTGGGAGAATATGAGTATGTCGTCCAGGTACACAAACGCAAAGTGATAAAGCATTAAGTGATTAAGAACGTCATTAACCAAAGCCTGAAACACAGCAGGGGCGTTAGTGAGTCCAAAGGGCATGATCAGATATTGGTAGTGGCCAGCTGGGATGTTAAATGCCATATTCCACTCATCCCCCTCTCTACTATGGACCAGGTGGTAGGTGTTGCGAAGGCCTAATTTAGAGAAGATGGTGGGTCTGTGGAGTATGTCGAAGGCAGAGCTCATGAGGGGAGAGGTGGTTGTGGACCGTTATGGCATTCAGTTTACGGTAATCAATGCAGCCATCTTTCTTGGCGATGAAAAAGAACACGACGTTAGCAGGAGAGAAGGAGGGACGGATGATGCCGGCAGCCAATGAATGTATGCTGGGAGCATGTTGGATAGAGGTTCCGTCTGGATCTGAAGCTGCTCCACCAATTCAAGATTGATGAATTCGGCATCTGCTTCAGAATGAAGCAAGCTCAGTATGAGTATCCAGGTTATGCAGGTGAATGAGGATGGTGGAGGTGGGAAGGTACCACCATTATGGTAGTGTTTTCTTAATTTGGTCTCTTGATCCTTGACTTAATTTACTTTTCAGCAGAATAGAATATTTGTATGGAATGTAAGCACTACTGAAAAGGAAGTAAGGAAGTAATAATTAAATCAGTGATAATTTGATCATTTGTAATACATCTTCTTAAAATTTGAATATCTGATAGACATCACTCAATACTATAAACCTTAACAATTGTTTCACTTAATAATGAGTGAGTTTTATACTGTGGTATTAATGCTCAAACTGAGCTCTGCTTAACACACAGGGATTTTGATGTACAGTATACCTTAACAGTATAGCTTTTTAACTAAAATGTTTCTAATATTTAAAGAATGCCCAAAGAATTCTGAACAAAAATAATGAGTAAACTATGAGAAACGAAATCACACCCCTTTTCAAGATAATTAATATCTTCAGGAAAAAAGTTGATTGGATCAGGGTATTGTACAGAACTCTGCAGTAACATGATTTGTAAATCCTGGATTAGATTCTACCAGCAGATTCATTTTTAAGATATTGCTGTGTTTGCATTTGTTAGAAAATGCAAATATATTGACACTTGAAACTGTCAACATGACAAGGTGAATTTTACAAATGTATTTGTTGAAGAGTCACAGCTAATGAAAGTTATAGTGAGGGTAAAAGGAAATCGTTATCCAAGCCTTTTCCTATAATTATTCTTTTTGCATTGTTTTTCTTCACAGGTTCAGTATTTGTCTCTGCTATGAGGTAAAACTCCAGGTGACCCTGTGAGAGGACTGATGAGAAAAACAGGAACCAGTGCCCTTTCCAGGAATTTCCAGGATCTAGCTATATATCCCACTATAATCTGCAGGCTTTCTTTCAAAAAATGTATGACCAAAACCCTTTTGTCAGGAAGCAGACGGACAACAGGGATAAAAGATTAACACTCAGAAGTTTATTTTCAAATAATAAGGAACACAGGAGATAAGAGAACAGAAATCAGGATCTAGAAAATTAAGGAGGAAAACTAGGACAGATCTTCGGCAACACTGGAGGGAGAGCGTTCGTTTGGAAACCCGTTTGGAAAACACAGCTTGGCGTATGGAGTGGCTGACTTCCAGAGGGGGTTGGAATCTAGCTGACAGAGCTGCAAGAGCACAGACACAGAGGTTAGAGAACCATCTTTGAACAGGACTCATGAACACCCACCATACAGTCCATCTATTGTCCAACGAGCCCGAACGAGGAGTGCAAGGGAGAGTGAGCTTTTAAAGGGAGAGGATTAGGCAGGGAGTCACTGGGCTCAGTTGGAAGTAATTAGAACTCCAGGGATTGTGAAGGAGGGATAATTAACCATGACACCTTTTTAGTCTTAATGTAATATTGTAGCAGGATTGATGTAATTCTTAATTGTGTTAATTACAACAAAATGTAGAGAGAAAACAGTTGTTGACTGTCTTTTTTTCCCTGCATCTATTCTTAAAAGTATTTTCAATTCTGTTATCTTTTTTAGACTGGTTATTTGTCACCAATGGTATCAAATGAGTGGCTTCCCATTGTATTAGGTGTTTATAATACATAATATAAAGAAGCATGACCAGAGCACTACTGAAAAGGAAGTAATAATTCTAGTTCTTGTGGGGAGAAGGATCTATTGAAGGTAGCAGCGGTCTTCAACAGGGATATTAGCTTGTTGGTCTCAAAATATCTTCACCCAAGATCTGTCTGTGTGGTAGATCTGTAACGTATTAAGATTGGGGAAAATAATGGTTTATAATTAATTATGACTATTGAATGTTAGATTGAATATTAATGGAATCAATAGCTTAATTATTTGATCTGTTCGTCCGGCGAGCAGACAATATAATTATTCATTAATCCCAAGAAAAGTAATATTCCTGGCCTAGAAAATAACTATTCTAATATAATACAAGTTGTAATTGAGCAAGGTAGCAAGATCAAAGATTCATTGACTGTTGAGGCAATCACTTGTGTATATACAACATTTAATAGACGGCACATGACACATTAATCTATGACAAACATCTATATACAATAGTGGTGAGGGGAAGAGAGAGAGAGAGAGAGAGAGAGAGAGAGAAAGAGAAAGAGAAAGGGGAATTCATATTCACCTTAATTAAAAGGGGCTTAACTTACAGACGCTGAATTGATCAGCAGCGTTACTTGTTTTGTGATGAAAGTGGAACAAAAGTTGGTCCGGAGCTGGTCCGCTTGAGAGGCAGCAGCCTCTCAGCATCATCTCACTTCATCTCTTCGTTGTTTTCTCTCTGTCTCTCCGTTGGTGTCTCTCCGAGTTGTGGAGAGTGTAGATGGGATTTATGGGCCTGGGTGTCACACCCAACTTTCGAACTGACCAATGCAACGACATGAAACTTGAGCAGAAAGGTATTTCTTTGTCTATGCCCAAGCTAATTTGCATATTGGGAATGGTTCAAAAGTTAATCAAGTTATTTACTTGAAATATGAATTAATGAATTGAAACCTCTTACAATTACATCATCTTCATCATGGTGTAGGAAATGACGAATGGATCATTTAGATACCAAGAACGGCCAAGTAGACATTGTAACAACCAGATAATTATATATAAGTACTTCTTACTTACAAACATTGGTTGATATGCAATGAAAGAAAGAGATCATTTGAAAATGAAAAGAAGGAAAGAGAATGGAAGGATGCACGAACTGATCAGCCTTAATACTAATACACGTGATCACTACATGATTAATATGAAGGATAATAACAATGTTCTAGATTTATAATCATTATTTTTATGAACCTTATTGTTTAATCACTATTAATTATTAAAACAGCATTGTTTTATAACTGAAGTTTTATAGAACAATAAGAATAATGATGATAATTTTATAAAACATTGTTCAAGTTAACACACAGATTGTGAGTTTCAGCATGATAAAAAAGAACCTCATACATACATTAACACATACAGGCGTGTGTTAATGTATGTATGAGGTTCTTTTTTATCATGCTGAAACTCACAATCTGTGTGTGTTCAAGAAATGTGTGAGCATCCTGTGTGGGGGTTTGTTTGAGATTTAAATGACAGTCGTAAACTGAGTATTTGGGAGGCACGAAGTCAAAGGTGAAGGGCCAGAAGTGCAGATAAGATGGGGCCTATCTGTGAATGACCCAGCCAGGCTTGAGCCTGGTGTGGTCGTAAAAATTAGTTGAATGTCGTGCAGGCATCTTTGAGTGGATGAAACTATATGTGAATGTGATCAATTTAGAAATTGTGTCGATCCAAATGCACTACAATCTTTATACAAGAATACAGGTTCAGTTCCTACCATCACTAAGATGCCACTATTGAGCCCTTGAGCAAGGCAGTTAACCGTCAATTGCTGAGTTGTAAGTCGCTTTATATACGGGTACCTGCCAATTGCCATAAATAGTGATTCTGCATGGGATTATCCTTATATGGGTGATTATCAGAAAGTGGGTCGAAATGAAACCAATACGGGACAAATATCATGCCATTCCAAACGCAAAACTGGAACTAAAAGCTTTGCCTAAAGTTAACCAAGAATACAAGCACAAAACTCCACCTCCCTCTGTGCCGCCGCCGTATCCTTCAGGTGAGCCTTCAGCTCCACCTGTTATGCGCATTTATTCATCCCTTACTGATTGTAGCACTTTTGTATCCGAAATTCCTGAAAAACAGGGATCTTGGCTGAAACCTCTAGTCCGAAGAAATTTAAAACAAAGGGACAAAGGGGTTTACTAGATCTAATGTTCATCTAGTAAGGGGTTTACTAGATGAATGTTTCTTTGGCTCCCTAGAATTTAGACACTTTTAGGGAACAATTAACTAAGTATTTGTTAGATCACCAACAAGCTTATTGTGATCTGTCACAGGTGACCAACTGCAAGCAGGAGAAGACAGAACCAAACTCCAAATTCCTGACTTTCTTCCAGGAAATCTGGAAGTTCCTGGGAGGGATGGAAATTAACCTTGCATGTCCTAACCCTCTGTTCACGGGGAGTCTGTGCATATCTCAGGCGTCTATGGGCATTAAGGCAGGATACACCCTGGATGGAATGCCAACCCATCGCAGGGCACACACACACTCACATTCACACACACACACATTTACACACTAGGGACAATTTCCCAAGGTGCCAATTGTGCATGTTTTTGGACCAGGAGTAAACCTGAAAACCCAAATGCGGATGGGTTCTCTGTTGAGTCTGGTTCTTCTCAAGGTTTCTTCCTGTTCCCAGTGAGTTTTTCCTTGCCACCGTCGCTTCGGCTTGCTCAACAAGAAACGATTAGGGCAAAACTGATTTTCACTTTTCACAGAAGTATTATGTAAAGCTGCTTTGAGACGATGACAAATTGTTAAAAGCGCTTTATAAATAAAATTGAATTGAATTGAATTGAAAACCCGGAGAAAAAACCCCTGAGGAACAGGGAGAACATGCAAACTCCACACACACATGGCCGAGACAGGAATCGAACCCGGACCCTGTAGGTGTGAGGCGAACGTGCTAACCACTAAGCCACCGTGCCCCCCTAACATTAGGACATATTAACATTCCTACATAATCATTTTGTTTTCATGCCTGGTTGTCCCTACAACCTCTTAGATTCAGACCTTATGAGTAGATTGAATGTTTCTTTGACCTTTTCTAGATCCAAACTCAATGTCTCAGTCCCTGATTCTGCTCCGCTTTCCTTCCTGTCTGACATGAATTTTAATGACTGTTTTCTTTTTACCACACAGACTGTGCTACTTCATGCCTTCTTGACAAAACTCCCACCTTCACTGTGTGAGTGAATTTGGGCAGGTTGAACACGAATCACGGAGCTGCATTTTGAATCATTTGCAGTGGACGAATAGCATTCTGAGGTAGAACCTGCCAGCAGAGAGTTTCAGTAGTTCAGTCTACTAGATCAGTGGTCCCTAACCTTTTCTGTACCGCGGACCGGTTTAATGTCTGACAATATTTTCATGGCCCAATCTAAAGGTGTAGCTTATAAAAACTAAATAAAATGATAAGATTGCATTAAAAACTGTTGTGTTTTCTCTATAGTAATAATAATAATGAACATAAATCCACTGTGTAATCATGTGCAACTTTATTAGAGGTGTCCTCGTAACGTCACACCAAGAACAAAACATCACATGAGCAACATCGTTTCTATCCCAACACAATGCAACACACTCTCATCGCTATAATAATGTTTCAACATACCTTCAAAATAAGACACAACACACAAACAAAGTGCATGAAAATGTTCGCTTATCACAGCAGCACTGAATCAGTGGGAGCCCTGAGCTTCTTTTGCTGCAACGAGACGGTTCCATCTTGGGGTTATGGGAGACAATGGGGTGCTTGCTCTCAAAGTGGCGAACCAATTTTGAAGGCTTCATCGATTCATTAGAGAGCCGGTCACTGCATACTACGCACAGCGGGTTTGGTGCGTGGGAATCGCTGCTCTGGAATCAGCACAGTCCTTGTTTGTGGACAGTTCCTGTTCTAAACCTTATGATGGCAAATTCTGTGTGACTACTCAGTGTGTGCATTACCTAATATAACTTGAAGCTTTCTCTTTGCCTTTTTCTTCTGCACAGGCTGCTGAGCTGTTTGCCTTAACTCGTGCTTGTGTCCTCTCAGCAGGAAAAGACGTTACCATTTATGTTGACTCATGCTATGCTTTTGACGTTATTCACGACTTTGGCCGTATCTGGCAGTCTCGGAGTTTTCTCTCAGCTGAGGGTAAACCCATCACTCATTCGATCTCTGGTTCAGGATCTCATTACTGCATGTCATCTTCCTCGCTCTCTGTGATTGTCAAGACGAAGGCACATTCTTATGGGGACACCAATGGAGGTAAGGGAAAATTCTCTTGCTGATTGTGTGGCCAAAGAGGCTGCTGTAATGGAAGCATGCAGACACGGATATAAACAAAGGATGGAATTTACTGAACTCAAAAGACTTTATGGGCACGGCCCTGCACTGCACCTCGAGCAGAGGATCGGGAGAATCACTGAAGGACCTCGAGCAGGAAACGCGGCCGTCTTTCGGCGGACGAGGTTGCGTCCGCGAGTTGGGGTTAGTTAGGGTTTCACGGCGTATCCGTGTGTCCGCTTCGTTATGTACGACACCGGACGGGGAAGGGTGAGTGAACGCCCCTTATATAGCGTGGCACGGTGACGGCTCTAACAGGCTCCAGGTGCTGCTTGATAAAACTCTGGAGACTGTGAGTGTAGGAGATCTGGGTCAGCCGCAGGCAGAGTTGTGACAACTGCACAGAAGCAGATATTTTTCCCCTCCTCAGGTGAGCCTGTTAATACATGCCTTCTACCTTCTCTGCTCCCAGATCTGAATGTAACGACTGTCCAGTCTTCTGCCACCTATAATGACACTTCCTTCTGACAAACACACAATGCCTATGTTGCTTCTGATGGTCTTTGCTATAGTGGGGATGGGTATCTCTCTCATTGCGTACCCTTCCTCGTACACGAGTTTCATGGTATTACACACCGTGCGCGAAGGGGGTGAAGGAAGATATGAACAAACTTGTCTGTATTGCTAACATGAATCCAACAGTTGATTAAATTTTATCAAGGTGCTTGGTCTGAGCACAAAATAATGTTGCAAAAACTGCTACAAAGCAAGAAAATCTTACTCTGCCCATGTCATCGTTTGTATAATGGCAAATAGACTTCACACATGCCTACTTGTGGGCCATTCAAGTATCTTTTGTTAATGGTGGATAAGTTCTCAAGATGGGTTGAAGCATTTCCCTGCCAAAGGGGAAAATGCAAAGGCGGTAACTAAGATCCTAGCTAAGGAAATCATTCCTAGGTATGGAGTACCTCACTCCAATGATTCAGACAAAAGGACTCCTTTCACCTCTAAAGTGACACAGGATCTCTGTAAATATCTATCTTTGTCCTGTCATTTCCACATCCCATATCACCCACAGTCTTCTGGTAGTGTTGAAAGAACTAAAATAATACTGAAAGATAAAGTCACAAAAGCAATGTAAGCTACAAGAAACAGTAAGTGGGTTGAGTTGTTACCTGCTGTTTTTGCAGAAATGAGAATGACCCCAAGCAAGGATGTCCACTTGTCCCCTCATGAGATTATTTTTGGGAGACCATTTCCCATCCCATGGCAAAAGGGTAAACCAGCCCTCGGTACCACAGACCTAGACGTGCATATTGCTAAATATGCTGCTGCCCTGATCGACACATTGTCTAATCAATGTTAATCTGTAATGCAACTCCAGTTATTCCCAAAACAAATACTCACCCCATCAGGTGGAGGATGTGGTTTTGGTCAAATCATTAAAACCCAGAAAACTGGGCTAATTTAAGGACGAAGGGCAAGCAGAATAGTTGTGATTACACAAACTGCTGTTTTAACTGATGTTTTCCACATTGGATCCATGCAACCAGACTAAAGGCCTACCCTGGCAATACCACTTCATGAATGCTTTGTGTTTGATTTATTAATCTTATGAGTCTTTGGTTACAGAAGTATCCTCCTAATATCTTCATGAACTCCTTAGAAGATGTATATAGGTTCCTGTTTACTTCTACTTCTGTCCATCAAGGCACAATAATAATTCCACAAACGTTATATTACAAGCTCTTTGGTCATCATCCCCGCAGCAGGACATGCAAGAGGAAGTTGGACAGCACTGAGAAGCAGTCTATCTTCCTCTGGGGATAAGACACAACTAGTGACCAGTATGGTTGTCAACACTTGTCAACCCACTGCTCCTGATCATCTGCACCTTGGTGCGTGGTTACCTGCCCAGGCACCTCTGCACGACAACACCTTCTGGCAGTTTGCTAATTGGACTGCTAGACAGTACACCAATACTTCCTGTTGTTTGTCAAGCTATACCCACATCAGCTACAAGACATTCACTAAAACCTTTACCTTCTTCATTGTCTAAAACATAGGCAGTGTTAGCTAATTTCTGTATCAACCCTGATTGTTTAGATATTGAAATCAACCTCTGCTAAATACACACATTCAGAATGGTGTAACCCACAAAATATTTCCTGGCTGAATTCACCTATTCCTGGGCTGCCTCCACCACGCCCTCTTCCTGGACACCAGAATAGTACTTTACTGAGAGAACGGCATAACTTTTAACACCTAGTATCTATTTGCCCCATTCACCATTCCCGTTTGTAGTATATTTTGAGCATAGTACAACTTTCCTAGTATGCTTTGAACAATGTCGTGCAAACTACTCCGTACTTGTAGGTTAAATTAAACCTTGAATGTGCCATTCTATTTTAAACCACAAAATAGAATGGCACTAGGCATCGTTTTAGCAGAAAAGGGGGTGTCTGTGCCATTATAGGAGATAGTTGTTAAACCTACATTCCGGAAAATTATGAAGACTATGGCTCTATCAGCTATGCTGTCAGGAAGATGCGATCCACTCTTGAAAAATGATGAGAACCATAGCCAGTTCTGGGGATGGGGTTAGCTGCACAATATATTCAGCATTTGAGTTCCCTATGTCTCCATGATTATTCCTATCTTCATTATTTTTCTTTTACTGTGCTTTTTAGGCCCCTGCAATGCATCCAAGCTTCATTTAAATGAATTCTTGTGTCAGCTCGGCGCTTCCACGCTCCCAGTCGTCTAGCTACTGATGAGTTCCAGCTGTAGCTAGTTGGTGTCATTGTAACAGGTTAAAAAAAGGTGCTTCCACTTGCTTTTGGTTATAAGATGCATATGACCCTTTAAGTGTAATAGACCTGCACTCTCTGTTCATTGGCTGGCGGCATGTTGGAAACCTTTTCGGGTTCAATCATTAATATTCGCACCAGTCAAGAGCGTGGTTGTGGTGGTGAGTGCTCTCTAAAATGTGCTCTCTAAAATTTCTTTTGTTGCTATTTTTATATTTTAATTATGTATTTTTCTTCTCTCTTGCTGCCAAATGAAATCGAATGGTTAATGTGCACCCATCATTGCAGGATGTCGTGTATTAATGCTGTGAAACTGATCACCTGTTTTGAATGTGTTACCAGAATTAAATCATCCATCGAGAAGTGAACTGGTGTTCGTTGTCCCAATTACTACACACAACGGAGATACGAGCCGTTACACCATCAGTATCCCTGGCTATATAAACTTGGTCTTCCCTCCATTCCGTGAAACGGACATCCACCCATTTACCCGAATCGTGACTAACCTCTCTTTCTCTGATTCCCCAATCAAGGTCCGCTCCCGCCTGCTTCAGATTCCCGGACTTCCAAGTCCCGCGGACGCGACCTCGTCCGCCGCTGAGCCGAACCTCTCACCCCTGTCACGGACCTCCCAAGATCCGCGAACTACGACACGGGCCGTACAGGGCCGTACCCCCGTTCTGGCTGCTCATTTTTGAGTAGCATCTCTTTTGTTCTCCTTCCTGTAAATAAAACTCTTGAGTTGATCCCGGTGCTTGTGTGTGTCTGTCCATTACAGAAGCCCGGACCGAAACAGCAACCTGAAAGGATGGTGAACGCACGGGGAGAGATTGCCCTGCCACACTAGCGTCTCCACACCGCCCAGCGCCATTCCTCCGCTCGGGTCACTCCCGATGGTCCCGAGTCTGATGAACAAACCCGCGCCCTTTGCCGGTGCGCCGGAGGAATGCAATGGATTCTTGCTCCAGTGCTCGTTAATCTTCGAGATGCAACCTAACCTTTTTCCAATGGAGAGGTCGAAGGTTGCGTATGTCATCTTGCTACTCACTGGACCCGCCCTCTGCTGGGCCGAGACTCTGTGGACGCATGGAAGCCCCGCCTTCCTAACCTGCCAGGTCTTCTATTCGCACTTTCAGCAAGTGTTTGGCCGAATCGAGGCGGATGTTTCGGCAGGTGAGCATCTATACCGGCTTTCACAAGGCACCAGGTCTATACAGGATTACATGCTCCTGTTCCTCACCTACGCCGCCGCTAGCGGTTGGAATGAGCACGCCCTGCTCACCACCTATCGCATGGGCTTTGAACCGACTTTGCGTCTCCAGCTAGCGGCAGTAGACGACTCGGAGGGACCTGAGCGGTTCATCCAGCGAGCGATCCGGTGTTCCACCCGGCTTAGATCCTATATTCCGGACCTAAATCCTTCCACGCGAAATCTCTCCTCCTGACGCGCCCGCGCAAGAACCGATGCAGCTGGATGTTGGCCATTTGTCACCTGCTGAGCGGTGCAGGAGGATTGCCGGTGGACTCTGCCTCTACTGCGGTTACTCCGGTCATGGCATTCGCGAGTGTCCCCTACGCTCCCCACGTGCCGTGGTGAGTGCCATTTCACTTCCTCAACCAAATATGAAACCACTAACCACCACTGTGTGTATCACCACCTCCACATGCTCGGTGATGGTCTCTGCGCTGCTAGATTCCGGCTCCGCGGGGAATTTCATCGCTGGGGACCTCAGCCGTTGGTTGGGGTTACGGCCTCAGCGGACCCAGATCGTGTACCAGGTCCGATCAGTAACCGGAGGACCCCTGACCCGCAGGTGCATTCGTTTCGAAGTAGGGCCGGTGGGAATACGAGTGGGCCTGTTACACGTCGAACAGCTCCACGTGCTGGTGTTGGAAGGGTCCAATGCAGACGTGATCCTGGGTCGCCCCTGGCTGGTGCAGCACAACTCCGTGGTTTCATGGGAAACAGTTGGCATATTAAAATGGGGGGACCGCCTTCCCCTTCGTCAAGGATTCAGTGCTTCCCCAACCCCTGGACATCCTCGACGTCTATGTGAGGTACTCGGACGTTTTCTGTCCCCGCGGAGCCTCCCGTCTGCCCGTGCATCGGCCCTGGGATTGCACTATTGACCTGGTGCCAGGAAAACCCCTGCCGCGGAGTAAGATCTATCCCCTCTCTAGACCGGAACTGAAAGCCATGGAGGCATACGTCAATGAAGCCCTTGCGCAAGGCTTTATTCGTCCGTCCACCTCACCAGCAGGCTCTAGCTTTTTCTTTGTAGGCAAGAAGGATGGTCGCCTTCGACCCTGCATCGATTACAGGTTCATCAGCGGTTTCTCGGCTTCGCCAAATTTTACTGCCGGTTCATTCTAGGTTACAGCTCCTTAGCTCACCCTCTCACCTCACGCAAGCCGCGGAATCTGAAGTGGAACGCAGAGGCCGCAGGGGCCTTCGAGACACTAAATCAGGCGTTCACCACAGCTCCCCTGCTCGTCCACCCGGATCCGGACCTTCCGTTCACCGTGGAGGTGGACGCCTCCTGGCGCCATGCTGTCCCAGAGTCGAGGCAAGCCGGCACGTCTTCACCCCTGTGCCTACTTCTCCCGCAAGTTCTCTCCGGCATAGGTGAACTATGACATCGGGAACCGGGAGCTTCTGACGATAAAGCTGGCCCTGGAGGAATGAAGGCACTGCTTGTAGGTTATCAGCCTTTATTACTTGATTATGTGATTCCTTTGCAGAAACGCCAGATTTTATTGTTGCCTTTTCATGAAATATGTCTTATTGTTTTAACTAATATTTTTTTCGATTTGTTTATCCATTATATGTTTATTATGGATAAAAAGGGGGAATTGTTGGGATCAAATAAGAAACTTCTCATATCTTGTGCATTTGCTCTGTGACACGTCATGCAGCTCATGTCACAGAGCTTCAGAAACATAAAGACAGCTGCCTCTCAAGCGGATCAGCTCCGGACCAACTCGGAGTCACTCGGGAAACTCATGCTCATCATGTCTCCAACCAGGAGCGAGGCCATGCTGAGTCGTGAATCTCCTGAGACAGAACAGCAATTCCTAATCGTCATCTACAGGACTTCATCTTCAACACCTCGAATCGTCCGGACTTTTGTTCCACTTCCATCTCAATAAGAGTAACGCTGCTGATCAATTCAGCGTCTGTAAGTTAAGCCCCTTTTAATTAAGGTGAATTTGAATTCCTCTTTATGATTCTCATCGAGGTGTGATAAATTTGATTCCTTCAACTTGCCGTCTGTATCTCGCCTCTGTCTCTCTTGTCTGTCTTTTCCTCTTTCTCTCTCTCTCTTTCTCTCTCTCTCTCACTCTCTTCCCCTCAGTACTATTGTATATAGATGTTTGTCATAGGTTAGTATGTGTCATGTGCCGTCTTATTAAATGTTGTACATACACAAGTGATTGTTTTTGTTTGTGCCTCACAATTACAAGTCAATGAATCTTTGATCTTGCTACCTCGCTCAATTACAACTTGTATTATATTAGAATAATTATTTTCTAGGCCAGGAATATCATTTTTCTTGGGATTAATGAATAATTATATTGTCTGCTCGCCGGACGAACAGATCAAATAATTAAGCTATTGATTCCTTTAATATTCAATCTAACATTCAATAGTCATAATTAATTATAAACCATTATAATTAATATGAGTATTTGGATGTACATGTTGTAATTTCAACTTAAATTGTAGGTTACCGACTGGTGGAGAAATATATGGTTAATTACCCCGTAATATTAAACATTATATTGGTTGGAGAATAGCGGGCACCTTGCTCGTTCATTTTCCCCAATATTAAAACGTTACACTACTGAAACATTTTTTTGAGATTTTCTTTGTTTTTGTTTTGCATGGGAAACAGACACAGTCTCAATTCGGTGAACCATTTGTGAAAGCTATATGCAACTAGTGAATGGTTGGTTTAGCCTGTTTGTCTGCTCTCTAGCCCTGTCTCTGGAATGTGAGAGAGCAGATTAAGGTAGATTTTGCATAGAAATGAAACAATAGAAATGACAATGGTTAATAAGTATTTTAATAAGGAGGGCAGCATAGGGTGGTGTATAGGATAAGAAAAGGTGCAAACCGGTGGACTATTTACTCTCCTACCATCTTGAAAGAGGTACAGAAGCAATTCGGACCATTAAGAAACTGGTCTGATTCCACTCTGACAATCATTACACTCCGACACGCCCCGCAGCTACGCTAATTGCTCTCCTTTGCTTCTGTTTTCCCTCCTCCAGAGGCTTACAGAGTTCCCTCCAGTTCCAGTTGTGTTCCACCCCATTAGAGTGTGTAGACACTGAAATAAACAAGACTCCACTCCATCGCGAACCATCTAGTGATGTACTGAACACGTGCAAACATCCTGACTCATCTAGTGAAGTACCACCTTTGGATACCATTTTGTGCAGAATTTAATATTGCACTTCTTTAGATTCCGTATCATAGGACTGTAGCCAAACTGCAGAAGGACATTATTCATAATCACACACTACACACTCTGCTGTTCTGAATCACTCAAAATCAAACTCTTAATAACAGCCAGGATGGGTTGAGCATGAGTCCGCTTCCTCTCAAGGTTCCCTATTCCACTAAGGGAATTTTTCCTTGCCACAGTCGCCCCAGGCTTGCTCATCAGTAATAAATACAGATAAATCATATCTAATGTTCTGTGAATATACCATTCTGTAAAGCTACTTTGAGACAATGCACATTGTGAAAAGCGCTATATAAATAAAATTGACACACACACACACACACACATACACAGACAGACAATTAACAGAAACTAACAAACAAACAAACAGAAAAGCTTTCTTGAGCAAAGTATTCTGTTTCTTTGAGCTGCATATGGACCATCCATTTCTGCGTACATGTACTGGTCAGCGCTATTGTCTACTGTTCCTTTTCTTCTCTTTCTTTTTGCACTAAATGTGCACATGTGCAGTTTGTTTTTTTTATTAGAGTGTATTTATTTTATTATCTGAAGTTCTGTGTTCCGATTGTTAATTTATGTTGGCTGATGCACCTTTAGGGTAAATGTTTCGTTTCACTGTGTACTGTACAGTAATCTTGGGCATCCATGCAACTTGGCAGCGGAACACCCCCTGGCTGAGATGACAAAACCGAGCTTCGGTGGAAACTCTGAATGATACGGTGGCTTTGGGGGAATCCCGAAGTGGGGCTTCACCCTCAATGGAAACCTTGAACATTACAGCAACTTCGGCCGACACCTGGACCTCGCCGGCACCTCCTGGCTGGAACCTACTCATGGCTGTGGAAACAATTCATTCATTCATCTTCTACCGCTTTATCCGATCTTCTCGGGTGACGGGGAGTCTGTGCCTATCTCAGGCGTCTATGGGCATTAAGGCAGGATACACCCTGGATGGAATACCAACCCATCGCAGGGCACACACTCACATTCACACACACATTCATACACTAGGGACAATTTTCCAAGGTGCCAATCAACCTACCGTGCATGTTTTTGGACCGGGGGGAAACCGGAGAACCTGGAGAAAAACCCCCTGAGGGCTGGGGAGAACATGTAAACTCTACACACACAAACGAGACGGGAATCGAACCCGGATCCTGGCGGTGTGAGGCGAACGTGCTAACCACTACGCCACCGTGCCCCTTGTGGAAACAATGTTTTATGAAATTATCATCATTATTCTTATTTTTCTATAAAACTCGAGTTATAAAACAATGCTGTTTTAATAATTAATAGTGGTTAAACAATAAGTTTCATCAAAATCATTATTATATATTTCTAGAACATTGTTATTATCCCTTATATTAATCATGTATTGGTGACGTATATTATTATTAAGGCTGATCAATTCCAAGCCTTTATCCTTTCTCTTCTTTTCATTTTCAAATGATCTCTCCTTCATGGCATATCAACCAATGTTTGTAAGTAAGAAGTACTTATATATAATTCTCTGGTTGTTACAATGTCTACTTGGTCGTTCTTGATATCTAATTGATTCATTCGTTATTTCCTACACCATGATAAATATGATGTAACTGTAAGAGGTTTCAATTCATTAATACATATTTCAAGTAAATAACTTTATTGACTTCCAAACCATTCCCCATATGCAAATTATCTTGGGCATAGACAAAGAAATACCTTTCTGCTCAAGTTTCATGGCGTTGCATTGGTCAGTTCAAAAAGTTGAGTGTGACATCCAGGCCCATAAATCCCATCTACACCCGGTGCAACGGGGGGACGAGGGGACTGGGACAGAGGAAATGGGAAATGGAGGAGGAAAGACTGGGACAGAGGAGAATGGGACAGGAAGGACATAGGAAGGGAAAGAACAAGGAGATTAAGTGAAAAGACGATGAGAGGCTACCACCTCTAGAGCCTTCGGCTCCTCCGGACTTGCTCAGATGAAGTGAGAGGAAGCTCAGAAACCCACTGGTAGAGGTGACACTCCTCTAGAGCTGTCGGGCTCCTACAGACGAGCTCCAGACCAACTCGGAGACACTCGGGAAACACAACTCATGCTCATCATGTCTCCAGCCAGGAGCGAGGCCATACTGGTCTTTCTGAGTCGTGCATCTCCTTCTGAGACAAAAGAGCAATTCCTGATCGTCATTCCATTGTTACGCTGATGACACACAGTTATATGTCTCAGCTCGACCAAACGAAAAAAATCAGTTTAGTAAAGTTGAGCAATGCGTGAAAGCCATAAGAGACTGGATGTTAGGTAACTTCCTCCTGCTTAACCCGGGTAAAACAGAGGTTCTAGTACTCGGACCACATGCAGAAAAACTAGTCCATGCTTTTATCACATCCAGGCTGGATTATTGTAACGCTTTACTGTCTGGATGTTCAGCGCGGTGTATAAATAAACTTCAGTTAGTTCAGAACGCGGCAGTGAGAGTGCTCACTAGAACTAGGAGATATGAGCACATCACCCCTGTCCTATCCACACTGCACTGGCTCCCAGTGAAATTCCGTATAGAATTTAAAATATTACTATTAACGTATAAAGCACTGAATGGTCTCGCCCCACAGTACCTGACAGAACTATTAGAGCCTTATGTTCCACCACGCCTGCGTCGATCAAAGGATGCAGGCTGTCTGTCAGTACCACGTATTAGGAAAATTACAGCGGGGGGGCGGAGCTTTCTCCTACAAAGCCCCAAAGTTATGGAACTCCCTCCCTATTAATGTTGGAGAATCAGACACAGTCTCAGTGTTTAAGTCCAGGGTAAAAACTTTCTTATTTAACCAAGCTTTTAGTGAATAGTCCTACCTTAGATAAAGGAGTAGATCTGGGGGACACATGGATGTTGAGTATTATAGTGATCTGGTGTGTTTAGTTGCTGTCTGCCTCACTCTCATTAATCACTCAGGTTTGTGGTGGTGAGAGTGACTGTTTGTTTACACATCAGGAAGCTCTCATGTCTGTGTTTCCCTCTGATTCTCCTTTTAGTTATGCTGTTATAGTTTATCCTGCCGGAGTCCACGTCTGCACTCGACACTACATATACACACTCCCATACTGCAACCATGACCTTTATTAACCACTCATTTCTCTCCTTCTTTCTTTCTCTCTTTCTCTCTCTCTCTCTCTCTTCGTCCATTAAGTTACATGTCCCACTGCTGAGCTGTCAGTGATCCAGACCCCCTCTGCACTCCTGGTGACTCCGCCCCTGGTTAATGATGCTTCAAATTCATGAATACACTCCACACTACACAATAAACATCCTCAACCACACACACAACACTAACAACCCAAATGAGGATGGGGTTCTCTGTTGAGTCGGGTTCCTCTCAAGGTTTCTTCCTGTTCCCAGGGAGTTTTTCCTTGCCACCGTCGCTTCGGCTTGCTCAACAAGAAAGAAACAATTATGGCAAAACTGATTTTCATTTTTCACTTAAGTATTATGTAAAACTGCTTTGAGACGATAACAAATTGTTAAAAGCACTTTATAAATAACATTTAATTGAATTGAATCTACAGGACTTCATCTGAAACACCTTGAATCGTCTGGACTTTTGTTCCACTTCCATCTCAATCCAAGTAACGCTGCTGATCAATTCAGCGTATGTAATTTAACCCCTTTTAATTAATGTGAATTTGAATTCCTCTTTACGATTCTCATCAAAGCGTGATAAATTTGATTCCTGCAACTTGCCGTCTATATCTCGTCTTGCTCTCTCTGTCTTGTCTGTCTCTCCCCCTCCTTCATTCCCCTCTCTCTCTCTCTCTCTCTCTCTCTCTCTCCCCCCCTCACTACTATTGTATATAGATGTTTGTCGTTGGTTAGTATGTGTCATGTGCTGTCATATTAAATGTTGTATATACACAAGTGATTGTTTTTGTTTGTGCCTCACAATTACAAGTCAATGAATCTTTGATCTTGCTACCTCGCTCAATTACAACTTGTATTATATTAGAATAGTTATTTTCTAGGACAGGAAGATCATTTTTCTTGGAATTAACGAATAATTATATTGTCTGCTCACCGGACGAACAGATCAAATAATTAAGCAATTGACTCCTTTAATATTCAATTCAAAGTTCAATAGTCATAATTAATTATAAACATTTATAAATAATGAGAGGGGCAAGGTGGCTTAGTGGTTAAATGTTACACGGCTGAATGAATGAGATGTCAAAAAATCTTTCAGGCTGATTAATCCTCAATGTCTTCATATCATAACATCATTCATGCATCAGCATCATGCATGCATTTCTCAAACAAATCAAAACAACTAACTTCCTGTTGAGCCTGTCTAATGACATATAATAGGAAAGTCGTTAACCTCAGTGAGATCTATGTCTACTAGATGTCTACTGAATTTCATGAGGTTACAAGTGAATAAGAATTACCCAGGGAAATTATGACAAAGTTCCAGGGGGCGCTGTTCCACGCCTGGGTCCCACACATGCTGGTCTTCGTCAGAACCACTTACATGAACCACTTATATTTTGAGTGACATGAAAAAAGTGACATACAATACGCATATATGTCATATCATTGTGATCAGATGGTCAGTCTTAACATAATCCTATGCTTTCATGTACCTCACTTTATGTACACTGAAGTTATTCCTGTTACTGTAGTTCCTGTTGTATTTTATTTGCCATAAATTCATGGCTTCACCAAAGCTGAACAGTTTAAGATATTAAAATTCCCTCCGCAATCTTGCACAATCAGACTGTTGAGATCGTATTGGGTCTGGTTTGGTGGTGGTTGTGTCAATTCTCTAGGACTACTATTGCACATGCCATTGGGTGCTTTTTTCAAACAACTCTTAACAACTCACTGCCTGTGGATCAGAACCATGACATGCAGTGTGTTCAGAGCTAAACATGTCTACCAAATGGTATAATTCTATGTGCAAGTGTGTATGAGTTCCCAGGGGGCGCTATATCCATTGCATGCCACACCCAGGGCTGAGACTCACTGACGTCCTAATAGATTCCCTTGTGGGCATTAGGATTCCATTCCATACTGGCAAATAAAAATGACAATATTAACATGTTAAAAACTCTGTCTGATGGGTTGTCTGATGTTGTCTAAGTGTCTGATGGGTTGTCTGATGTTGTCTAAGTGTCTGATGGGTTGAATTTTTACAAAATAAATAAATAATCCGTAGGAAAACAAGAGGATGCTGCGCACTGCCGTGTTTGGGCCAAACATTTACAGTATTATTTATACATTAGTCAACATTTTATTTGACAGAAACCATCCTGTGTTGCAGACTCTTTACCAGACGGAGGCGGTAATGCGCACAAAGGTGGTTTGCCATCTCCATAGAGTAGAAGAAGAAGCAGGAACAAGAAGACGCGACACGTTTTTGAAGGTTAAAAATGTAAATTGTTTATAATAATAATAATAATAATAATAATAATAATAATAATAATAATAATAATAATGATGATGATGATGATGATGATGATGATGATGATGATGATGATGATGATGATGATGATGATAATAATAATAATGATAATAATAATATTTCTTATGAAAGGTCGGTGTGGCAAAATACCATCTTCTAATTATAATTATTTTCAGCTTCCGGAGCGCATATACGGATATATTATAATTGCTTAAACTTTGTTTTATTTTTTATAATGAACTGCTTTTGTATTTTGAATTGTAATGAAGATAAATAATGTAAATAATCTTGGACTGAGAAAAGTAACGGAAGAAAAGCACTTGATTTGAAGGTGGGAGGAAAATGACGTCATGACAAAAATCTTCTGTCATTAATAATGTGGTTATAAATGTTAATAGTTTAAACATGGCACGTGAGTGCAGAAACACACTTTAACAGTAATAAATAAAGTTATGGGTTTTATAGTAATGTTAATATAATGTAGAAGAAAACTGAAGTCTTTCCCGTTTTAAGTCTATTTACTAGGTTAAAAAAATACCCAGTATATGACAAGTTGGGCCATTATTCAACAAAATGTCTTTGTTACTAATTTTATTTGCAGAAGTTTAATAATTTAAATCTCAAATGTTTTAATGGAGGGCCACGGTGGTTTAGTGATTAGCACATTCGCCTCACACCGCCAGGGTCTGCACTGTACATCTCATGCATGAAAAGGCCCTTGCACTGCCGTTTGTTCATTAGTGCAGTCACATCCACAGCGACTCCGAGGTCTGCCAGTCTTTATCTGCTGGGACGTCATGACCTTTCTTAACACAGAAATCCTGAATCTGGTCTCTCAGGTCCCAGACAATTTTCAGTACCTTGCTATGGCTGAGCCACTTCACAGTGCAGTGACAGCTTATGTCACCGTGTTCAACCTCATTTTCCTCCAACAATGCCACACATTATCTGTGATTTAAAGCCCTTGCTCTGATGAAGTTAATTATTTTACTGACGGCATCAACGACATGTTTCATTTTTACACAACACTTCCTGATGTATGATACAATGCAATAAATGTCCATTTCTGCACAGGGTTAATTTCTGTCACTTTATCCTGCATTCTCTTTAAAAGTCCAACATTTTTCCCCTGTCAGATTTGGACAACAATCTGTTGTCACACCTGCAAGCTTGTCCCATTTCATGACGGCTGCATCTCTGCGAGTGTGGAGTTTAGTTAAAAATCCTTGTTGTGTTTGTAGTTTTGCAAGCGATGCATCAGACAGATTTCTGTATTTATCTTAATGCTTGGTCGTGTAGTGACGATTCAAATTATACTCTTTTAAACACAGCAATCTGTCTATCACAGATTAAGCACACTGCTTTACCTTAGAAAAATGCTTTAAATGCTTTTTAATGCTTTAAATTAAGCTTGTGTTGTCTATTCTACAGTGTTTTCTTTTGCTCTGTTTGCACTGGATTGCAGACGATGCACTTTATGTGGCTGGGATAACTTAGTCTAGTCTTGAGCTTTGTATTTTGTAGCTCTATGTTGCCAGTCCATGTATTGTTGAAAACACGGCATTCGTTATCAACTTTTCTTTTCTTAGAGTGAGCCGACACCCTGAGGGTGACCTGGCTAGCATCACTTGTAGCTGTTAACCTTCACTCACTTATGTGCATACGTTCATACAAAAGTAATGTAACGCTTTTCAAAAGAAAATTTCCAAATTAAAGTAAAAAAAGATTTTTGTTTTATTCACAGTGTTTATGATTGGCCTCATGCGGGCCAAACAGTGATGTACAAAGGCAAATTCCTTAACCACTGAGCTACCCCCTACCTTTCCATGGTTTCTGTGGGGTCTTAAAAAATCTTAAATTAAAATTTTAGGAATAATAATATTATGTATATATATATATATATATATATATATATATATATATATATATATATATAATATTATTTTATGAATTATTGTGATTTACGTCTTATTTGAAGCAGATCTATTTTTGTACGTCCGTGTAACACTTCCTCTTATAGATCATTGAAATGCTCCCATTGATTTTGTGTGGTTTGCGAAAGTTTGTTCTTTTGCTAGTATGTTATTGTTTCTAGATAGTAATACACCTACAAACGAGACCCGCATGAAACTCACTTTGCAAAGAATGATTTCGTGTAATTGATGTGAATGCACTACAGATTTCACACTTCAATGATGGGAAGTGTAAGTTTAACACTACGTGGCTTGAAGGAACTCAGTTTAAGCCTTTGCTAAAACCAGCTGATAACATTTTTGAAGCCTACTGTTTATGTAAAAAAAAAAAAAAAAATATATATATATATATATATATATATATATATATATATATATATATATATATATATATATATATAAACATTGTACAGGCAATGGCGGTGTACAATCTGGAAATTGGGGAATTGTTTCAGACAATGTTTCTGGACTCTGACACACTTAAATCAGTCGGGTGCAGGAATGATAACTCCATACATTATGTAATTTGGTCTAGGGGATTTACTTTGCAAGCTATTTTCTGATATGATGTTCTGATATTGGTCTTATATTTCATTCATAATGGTATTAAAAAGGTCTTTAAAATCTAAAATTTGATCTGATTAAATCTGCAGAAACACTGCCTTTCATACCATTTCACTAATATTTTGTTAGAGCACATTGGACTACCATCATGCCACATCTTGCATTGGTTGATTTATTCGTTATTAATTGTGAGAAGATTTATTGAACCAAAACAGATCTGTTATTCCCTCTATGTTTAATAGAACCACAGTTTTAACTGAGGGAAATAAGCAAGGTCTTTTTCAACACCAACAATACAATGGATAATCGCTGACAATATAATTCTTTTTTTTTTTTTTTTTTTTTTTTTTTTTTTTTTTTTTTTTTTTTTTTTTTTATAATTTTTTTGTACTAGATCACGATGGCCTTCTCACCATTAGCACTTCCAATAATATTATGGAGAACACACTACAGACATTTCAGGTAGGATATATTATTTTTTTATGGCTGTCATAAATCCATAATTCTAAAGCATATGCTCACACATATGCAGATACACCAAGATTTATGGACCTATAATAGTCATATGTTATTTTGAACATCTTTCATTCCAACCCAGGTAAAGCAGATCTTCATGGCGCTGGCTTTGTGCACAGGGGAATTGTAATGCTGTTTGGGTCTCACATTTTCTAATCGGAAAATCTCATGCTTACACTATCCAAAGATGTCCAGTAGAGTTGCATGCCCCCAATTCGGTAGTAGCAGTTTGGGGATGAAGCATATATGATGAGAAAATTTTCAAAAATGTCCCAGTATTTTTTCCACATATGCAGGTGCTTCTGAATAAATTAGTATATAATAGAAAGGTAATTTATTTCAGTAAATCAACTCAAAATGTGAAATTCAATACACACAGGCAAAAGTAGTTTAAGTCCTTGCTTCTTTTAATTGTGCTTTTGGCTAACATTTAACAACAACCCAACAGTTCACTCTCAACAAATCCACTTAGCAATTTGAGTTGAATTACTGAAATAAATTAACTTTTTCATGATATTATAATTTAATGAGATGCACCTGTTGTGTATTTTGATACACAAGAATGAAGAAACCTAAAGTAAATTTCATCATCTAATTTATCCAGCTGTGCAGTTGAGTGTTGCTTAAGAGCCGAGCAGGTGTAGCATGACATTGCTGGGATATATAACAGTACCTACTGTAAATGTGTATGCTTTACAGATGTTCTTGAATTAAAATATTACATTTATGGCATTTGTCAGAAACACTTATGTTGAGCAATTTGCATTGGTTTTGGGATTTAAACTTGTGCTCAGGTTCTACAAAAGCAAAATTAGTATTTTGGATAAAACACGTGTTGCTTTAAGTAGTAGTTCCCTTTCAGTCATACAAGTCATTGTGTTTCCTTTCACTGTACAAATATTTTTGGTAAATATTAAATATCCATAAACAATTGGGAAATTGTATTTCTTAAAAAAAAAATATATATATATATATATATATTTTTTTTTTTTAATTTTTTTTTTCAATATGATGACATTCCACATCTTCAGTGTTTCTACAGTTATGCCAGCTCTTCAGAAGCTGACAAGAGTACGGGTGGTCGATAACAGCAGCCTTGGAAATACCCCATATCATCGTGCTCCTAGAGTCATTCACGTATACACAAAGAATGGAGTGGGCAAAGTGGGCGACACTGTGCTTTTGGCCATTAAAGGACAGAAAAAGAAAGCACTGATTGTGGGTCACAAGATGCCTGGACGAAGAATGTCACCTAGGTTTGATTCAAACAATGTTGTTTTGATTGAAGAAAATGGGAACCCTACAGGAACACGGATTAAAGCTCCTATACCTACACAATTACGCAAATTGGATGGTGATTACTCTAAATTACTAGCTATTGCACAACGTTTCGTGTAGGTCTGAGAGGACCATTTGCTATTGTTGATGACTGGAGAGAAAAGCAAATGTATATCTCCATAACTTAGCAAATTTGTAATAAAGTCATAAAATATAAGTTAATAAAATACAGTTGTATAATATTGGGGGGGTCTGTTTTGATTTTTTTTTTTTTGTTTGTTTCTTTTGCTCTTGGATTGAAAAGTTGGCAAATCTATTAAAAAAAGAGACATATTTTCATATATTTGCATCATTTGTTTGTGGGAAAAAAATTAATTGGATAAATATAATTCTCTCATCCTTGTTGTCATCCTTTTTAGTACATTGTTTTTTTTTGAACGCATGTGAACATTATTACACTGTATGCATATTTCTATGAGCTGTCTTTGTCTGTTCACATACAATTCCAGAGTCATTCTTTCACATGGTCTAGTTACCTCACACATTGATTATTATAACTCTCATGTTTGGGTTAATTTAACAGCTCCTTCATAAACTTCAGTTGGTTCAGAATACAGCTGCATATAATTACTATAACCTCCTCAATCATCTACACTGGCTTCCAGTCAAATATTAACAAGAGTTCTATAAGTATTAAGTACAAGATTCCCTCACTTTCAAAGCTCTTCATAATCTTACACACTCATATCTCTCTTGCTTCTTACCTACATCCTATAGCTCAACCTCTTCCTCATATGTTTCCCTCTTTGTATCTTGTGTCCATTTAGTCACTATGGGGGCATTATCGGGCATTTAGTCACTATGGAGGCATTAACTTAAATTGTCGGTTTACCAACTGGTGGAGAAATTGAAACAAGTCTTGTACTTGTCAGAATATATGGTTAATTACCCCGTAATCTTAATACGTTACATGTTATAATGGTTGGAGAATAGCGGGCACTTTGCTCATTAATTGTCCCCAATTTTAATATGTAACAGGGCATTATCTACCATTTAGTCACTATGGGGGCATTATCTGGCATTTAGTCACTATGGGGGCATTATCTGGCATTTAGTCACTATGGGGGCATTATCGGGCATTTAGTCACTATCGGGGCATTATCTGGGCATTTAGTCACTATGGAGGCATTATCTACCATTTATTCACTATGGGGGGTGTAGTGCATTTGGATTGACACAATTTCTAAATGATCACACTAGTTTTATGACCATACATGGCTGGGTCATTCACAGATAAGGTCATCTTATCTGCACTTCTGGCCCGTCACCTTTGACTTCATGCCTCCCAAATACTCAGTTTACGACTGTCATTTAAATCTCAAACAAACCCCCACTGGATGCTCACACATTTCGTGAACTCAGCTACACACACATACACACACATGCCTGTATGTGTTTAATGTATGTATGAGCTTCTATTTTATCATGCTGAAACTCACAATCTGTGTGTTAACTTGAACAATGTTTATGAAATTATCATCATTATTCTTATTGTTCTATAAAACATTGTAGTTATTCTATTGTAGTTATAAAACAATGCTGTTTTAATAATTCATAGTGATTAAACAATAGGATTCACCAAATAATGATCATATTTCTAGAACATTGTTATTATCCTTCATATTAATCATGTAGTGATGACATGTATTAGTATTAAGGCTGATCAGTTCGTGCATCCTTCCATTCTCTCTTTCATTCTTTCCATTTTCAAATGATCTTCAAATGATCTCTTTCTTTCATGGCATATCAACCAATGTTTGTAAGTAAGAAGTACTTATATATAATTCTCTGGTTGTTAGAATGTCTACTTGGCCGTTCTTGGTATCTAATTGATCCATTCGTCATTTCCTACACCATGATGAAGATGATGTAATTGTAAGAGGTTTCAATTCATTAATTCATATTTCAATTAAATAACTTGATTAACTTTTGGACCATTCCCAATATGCAAATGAGCTTTGGCATAGACAAAGAAATACCTTTCTGCTCAAGTTTCATGCCGTTGCATTGGTCAGTTCGAAAGTTGGGTGTGACACCCAGGCCCATAAATCCTGTCTACACTCTCCACAAATGGGGAGAAGAGACACCGACGGAGAGAAAACAACGAAGAGATGAAGTGAGACGATGCTGAGAGGCTGCTGCCTCTCAAGCGGACCAGCTCCGGACCAACTCGGAGTCACTCGGGAAACTCATGCTCATCATGTCTCCAACCAGGAGCGAGGCCACGCTGGCCTTTCTGAGTCGTGAATCTCCTCCTGAGACAGAACAGCAATTCCTGATCGTCATCTACAGGACTTCATCTTCAACACCTAGAATCGTCCGGACTTTTGTTCCACTTCCATCTCAATAAGAGTAACGCTGCTGATCAATTCAGCGTCTGTAAGTTAAGCCCCTTTTAATTAAGGTGA
This sequence comes from Kryptopterus vitreolus, assembly GCA_030449085.1. Lineage (NCBI taxonomy): Eukaryota > Metazoa > Chordata > Actinopteri > Siluriformes > Siluridae > Kryptopterus > Kryptopterus vitreolus. The sequence goes on from JACRUU010000014.1 coordinate 149,616, forward strand.
ATTTGAATTCCTCTTTATGATTCTCATCAAGGTGTGATAAATTTGTTTCCTTCAACTTGCCGTCTATATGGGATTAATGAACGTCTTGGGATTAATGAATAATTATATTGTCTGCTCGCCGGACGAACAGATCAAATAATTAAGCTATTGATTCCTTTAATATTCAATCTAACATTCAATAGTCATAATTAACTATAAACCATTATAATTAATATGAGTATTTGGATGTACATGTTGTAATTTTAACTTAAATTGTCGGTTACCGACTGGTGGAGAAATTGAAACAAGTCTTGTACTTGTCAGAATATATGGTTAATTACCCCGTAATCTTAATACGTTACATGTTATAATGGTTGGAGAATAGCGGGCACCTTGCTCGTTAATTTTCCCCAATTTTAATATGTTACAGGGCATTATCTGCCATTTAGTCACTATGGAGGCATTATCTGCCATTTAGTCACTATGGAGGCATTATCTGCCATTTAGACACTATGGAGGCATTATCTGCCATTTAGTCACTATGGAGGCATTATCTGCCATTTAGACACTATGGAGGCATTATCTGCCATTTAGACACTATGGAGGCATTATCTGCCATTTAGACACTATGAGGCATTATCTGCCATTTAGTCACTATGGAGGCATTATCTGCCATTTAGACACTATGGAGGCATTATCTGCCATTTAGTCACTATGGAGGCATTATCTGCCATTTAGTCACTATGGAGGCATTATCTGCCATTTAGACACTATGGATTATCTGGCATTATCTGGGGGCCATTTAGTCACTATGGAGGCATTATCTGCCATTTAGACACTATGGAGGCATTATCTGCCATTTAGTCACTATGGAGGCATTATCTGCCATTTAGTCACTATGGAGGCATTATCTGCCATTTAGTCACTATGGAGGCATTATCTGGGCTGCTGCTGATCTCTGGAATTCTCTTCCAGAATTAATATGAGAAAGACTTCTGAATCCTGATCCAAAAACTAATCTGTTCATCTTTTACCGCTTCTATCGCAAGCAACCTGTGCCTACCGTTCCCTTACTGATAAGTTTTTTGTTTGACTTCATGATTTTCTCTATTGTACAGTGTTTATCCTAAACTTAGGTGTTTTGAAAGGGACCTTTAAACAAGACGCATTATTATTATTATTGTTATGTTATTTTTATTATTTCTGTCACACTTGAAATATATTCGTTTCAACCCATGCTAAAAGTACGCTATTTCATTATTTACACTAGCATAGAGTACTTACATGCACAATCATAAATATCGTTTATATGAGAGAGAGAGAGAGAGGGGGGGGGGGGGGGGGGGAGAGAGGGGAGGGAGAGAGAGAGGAGAGGGGGAGAGAGAGAGAGAGAGGGGGGGAGAGAGAGAGGGGAGGGGAGAGAGAGAGAAAGAGAGAGAAAGGAAAGAAGAGAGAGAAAGAGAGAGAGGGGGGGGAGGGGGAGGAGAGAGAGAGAGTGGGGGGAGAGAGAGGAGAGAAGAGAGAGGGGGGGGGCGGAGAAAGGAGAGGGGGGGGGAGAGGAGGGGAGAGGGAGAGGAGAGAGAAGAGAAGAGAAGAGAAGAGAGGGAGAGAGAGAGAGAGAGAGAGAGGCGGAGAGAGAGAGAGGTAGAGAGAGGGAGAGAGAGCTGAGAGAGGAGGAGAGAGGGAGAGGAGAGAGAGCCAGTGATGGGGCGGGGTGGAGAGAGAGAGATAGGTGTTTCAGATTCTGAGAGAGAGTAGGTTCTCTCCGACCTCCCCGAGAGAGAGAGGGGTCGGGGAGAGTTCCTAGAGAGATGTTAGGAGGGAAGATTTTTCTCTGAAGGTCTTAGGATTTCTTTTGTCTAAAAAAACATTCGTCCTTTTTTTTTTTTCTTTTCTGGGACTCTTTGATTGAGAGATTCTCCCTTACTGAGACCCCTTTTCAGGAATTTGCCTTTAGAGATTATCGTCTTGATCGAGAGGAGCTGGGAGAGATCGGGAGAGAGGTTTTGACTTGGAGAGAGAGGTAAGAGAGAGAGAGAGCGGGAGAGGGGGGAGAGTAGAGAGAGAGGCTTAGAGGAAGAGAACCGGAGGAGAGAGAGAGAGGAGTTTTGGGACTAAGAAAGGGGGAGAGACGAGAGAGAAGAGAATGGGAGGACGAAGAGCTGAGGGAAGGAGGACGTTTAGGAGTTGAGAGAGCGACCGATCGTAGAAAGGAGAACCCGCGAGAGAGAGATTCGGAGAATGAGCTGAGGCTGGCGGAGAGATTAATGTAAAACTGCAGGAAAAGGAGGGGAGGCTGAGAGAGCAAAGGGGAAAATGCTTTCACTTCGAGATTCTCTTGAGGGAGAGGAGATGGAGAGACCACACCGATTATTGAGAGAAAGGCATGATCGGAATAGAGAGGTTTGGAAAGAAAGCTACCTGAATTAGGGGAATTCCTCTAGGGAGAGAGGGTAGAGAGAGGAGAGGCAACAGCCGGCACTTCTGAAAGGGGGGGGGCTCTCTCCCCCCGCCCTGCCTCCCCCGCCTCTCTAAAGGGAGCCCGTAGAGGCAGTCCTTCAAAGAGAGAGAGGGGGAGGGGGGGGTCCTAGAGGAGGGGAGAGAGGAGAAAGAGAGAGAGGGAGAGAGAGAGAGTAGTGAGAGAGAGAGAGAGAGAGATGAGAGTAGGATGTTGAGCCAAGATTGAAGATTGTGGTGTTTCAAAACCGGAAGTTCGTGTATTTTGGGTTTAAACTACATTTCCGCTTTATGAATCGGTCTGGGCTCTTCGCGTGGGATGTTTGAGTAGTAAATGTTTGTAAGATTGATGATAAATATAGAATAAATATAAATAAATAAACACGACTGCGCGGTGAATGTTAAGCGCCCGAATGGGGGGACTGTGGCTGCGGCCATGTGGACGCTGGTTTTCCGCACGCCGCTACAGCGATGTGGACTCTGCGCGCTACACCTCCGTGCTGAAAGCGGTTTTGTCTGTGAGAATCAACTCTCAAACTCCACAGAGTATTAAACACGAAGAGCCGTGGCTTTACGGAGAGATCGTGAAACGTAAAGCGGAGGAAAACAGAGTATTGAGGAAACCGTGGCCTCTGTTTAACGATGCAAAACATGTTGTGGATGGAAAGAACCGGAACGGAGACTTGAGTCAGATAAAATTACAGAGAGATTCAGATCACGCCTGTGTACCAAGTGTAACCAAAATCCTTCAAAAAACAATGTCAGCCCAGCAAGTGTTTTATTTGGAGAGATGGAAGAGAAGGAAGATTGCTGAACTTGGTGTGGAAGGCTTCAAAGAATACAGCAATAGTAGGTCCAGGTTTTCCATCATGGTGCCATCTTATATTTTATTTTGTGCAAAAGTAAAACTGGAACCAGGAATTCACTCCTGGATATTTGATCTTTGCCTGACTTTGATAGAATCACTTTCAATAGAATTAATGTTTTCTGTTGTGTTTTCCTTGTTGTTGCAGATATTTTCAGACAAGGGACACTTTTCCATCGAGCTGTTGAAGAAATTTTAACTGGAGAAAAATCCATAACTGAAGATGACGAGTGTCTGGAAAATTTGCCTGGGTATTTACGAAGTATCAGTTATGTGTTGGAGGACATTACAGGAGTCATGGCCATTGAGAGTGTTGTGCATCATCGGCCCCTGCAGTACCTGGGCATTGTTGATTGTGTCGCCATGTACAAGTAAGTATCAGTTTAAAAACGTTAAGAAATGCCACACAGCTGAACAAATGAATAACCTGGGGCTACTTTATTAATATATTTTAAATATTTATTACTAAGAAAAATTACACTGCCTGAAAAAAGTCACCATCCAACGGTGCATGCATCTTTTCTCAGTATATTCTGAAGATGCTCAATATGGTTACAATCTACTAGGAACTAGGCATCATGTCATCTACCTTGATGTGCCCATCACCCTAAAACAGGATAAATCCTAGGGATACACAGCAGTTTATTCTCTTTTTTTTTACTATTAAACACATTCCAGAGTTCTACTGTTGTTATTGTACATTTTGTGTTCTCTGGTAATTATTATTTAAGATTTTTTCTAAACTCAAGGTTCAGCACTATAGAATTAAACGATGCATTAGATGGTTCTCATCTTTATTTTAATAGTTTTAGCAAATTCCTTAGTTGTTTCTTTTCTTTGATATAGGGCAATAAAACCCATCATTTATGCAACCACATGATATGTCTTCCATCATGGTTGTTTAATAAATCTCCTTACTGTACCATTAACTTATTGCTAACTGAAACATGTAAATTGCTCCATCAATTATCCAGTGAAAGCAAGTGGATTAGTTATATCCAAGTGGAAACTTTTTGTCCAGACAGTGTATTTTATAAAGCACAAATGTCCATAATTACATTATGGAAAGAAATGTGTATGATTTTACTTAATATAATAATGGAATACTGTTCTATGCAAACAATTATAAACATTAAATCAATGTTGGTGATTCTGTATCATTTAACTATTACCACAAATATTTTTTATTTGGTATACAGGAATTCCATGTGTGTCATAGAATGGAAGACATCAGAAAAGCCAAAGCCTTTAATTTACAACACGTATGACAACCCGTTGCAGGTGGCTGGCTACATTGGAGCCTTAAACAGTGATACAAACTATAACTACCAGGTATATTAACTCATTATTTAATAGATATTATATCCTAAATTTAAAGGTGGTTTAATACCACTACCAAATATACCAATACCATTATTCAATCAAATTTATTAAAATATCTTTCTGCATCCGTAGGTGGACAGTGGATTGATTGTTGTTGCCTACAAAGATGGTTCACCAGCCCACTGTCATTTCCTGAATGCACACCAAGTGTTACAGTACTGGGATAAATGGCTTTTCAGACTTGAGGAATATACGGAGCATTGTGCGTCAACCAGTTGTAGTTGATGGATCAAAAATAACTTTTTATTTGATTGACATATTTGTGTTGTGTGTGTACATATTTGTATACATATACACACAGACATCTATATATATTTGTCATGCATAGGCTCTGAGTATGGTATGTGTATTCATTTGTTGCAGCGTTTGCAGTGGAAAAATTCTCACAATTTATTTGATCTATATTACTATAGAAATTTAATTGGCAAATTGCGACATTTACCAAAATCACAATAATCCGGCAAAAAGTATTTTCTGGAAATAAATATTAAATATCAATAATGATGATTTTATTACTCATCATTAGAAAGTGATTAATATGCTCCTTTGCTCTCCTGTTCAGATTTGTACAAACTTTCAGGAAGCTAGAGTAGCATAGAAACACATGGAAAAATGGGAAATATGTAATGTTGTCTGCTTGGAACAAGGGAACATTTGTTTAACAGTTATTTTTTAGTGAAGCTGTTCTCTTGACACAAGATATGACCGTATTTCTCTTCATTCTTATGTGATGATCGGTTTCTATAGCTCATCCACCTCAGTGATTGCTGTGTTCTGAATTCTGAGATGGTTTTCTGATCACCATAGCTGCAAACAAAGCATATATGCATTATTATAGACTTTGTTAGTTTAGATCAATTTGTCTATTCTTCTGTTCACAATCATCAGCAAAGTTTCAGCTCAGCCTTCAGACCCTCTGCACATAGTTTATACACACATTAAATATACATTCACTATCCACTTTATTTATTCACGCATTTGCGCCAATTTGCAATTTGTTTAGGTACAAGCCTTCAGTTTCAAACAATATTCAATATTACCCATCAGAAAAAGTAAAATATTATCTTTGTGACTTCGTTGGTGACATTTTTGTTGCAGACTATTTGTTTAGAGTATTTTTCTATAATTTCTGATCCTCGTTGTCTCAAGAATTTAGTCATAAAGGTGCACTATAAAAAACATCCAGTGAGCAGCAGCAGTTCATGCTTTGTTCTTAAGAGAGGATGTCAAATGTACAGTACATCTCCAATAATCTCCCAGAGTTATCAGCCATGATATCTCATTGTATGATCAAACTTGATCAGGTGACCGAATGATTAGTTGAACATTCCACTTCTTATGGAACTTCTTATTCTTATGTCTTTAACATACCTTAAAGTGGATTATTTTAATACAGTATTAGAACATAATGTCCAACCATGTACATTAAATATCAAATCCAAATGGTTTACTTCAGTTTTAAGAGATCAATATAATTTCAGTTATTATTTATAATCAAATTCATTGTTTTCAACTTTTTCCCTATTTCCCATATTTCTTCTAACAGGTACTATAAAAACATCTAAAGCTCTTAAAATGAAACAAAAACAAAATGTTCTACTTAGAAGTGCTAAATACCCAACTACTGTCCTCTAATCAGGGTTGTATTGTGTCAGGCTTGTGTTTCTTGGCTTCAGTGTCGCTTTTATACCATTATCTTTACTAAACTAATAATATTGGAATAAAGGGTACAACCCTCAATTCCTCCGGTCTTAATACAGCATGACTTCTCTACAATTACTAAGATAAAGTTTGACGCTCGTCAAGAATCCATCTTAGACCAGCTGACCACAGAGTTAGTTATGCTTATAGCCCTGTAATTCTTATGGGATCATTAGAAGCACAATCCGAAGGTACCCTGCATTCTCTCTCTCTCTCTCTCTCTCTCTCTCTCTCTCTCTCTCTCTCTCTCTCTCTCTCTCACTACACATGTGCTGGTAAATGTACTGCAGTTTCCCTTTTTTCTATATGAGATTCACTTTAGTCACAATCAGCTGGAAAAACAGCTCTCAAATAATAAAACAACATATGATACAATGAATACTTAGGAAGCTGTAACGAAATTTGACATTTATTATTCTTTATTTTTGTTTTTCTATCAGCCAAGTACAGCTTCTGAACAAGTTTAACTTCTCTTCTGCTTTTTTGTAATTAAGACATTTTGAACAAAATAGGACACCAAGTTTTTAATGATAATTTTCTACCTTAGTTTCCCTTTGATTTTCTTTTCCATGCATCCAAAAAGAAACAAAGATTTGTTGGTTAATTTGGTTCTAGATTTAATTTTTTATTTTGCCATATCTGAGGAGTGTTTAAACAGTATAAATGTCCTAAGGTACATTTCTGTGTCTGGAATGGTGCCTCTGTGAAGTAAAAATATAATATAAGATTATATTTATCAGAATTTGGATAACAGCATGTCAGATCTGCAAGTTAACATCTTAAAACCACAGATTCATGTGTGTACATTTCTTAAAAGCAAAATACACTGTTTTAAAATAGAAATGCAAAAATCATTTGCTCTTATGACATTTGGACTTGCATAGAAATATGCAAACATCAATGATATAATAGAATGTATAGATGGAATAACCCAGAAGAATAACCCATCTACACTTGCACAAACAGTAATAAATCAAGCATGAACCTGGTCTTAAAATGAAAACACACTTAAAATTACTATCTAAAATCTGTTTAAATTCATAGGAAGTCTGAATGTCACACATTTCATTATAGAATGTAATAACCAGCCATTACCTTAAAAAGTCTGAAAGATTGAAGGGATAAATTTTAGTCCACATTGTCCTCAGTTAAAGGTATAATTTAGCATTGAGAATAATTCAGTTTAGCTACATGTAATCATTTACATTTAGATCATTTTAGGACAACACTTTGATGCTTGTTACAGTTATAAAATGTAAACAAGCAACATAGAAATAGCAGAACCTACTGCGAGTCCTGCTGCCAGGAAGAATGACATGATCACACCAGCTGGTTCTGCCAGGTTACGTGGCACAACTTTGGGGCCATATATCATGGTCAACGTACCAAAATATCCATTGGAGAGTCCCAGCAGGCAAACAAACAACACAGGGAAGATGTCATGGGAAAAAAATACTTGGTGCAAATGATATCGAGGCTGGTAGTTACAGAATATAAACAGTGGCACTAATGCAGTCCTGCAGACCACAAGGATTGGTAGGACAAGGCTGGTCGGGCCAGGAACCTGCAGCCAAGCAGTCATCTGTCTACCACAGAAATCAGCCACATTGTACAGAAGGAAGCTGGTGAGTGGCACAAAGTAGGTGCTGCTCCAGGGGCTACCTGAGCCTTGATCCACTGACTGAATGCCTGATGAGATGGCTGGAAAGATGGTGATAGAAATGAAGAAGACCCAGAAGACATATAAACTCAGTTTCCACATTTTTCTCATGATTGGTTTGAGTAAGGGCACAGAGTTGAGAACTGGACTGCTTATGGATTCCGGAGTGGATAGAGAGCTATCAGATGTAGTGGCAGTTCCCGTACGGGAAGCATCGAGGTAGTACCTGTAGCAAACAGAGAGAAAAGATTTCAATATGTGACAATTTTCTTAATTTTTCCTCTGTCCACAATCAGAGTCCAGTTGGAATAAAGCAAAATAGGATTAAAATGTAAACTTTCAGATTTAATACAATGAATCCAACAAAGCATTACATCAATGTACAATGTATTAACATGGTCCATTTCACATACTCAAAAGTGGACACACACACACACACACACACACACACACACACATATATAATGTCCACTTTTGGGAAGTGTGAAATGGACCACTACACGTGCTCGCAAATGTACTGCAGTTTCCCTTTTTTCTATATGACATTCACTTTAGTCCAGGAATGTCAAAGTCAAATACACAGAGGGCCAAAAAAACAAATTAGCTATAATCCGAGGGCCGGACTGGTTCAATGTTTATTAAAACATATTGAAGTGATTGCACGTAGCCTATTGAACCAAGACCTAACACAGTGTATTATTCAATGATTAAATGAATAATCGAATATTTTTTATGGCTCTGTCAGTAAGTTAAAGGGAAAACATTTTTCAGCAGGCACACAGACAAGAACAAACTGCCTTCAAAGAAAAATCACATGTCCTGTACATTAAATGAATAAAGTAATATTTTCTTATGGCTCTGTCAGCAAGTTAAAGAGAAAACATTTTCAACAGGCAAACAGCAAAAAAGCAATTTTCCTTCAAAAACAAAATATGTTCCTTATATCAAGATAAATGCATAAAAGAAACTGCATGCATTATAAACTGAAAATGCAATATTATGCTGCTCTATTATCCTAAATTACTGCTTCAAATAGTAAAATGAGAAAATATAGAATAAATCAAATCAGTTGTATTCTTTCTCATGGCTCTTATCTGCAATTTCCCCTGAGTCCATTAACTGAAAAATAATATAAATAAAATAAAATAAAATGCAAAAATATATTTTTAACTTTATGAACATGCACACAGAGAAAACAATACTTCCTTCAAAGAAAAATCACATGTCTTGTAGAAACAAATGTAAAAATGTAACTGAATTAAAAACTAAAAATAAGTTAATGCTCTGTGATGCTCACTTGTCTGAGGATGAGCCTGATACTTGGTGGTGTCTCATCTTTTGTACAAGTTCATCAATGTTCGGGGTAAGGCTCTGAGCTGAGGAAATCCTCAGGATTGAGTGGAGGTGCTGATCAGTAAGACGGCTCCTGTGTGATGTTTTGTTTAGCTTCATCAAAGAGAACAGTCGTTCGCACAGGTATGTGCTGCCAAACATAGAGAGCGTCTGAGCAGCTTGGATGCGCAGCTCGGCCATTGTGTCGGGGATGAAACATGCAAACTCAGCAGCACCCACTCTCTCATACTTTTCCTTCAGTGTGTCATTGCACTGAAGCTCAATCAACTCCATTTGTAGGTTTGGTGGTGCGCTTTCCACGTCAACTGCAAAAGGATTGCCGAGCAGTTGAAACCTGCGTTTTTTGGCTTCAAAGTCAGCAAATCGGCGTCGGAAGTCGGCGACCAGTATGTTGAGTTTGTCAGCAAACTGTGCACTCGGGAACACAGCGGTAGAGAGCCTCTCTTTCATGGTCTGGCAACTGGGAAAGTGGCTCAAGTTTTCTTTACGCATCTGCGTCTCCCACAGACTCAGCTTGGTTTTAAACGCCTGCACTGTACTGTACATATCAGAGATGAGACGCCCCCGTCCCTGCAGCTGCAGGTTCATCACATTCAGATGACAGAAAACTTTTCTTCAGATGAGAAAAGTTTCATCTCGGAGCTCTGTTGTGTCTTTCCCTTTGCTTTCCATGAACAGACAGATCTCCTCATGCAGCTCGAAACATCTTTGCAGCACCTTTCCCTGGCTTAGCCATCGCACCTCTGTGTGATAGGGCAAGTCACCATACTCTGTATCTAACTCGCCCAGAAATGCCTTGAACTGGCAGTGATTTAAACCTCTTGCTCGGATGAAGTTAACTGCCCGCGTTATGGTGCTCATTACATGTTCCATTTTCAAGGCTTTGCCACACAACGACTCCTGGTGTATTATGCAGTGATAAGCTGTCAGCTCACCTGTGACGTTTTCCTTCCGCATCCTCTCACGCATCCCTGCCACCAATCCTCCAATCCTGTGCCCACACATCGCGGGTGCTCCGTCTGTTGTCAATCCCACGAGTTTTTCCCAAGGCAGGCCCATCTCATTTACACATCTGGATACCTCTTCATACAGATCTTGTCCTGTAGTTGTGCCATGCATAGGACGTAATGCCAAAAGCTCTTCTGTTATGCTCAGGCTGGAGTCCACTCCACGAATGAAAATTGACAGGTGAGCAATGTCAGATGTGTCGGTGCTCTCATCCACAGCAAGGGAATATGCGATGAAATCTTTTCCCTTTCCAACAAGCTGTTCTTTTAGATTGGTGGAAATCTGGTCTATACGTTCAGCAACAGTGTTTCTGTTTAGGCTCACGTTTGAAAATAGTTGCCTTTTGTCTGGACACACTGCGTCACAAACTTTAAGCATACAGTTTTTGATAAACTCTCCCTCTGTAAATGGCCGGGCGGATTTTGCGACCTCTTCTGCCACAATAAAACTCGCCTTGACAGCAGCTTCGCTTTGTGATTTTGCTTTTGTGAACAGAGCCTACTGGGACTTAAGACCTCGTTTTAATTCTTCCACCTTCTGTAGCCTTTGGTCCATGTCCATATTCTTGTCTTTGTCTGTGTGTTTCTTAGACGTTTCATGGTGCCTTCTTAGATTGTATTCTTTCATTACAGCCAAACTTTCTCCACACAGAAGACACACAGTGAACATGTACTCTGCCTCCCACCTAGCTTGAAACCCCCTGTTCTCAGCATCCACCTTCCGTTTAGTCATTTTTTGGGGAGGAGGTAGCTTAAAGTTGACATCTGCTCTGACTGCTGATGAATGATGAGGCCGAGGTCCGCTTGCTGCGCTGCAGTGAGTTCGCGGGTTACCGTTGCATTGTGGGAAATGTAGTATTGGTGCTTGCAAAACACCAGGGGGCTGCTACAGCCCGCGGGCCGGTTCTAATACTAATCAAATATCATCCTGGGGGCCATAGATAATTCATTCGCGGGCCGAATCTATATATATCTATAAATCTATATATGGCTCTATACACCACCACAATGGATTTCAAATGAAGCGAGATGCAGACTTTAACTGCAGACTGTTAATTTGAGGGTATTTACATCCAAATCAGGTGAAAGGTGTAGGAATTACAACAGTTTGCATATGTGACTCCCACTTGTTAAGGGACCAAAAGTAATAGGCCAATTGGCTTCTCAGCAGTTCCATGGCCAGGCGTGTGTTATTCCTTCATTATCCCAATTACAATGAGCAGATAAAAATCCAGAGTTCATTTCAAGTGCATTTGGAATCTGTTGCTGTCAACTCTAAAGATGAGATCCAAAGAGCTATCACTATCAGTGAAGCGAGCCATCATTAGGATGAAAAAAGAAAACAAACCCATAAGATAGACCGCAAAAACATTAGTCGTGGACAAAACAACTGTTTGGAACATTCTATAAAAAAAAATAAAAAAATAAAAAAATAAAGGAATGCACCGGTAAGCTCAGCAACACCAAAATACTTGGAAGACCACAGAACACAACTGTGGTGGATGACTGAAGAATTCTTTCCCTGGTGAAGAAAACATCCTGAAACAACAACCTATGGACAGATGAGACCAAGATCAACTTGTACCAGAGTGATGAGAAGAAGAGAAGACTATGGAGAAGGAAAGGAACTGCTCATGATCCTAAGCATACCACTTCATCTGTGAAGCATGATGGTTAAAGTGTCATGGTGTGGGCATGTATGGCTGCTAATGGGACTGCTTCTTTTGTATTTATTGATGATGTGACTGACAAAAGCAGACGGATATTTTCTGAAGTGTTTCAGGCAATATTATCTGCTCATATTCACCCAAAGGATACTGCAAAAGCAACCAAAGAGTTTTTGAAGGAAAAGAAGTGGACTGTTATGCAAGTCACTCAACTGACTTGAAACCTATTGAGCATGCATTTCACTTACTGAAGACAAAACTGAAGGGAAAATGCCCCAAAAACAAGCATGAACTAAAGACAGATGTAGTAGGGGCCTGGCAGAGCATCATCAGGGATGAAACCCAGCATCTGGTGATGTCTATGCATTCCAGACATCAGGCTGTAATTGAGTACAAAGGATTTGCAACCAATTATTAAAAAGTGTAAGTTTATGATTATTATTCTTATTTGCAAGCTGGGATCAGAGAGCAGGTTCAGCCAGCCATTACAAAGCGCCCCTGCAGCACAGAGAGTTAAAGGCCTTGCTAAAAGGCCCAAGAGTGGAAGCTTGGTACTGGTACATAAACCCTCGATCTTCCAATAAGTAAACCTACCATTTACCACTCCCATTATGACTCCATATTATTCCTTCAAGTTAAAGACCAGGGAAACTACTCCATGAAACAAGAGTAACTTGGTGAAGACTTCTGTACCAACTGGACCTTCATGAAAGCTCCTGCTGAGTTTTAATTGTGTATAGGATAGGTGTGTGTGTGTGTGTGTGTGTGTGTGTGTGTGTGTGTGTGTGTGAGTTTGTACATATAAGGGATGCAAAAGTTAACGTGTTAATGGCTTAAACTGCACTAATTATATTACTGTGCGATTAACACACTGTGAATTTCTATGTGAGGTATCTGCTCCTTCACTCTGCGTTTTGTTGGCAAATGAACGAAACACGGACAACAAAAACAGTAGAGAAGAAGCTTCAGTCCATGGCCTTCCCAGATCATTTCAGCATTGACCTTTCCTCAGCTGTGCTTACTGCTTGTAATTTAGGATGGAATATAAAAGACGCAATAAATATGTTCTCTGGTTCTGAACCTTTTATTAACAAAAATCTCTAATACTCCATTTGTTAGAGTACCTTTTAACAACATGATTAATTATTTAATATTCATTTTTAATTGTGAACTTTTTTTTAGGTACAAGCCAGATTTGTTGCAAAAGCCTGAAGTTTTCTCCAAATCTTTTTATAAATCCTGCTTATTTTCATGATTCTGTGATTCCTGCAGGGCCACAACAACATTTCAAATTGATCACAAATTACTATCATTTCACTTGCAGTACTAAAAATGTCCGCTAGATGTAGCGATATGTAACGATATGTCGAATCAGAATTCTCAAAATGGCTTGTTTAACCTCCACATCATTTACTCTTGTGCAAATCATTAAATCAGTTTCATGGAGCTTTTAACAAATTATTCTTTCATATAATTAATACATTATCATTTGTTTGTCATGTTGATCAAATATGTACAGTAGATTTCATTGAAATAATTTTGACCCCCAAAATATTTAGGCATCAGTTCATTGCATGGGAAAAATGAATAAATAATTGTCTACAACGAGATGTGTGTGTGTGTGTGTGTGTGTGTGTATTGAGATTATATGAAGTATATTCTGCTGTGAGAGTGTATTGAGAGTAGATGTAGTATATTGTTACTGTGGTGACAGAGACTCCCTCCCCGCACAACAAAATCAACTGATACAATGGTAAAAAGGTCGGAAGACCGAATCCATGTCATGTGGTGCATTCAGATTTTTTTTTGCTGAATTACCACTGAGGCATGAAATGCACACAAAAACGTCACCTTATCTTCTCTTACAACTTGAGACAAGCATCCCCACATGCAGAAATAAACCACACCAATAAATGCAAAAAAAATTCTATTCAGTGTTGAAGTGTTTTTTTTTTTTTTGTGTTGAAAAATCTTCCTTGAGATGCCACGATACCCACACAAGACGTCCACTAAAGTCTGACCTAATGACTGGTTTAAACCGATTCATTTGTGACACCAATTTTAACCCAGGAAAAACACAAACTAAACAAAATTCTGCCATTTAAACATTCAAACCAATTACTTTGTGTCTACTACTGTAAGACAGGGGTGTCAGACTCTTTCACCTCAGGGCACATCATCATTATGGTTGCCAATGAACCAGTTATAACTATACAACATGTTTTTCTCTCAGTAAATGTCTTTCCTTTCCATCTAAAAGTGTTTCACACGCAACCCTTTAATATTATTATTAGACTTTCCGTGACAGGGAACCTGTGTAGATCCATCATCTTGCCATCTTGAGCTTGTACTGCGCTTTCAGTTCATTTATTTTCCGTGTCATTACCTCAGACTGCTGATGGCAAGATGATGGACTACTGATTTCACAATTAGAAATTTTCGTTATTTTTGAGAATGCCATTGTTTTTCACTCATTGAAAGTTTCATTTGTGCATCACTCTCTGCTGTGTTTTCTGCATGCACACCCGCACTAACAGTTAGTAGAGTAACTATAGTAGTGACCAGTGGTGCTGTAGGACCCAAACACCTCTACTGACCTTCATGTGCCTGATAGAAATTAAATTTTATTACAAAATAGCGCTCTGCATATAATTATGTCAATAAGTGAAAAGACTTTTCAGTCCGTCTTTTACAATGGTGAACAGAATCTGCCTCCCACCTGTCTGGAAACCTTCTGTTTTCCCATTTTTGGTAGCGTGGTGGATTAAATTTGTCCAATGAGCGAAAAAGAGGGGAGGCTTGCCTGTAATGACTGACACGTCAACGAACTAACAAAGCAATCTTGGATTTGTAGTATTAGCAGTGTATGCGCTATATACTGGCGTTCCAGCTCTAATACACATTTGATATGATCTTGTGGGTCAAAAATTACGCCACGGACCAGACTTGGCCTGAGTTTGACATTCGTGCTGTAAAACAAAATGCACTTCCTTAAATGCACTTCCTGTGTGTGATTTCGGTTGCTTGCATATCAGATCTGATCTCGACCCTTATTATTATGATGATTGTCTGATTAATGACAACCTTAATATGATAAATGTGCTTTTTAATTAATAGTTGAACTGTAAGGTTTTCATTAGTATTTACAATTGACAAGAAGCATGAAAAGGAATTGTTTCCTTTTGAACCGTATTAAATTTGTATGGTTTCTATTAGAAAGAGGGCAACACAAAGTTAAGGCTTCAGTATCAGAGTAGGAGAGTAACACACCTGGAGTAGGCCAGTTTGGGCAGAAGCAGGTATACGATGATGCAGAACAGGATGAAGATGTCAGCAGTAAGAAAGTAAACCAATGTACTACTGGTCACATCACTTGCTGCAGCCAGATCCACTAAGGAGGCTATTGCACTCAATGTGCCACCCATTGCTTGACCTGCGTTCACATTTTGATATCAACATAAAAAAATAACTAAAAAAATAATTTTTTAATGAAAATATTTCTGTAAACATATTTACAAATACAGTTGAATGTAAAATGTAATTTTAATGCTTAACAAATTTCATAACTTTAAATGAGGTGAAAAGTTTTTAAAGGTGAAAAAATGTAAACAGTTGAGTTCATCAGGTTCATACTGTGTCTCAGCCCACTTATCAAAATTCATGATACAAGATAAATTACACAAAATTCATCTCATTATCTAATTACATTTTTAGAAAATGTTTACAATAGCTGTCTCAATTATTTACTTATCCGATTTTTTAACCACTCTCTGTAATGGAATTTAGAGTTTATATATTTACTCAAGTATGACATTTTTTTTTACACAGTTCTTGTATTTTGTATAGACTGCAGGTATGCCGATAATGCAGACCTGGTATGCAGACTGCTAATAAATATGTCATTCTTTAAGTGCCAAAATCTCTAAAAATGATTAGAAGTTTTGAGCTGTAACTGAAGTTTTACCTGATATGAGTGCCTGTGAAATCCTCATAGGGAAATGTGCACTAATGCCAAACATGCTTCCGCTGAAAAAATTGGAGGCTCCACTGACCAGTGCAACACTAGCCAGAGTACCAGCTAGAAACTTCTCTCTACAGTCAGACACGTCCACCTTCACCAGCACCGTAGTGACGATGAACACAAGAAGGATCAAAGCCAAAGATAAAAGAACCCGAACATCAGAGGACACCCTTTTCACAAACAAAAACACACAGTTTTAAGCAAAAAGGAATAAAATGCAGCGCGGCTTTATCCAACTGTCAGATCATTTCATTTCTTTTTAAAATTTGTTTAAGCTTACAGTGGCAAGAAAAAGTATGTGAACCTTTTGGAATTTCATGGTTTTCTGAATGAATTTGTCATAAAATGTTATCTGATCTTCATCTAATTCATTGGTATTGACAAACACAATGTGTCTAAAAATAATAACACCAAAAAAAAACAATCTTTCTTGTCTTTATTGAACACAATCATTCAACATTCAAAATGGCAGTGGAAAAAGTAAGTGAAACCTTGAGTTAATGACCTCAAAAAAGCTCATTGGAGTTAATTCTAGAGTCTTGTTAAGAGAATAAGTTTGGAGGTGTGGACTACAGATACTCTGACTGATAAAAAACCCCTCAAACCTTTGGAGTTTGCTCTGCACAAGAAGAACATGATTATGTGATCCATGCCTCGCCAAAAAGAGCTTTCAGAGACCTACGATCAAGAATTGTTGATTTACATGAAGCTGGCGAGGGTTACAAAGTTATTTCAAAGACTTTAGAAATTCACCAGTCTACAGTTCGCCAAACAAATGGAGACAATTTGGGACTGTTGAACACTCATCAATGAGGTAAAGAAACGACCCCGAATGACAGCCAAAGATTTGAAGGCATCATTGGAACTTGCTAACATATCTGTTCATGAGTCTACAATACGTAAAACACTGAACAAGCAGGGTATCCACGGCAGGACACCGCGAAGGAAACCGCTGCTTACTAAAAAGAACATTGCTGCACGCCTTAAGTTTGTAAAAGAGCACATTGACACTCCACAGCGGTATTGGCAAAATGTTTTGTGGACTGATGAAACTAAGATTGAAATATTTGGAAAAAACACACAGCACTACATCTGGCGTAGAAAGGGCACGGCATATCGTCATGACAACATCATCCCAACTGTAAAGTATGGTGGAGGAAGCATCATGATTTGGGCCTGCTTTGCTGCATCAGGGCCTGGCCAGCTTACAATCATTGAGGGGAAGATGAATTCCCAAGTATATCAGACAATTCTTCAGGATAATGTGAGAATGTCTGTACATCAGCTGAAACTGTGTAGAAAGTGGGTGATGCAACAGGACAACGACCCAAAACACCGGAGCGAAGTCCACAACAGAATGGCTTCAGAAAAACAAAATCCGCCTTTTGGAGTGGCCGAAGTCAGAGCCCAGACCTCAACCCAATAGAGATGCTATGGATTGACTTGAAGAGGGCCGTACACATGAGACGTCCAAAGAATATGACAGAGCTAAAGCAGTTCTGCCAGGAAGAATGGGCTAAAATTCCTCCTCAGCGATGTGCAGGTCTGATCCACAGCTACAGGAAGCGCCTGGTTGAGGTTATTGCTGCCAGGGGGGGTCAACCAGTTATTCATTCTAAGGTTTCACTTACTTTTTCCACTGCCATTTTGAATGATGAATGATTGTGTTCAATAAAGATTGGATTTTTTTTTATGTTATTATTTTTAGACACATTGTGTTTGTCAATACCAATGAATTAGATGAAGATCAGATAAGCAGGTTTGTGGTGGTGAGAGTGACTGTTTATTTACACATCAGGAAGATCTCATGTCTGTGTTTCCCTCTGATTCTCCTTTTAATTATGCTGTTATAGTTAATCCTGCCGGAGTCCACGTCTGCACTCGACACTACATATACACACTCCCATACTGCAACCATGACCTTTACTAACCACTCATTTCATTTCTCTCCTTCTTTCTGTCTCCCTCTCTTTCTTTCTCTCTCTCTCTCTCTCTCTCTCTCTCTCTCTCCTCTCTCTCTCTCTCTCTCTCTCTCTTGTTGAGCTACATGTCCCACTGCTGAGCTGTCAGTGATCCAGACCCCCTCTGCACTCTGTTCCTGTCAGAACCTCATGGTGACTCCGCCCCCGGTCGATGATGCTTCAAATTCGTGAATACACTCCACACCCCACAATATACATCCTCAACCACACACACAACACTAACAACCCAAATGAGGATGGGTTCTCTGTTGAGTCGGGTTCCTCTCAAGGTTTCTTCCTGTTCCCAGGGAGTTTTTCCTTGCCACCGTCGCTTCGGCTCAACCAGAAACAATTAGGCCAAAACTGATTTTCACTTTTCACACATTAGTATTATGTAAAGCTGCTTTGGGACGATGACACATTGTAAAAAGCGCTTTATAAATAAAATTGAATTGAATTGAATAACATTTTATGACAAATTTATTCAGAAAACCATGAAATTCCAAAAGGTTCACATACTTTTTCTTGCCACTGTATATATCTCAGGCTAAATTAATTTAACTTCTGCAGTGTACAACAGAGATCTGGCTGTTTCAACATTCCTTTACTGATTGCGTTACTGAATCTGTGACTGTTGCAGCAAAGTAAATGCCATCTAAAATTGTTAGCTGGCTGAGTAACTTGGGCTAGAATTTGGTGCTAACATCTCAGAATATCTAAAAAATATATATATATATATATGCAATTACATACATGCAATTCTGTCCTTTTTAATTGCAGTAGTCAATTTATAAATAACATGAGCCTGGACAGGGACTGCAGTAAGTGAATGGTTTACCTGTTCACTAGGAAGTAATTGAAGACTAGACACAACACAGAAGGAACAGTGGAAGCAATGGTAAGGTAGCTCTCAAAGAAATCCTGCAAAGAAATAAAGGCAGAGAGAAATTTTATGATTTCTACCAATGTATTACAAAACAAGTAAGTAAATATATTAAGAGTACTAACAACAGACTTTTTTCCTATCATGGTATACAGTTCGACATGTAACTTAATCAAACACCTACTAATACAAATACAATGCTATTTTAAAACCGTAAACTGAATCAATTGCAATTATAATCATAAGATCTAGATCTTTGGCATCATCAGTTTTAGTTAAAAATTGTTAAAAACTGTCCACAACTGGTAAACACGACTGATGTAAAGGCATTACATGGTTTTTCTTGTGCTCACTCTCTCACACACTCACTCACATACTTTTTTGATGCTTATATGTTTTTTGTGAATAAACGTAGAAGTGAAAGTGTTCACTCAAGGCATTTGGTACACCAAAAAAAGAACAAAAAACAAAGAAACAACCTGACATGGAATCAGGTCAGCAATAAAACAAGTAGCAACTGAATGCAAACATTGTGAGAACTGTAAGGGTGAACTCCAAAACAATGATCAACAACAAACTCCTTAGGTGAAGTTATCCAAATCCACTCGAGGGAGTGGGTAGTTCAGTGGTTAAGGCAGTGGGCTACTGATCGGAAGGTTGGGGTTTGAGCCACAGTATCGCCAATCCTTGTGTCCTTGAACAAGGCCCTTAATCTGCTGTACTCCAGAAGCTCTGTGTCATGGCTGACTCTGTGCTCTGACCTCAGGTTCCAAACCAGCTGGGACATGCAAAGAAATAATTCCAATGTGCTGTAATGTATATAGGACAAATAAAGGCTATACTTTTTCTCTTCTTTTATTTTCTCTTCTGTATTTTAAGAAGACTTAAAATACAGAAGAGAATACTATAGTAAAAATAGAAGACCATATTAAAGTTGCAAATCCTCTACAGTGAGAACTGGAAGACCAGGTTGGAATTTGAAAATCTATATGATGATAGAAAAGCTAGTATCTCCTTCTCAGTGAAATTGTTTCAAAACAAAGACCATCGTTCCGGTGCCTAGGAATTCTTCAGTCTCCTGTCTCAATGACTACCGTCCTGTTGCACTCACACCCATCACTATGAAGTGCTTCCAGAGGCTCGTCATGAGGCACATCAAATCCCAACTTACACACTCATTGGACCCACTGCAGTTTGCGTATCGTCCTTCCGTTCCACGGACGATGCCATCACCACCACTCTCCATCTGCCTCTCACCCACTTGGACAAAAAGAACGCATATGTTCGAATGCTGTTTATAGACTTCAGTTCAGCATTCAACAAAGTCATTCCTCAGCACCTGATCAAGAAGCTGAGTCTACTGGGTCTGAACATCTCTCTCTGTAACGGGATCCTGGATTTGCTGACTGGGAGACCTGCGCTGTTTGCGCAAAAACATTCACACAATGCACTTTCTGTGGCTAGGACAACTTAGTCTAGTCCTCAGCTTTGTGTTCTGTGGCTCTATGTTGTGTTATATGTTGTTTTGTGTAGCACCAATGTTCTGCGTCAGCTATATATAGTTGAAATGACAATTAAAACCTCTTGACTTGACTAGTCATGGCTGCTTCGCATTTCTGATAATGTAGAAGGCTTTGGGAACATCAGAATGAACGCAGAAACATTCTGTCCACTGTTTTGTATTCATCCTTTACTCATCCCAATTTTTGCTTTGTCTTTTTGTTAAAACTGTGAACTGAATGAACGAGACTACAGGGGAAGGGTTTTTCTGGAACATTTAAGTCACTGATTCATAACAGTTTCTTTTTAATAATTTTTATATATTAATTTATATAATATTTAAGACCATTTTGAGGGAGTACAGTGAATAATTATATTCTCCCACCACCCACATGAATATATGAATATTATTTAGTTTACACATGAGTGCAGTTAAATTAAACATTTAATATTTTGAATTTTATATCATTTTATTCTGTGCATTGTTGCAATGTGTTAAATAAATATTCTCATACAAAGTGTGTTTTTCATACATATACAGTGTACAGAGACTTGAAAAATGATGGTGAAAAGTACAATGTGTACAATAATGATTTGTGCACTGAATATCAGATTAATAACGATTCATTAAAAAAGTAAATAAATAATACTCACGCTGAGATCAGTGTGGAGCTCTTGGTAGCTGGCCATGTTAGACTGGTTGTTTAGCTTGTAGAGCCAATAGTGCTTGGCTGTGATGAAGAAGTTCCATGGCAGCAGTGTGCCAATGCCTAGGATAAAGAATATGCCATAGACAAGGCAGTAAGAATCATGTGGCTGATGGCGGGCAAGCAGGGACGACACCTGTCCTTCGTCCTCAAAGCTGACTTCTGATCTCTCATCATCAGACATGGTGAGGTGAAGTGAGGTGAAGAGACGTTTAAGGATTCAGACCACTTTACTGGTGCTTCATACAGTCCATGCTTGAGGGAAAAAAACAGAGTAAATAAGGAGAAAAGAATGTCAATGAAACTAGTGATAATGCGAACAATAGAGAACAATAGAGAAATTTGGTCAAGAAAAAAAAGAAAAAATAGAACACAAATATTTAATGTATCAAATTGTTGAAATTTTATGAAGAAAATCCATAAATATCTGGTCAGTGCTTTGCTTTTGTACCACCACAGAGGTGTTGGTAGGTGGTAGATGCTGATGTTCAGGTTTAATTCATAGACTTCCCCTAATAACCAATTCACAAAAATGCTCATGTTTTAATATACTGTAGTAGAAGTTGAAGTACTGACCACATGTTTTTTTTTTAATAAAGTACAAGATGTGTGGGTTCTGACATGTACTTACCGTAAATTTCGGACTATAAGCCGCTACTTTTTTCCTAGGTTTTGAACCATGGCGCTAATAATAAGGTGCGGCTTTTCTGGCTACTGCATTTTGTTTCTGCCGATACCGCTAAGGGGCTCTAACCGGAATTAGAATCAAAACTATTTTTTCAGGTTTTGAACCATGCAAAGCTAAAAAGAATGCGGCTAGTCTGCAGATCTTTAGCCCGACCGCTAGGGGCTCTAACCGGAATTAGAATCAAAACTAACACAAAATAAAAGCAAAGAAGAAGAATGCGCTAGTTCCTCTTTAGCAGATATAAGTGGGTAGAAGAAGGAGGACGGATAGAAGGAGGACAAACTAGAAGGAGGACAAACTCTTTATCTTTAGGAGGTTAAGGTGACGTGATTTCACACACAGGAGAAATGAAGATAAATACTGTAAATAGCGCTTATTTTCTCTTCATCATTTTCTTCGTTCTGTCCCGTTCCCGTTAATCAGTAAAGTTTCTGCTCGGTGCTCTCTCTCTCTCTCTCTCTCTCTCTCCCCATCTCTCTCCTCCCACACGCTCCCTCTTTTCCCCACACACACACACACACACACACACACACACACACCACCACACCACACACACAGACACACACACACACACACACACACAGCACACACACACACCACACACAGCACACACACACACGACACACACACAGTCACACGCACAAATCATCAGCCAAAGTTGTTCTTGATTTTCCCTCTCCCGATATAAGCATAAGCCCGATACGGTTCTCCCTACAATCCCCGTCCGGGCTTGTAGCACATACCTAGTGTCGCGGACACGGACACGGCACGCTAGCTCGATCGATATATGTTTATGCCTAACCTTTGTCTGTTCCCGATTCACGATTCACGGACTTCCAAGTCCCCCACCGCTCCGCCACAGCTCCTGGTACTCACCGGTACTCCCGGTCCGGTACTCCCGGTACGGCGACGTCGCGCAGAGCGCAAGGCTCCCTAGCCTGTCTGGCCGTATGAGCTCCGTAGTTCTTTAGCGGCATCGTCCTGAGTTCCTGTTTTGTAGTTCTTTATTCTATTCCGGATCTCCGCGTCTCTGTGCAGCGTCCTGTTTTGTACCGTTACATGTACATTTACAATTCAAAAGTGTTATCTCCGCGTGTATGGAAAGGATCTATTTAGTTCCATACATACACCGTAAAATTACAGGTTACAGCGTCCACGTGCGGCTTGTTGCAGGTGCGGCTTATTTATGTATTTAGAGCGGATTTACAATTTAGGTACAAAAGGTGCGGCTTTTATGCAGGTTTATGCGGATGCGGCTTATATGCCGGCTTGTATTTTTACAATTTACGGTAAATAAAATGTAGCAACTTATTCACATATTTTTATCTGTTCTAAATGTACCTTAAATTAAATATTTTAGTGAAACCAAATTCAACACAGAGCATGAATACAAAATATATTTTTAATTTATTATGGTGTTTTAAAGTACCTAAATCATCAGTTCTAAATGTACCTTAAATTAAATATTTTAGTGAAACCAAATTCAACACAGAGCATGAATACAAAATATATTTTTAATTTATTATGGTGTTTTAAAGTACCTAAATCATCAGAGAACAAAACGCAACTGTTCTTTCCATATCTACAGTTAATGAGGAGTGAAGGAATGTATTTTTTAATTTATTTTTCTTCTGTACTGTAAACTTACATATAGAAGTTATATATCTTTAGGAAACAAATGAAGTTGCAGCATGAATTACATGATGATGTGAAACAGGGTGCTGGTTGGGGGTGCGAGCTCTCAAAGCTTCTTTGCATAAGACAAAGGGCCAAGGTGCACTCAATCTCCTGCAGTGCGGGTGAACCTTTGCTCCTGATGTTATCAAAGATCTAAGCTTAGGTGTGAAACCTTTTGGTATCCCTATGGTAATGAAGGGGTCTGAGGGAGCTATTTCCCCTGTATGCTTTGTTTTCACTTATCACCCAAGTGCTTTGTTCTCCTTGGTGGGGAATGCCTCCAACATGTGTACAAGAACTACAGTACTAAGAACCTAAAGCAAACTTGATGACGGTGCTGAAGCAGTACGCTCTGACATGTGGGCTCTTCTGCAATAAAGACTACTGCTGGAGAGATATCCAAGTCTCCTGGTCTAATCTAATAATTATCTAAGATTATCTAATAATCCTGGATATTATAAGGGAAAAAGTTCACAACAGGAGATACCAGCGAAACTGAAATAAAAGAAATAAAAGAAAAAGGACAATATTTTTACTATATTATGATGAAAAAAATGCTGAAAATGCTTTGTGGTGATTGATTTGAAACTTGCTTAATCAGTAAAACAGTACTGTCAGTAATCAGTAATGTTTACTGACTTTAAAAAACATTTCAGTGGTTAATACCACTGAATACCATCATTTAATTTTATGTGAGAAAAGAAAGGATACTGTGAATACATGTGTTGCATCTTAATTTTGCCTCTTTTAAATTTATTTACTTTTGTATTTCTGAACCGCCGCCACAGAGAACACAAACAGAGAAAAAGATGATCAGGTGATCAGGAATGTCTCTGTTTTCAGTGATGTTTGTGTCACTGTCTCCCCGTATCATCTACGTTAGCCAGACTATTTATTGCTTTGTACCTTGTTCACTATTAGCCTCACAAACTAGACTAAGTTTGTAATGTCTTTTACTCAGGAAATTATACACCAATGCTAGGTTGACAGGAAATAGGTTTTTGGGCTGAAAACAGTACGCAATGACAAGAAAAATGGATTATAACTAAAGTAACAGGCCTGGTTTAAAAATGTAAGATGTAAAAAGTACAGATTTGTGTAAAAAATGTAATGAGTTACATGAGTAAAAAGTTGATAATGAATCGTCACCAACTACATAGTGTCTAACTTGTATACAACAATACATATAATTATTAACAAAAATCTCCCTTGTCCACCCCCCCCCCCCCCCCCTCTGTTGATTTATCCATGCCCCTGAGGTACCAGTGATCAGTATTCCTGACCCTCTCCTTGGATCAGCACAATCTTCCAGCATGACTCTCTTTGATTGGAGGTCATTTTGCTGAGATGCTGCTCCACTGATCCAAGGCTACAGTTTACAACAGGGATTTTCAACAATTTCCAAAAAAAATGCTTGAGGTCCAGTAAATGAACCCTCTTCACCAGCTGAGGTCCGGACGATAAAAATTAAATAAATAAATAAACATACATGCAGACATACATACACACACACATACATACATAATATGGATGTGCTCTGTGAATTGTGACACACACACACACATAATATGGATGTGCTCTGTGAATTGTGATGAACACGTTTCAGACGAATCACTCTTGCCAAGATGTGGCCATGACATCTAGATATATCAAGATATGTCTTCTCCACTGGTGTGTGTTATAAGTGCTGTAACACCTAAGATGTCGTCAATGAAATATTTCTTCTCTGCATTATAAAATCTTAAAATAGACACCACAAGCTAATTAATTGCATTACTATCAGTATATTTAACAACTGTTAAAGCTATGAAAGGTACAGTCTGAATAGCAGCATCAAGTTGTTACTGCATTGTGCGCTAATATTTCAGTTCTTCTTGTAAGTTGAAAGGGGTGTTTGTTTACTGTTGGCCAAAGGTGGAGAAGGAGAGGGAATATCGACAAAGAAACCAGGGAAATGAGGGTACTTTAAATGTTGGTACTATGACAAGTAAAAGAGAAGTTATCTGATATGATGGAGAGGAAAAAGGCAGATATTTTGTATGTTCAGGAGACCACTATACCAATAAATCCTTTACACATATATAACAATTACATTTTCAATATATGTTCAATTTTCAAAATGTCTCTGGCATTATTCAAAGGGCCCGATAAAATGTGGGGACAGACCGAAGTTTGGGGACCCCTGCTTTAGACCATAATATCAATTTGGTATTGGTATCGTGATATATAATTTAGAATCGAATTGAATACAATTTTTGGTATTGTGACAACACTAATAAATACACACACACACACACACACACACACACACACACAAACACACACATTGTACATAAGCACACACACACACACAACACACACACACACATATGTAATAAGCTGCAACTGTGCCTCATATTTTCTCTGCAAATTGTCATTTAATTTACCAGAAAACAAATGGAGGAGAGATAAAATTTCCCTTCCTCTTCCTTTATAAGGTAAATACAAATGAGTTTCTATAAAGACTGCACAATGTATTGTCACATTACAACACACACACACACACACACACACATATGACATAAGCTGCAACTGTGCCTCATATTTTCTCTGCAAATTGTCATTTAATTTACCAGAAAACAAATGGAGGAGAGATAAAATTTCCCTTCCTCTTCCTTTATAAGGTCAAATGAGTTTCTATAAAGACTGCCCACATGACAATTACTTTTCTTGTTTTTATTTTTTTGAACAGATTTCTTTATTGGGATAAAAGAGCTGATATTGTTATGCATGTTGTCTGTATTTTCATAACTGATTAATTGGCCATAACTTTAAAACCCTAACTTATTAATTTTCATGTTTTGGTTATTATAAGTATATAAAACCGTAATCAGGGTATGCATTTATAAAAGTGCACTTTAAAAAATGCACATATTGAATTTAGCTATCTTTTATTTTGGCATTAGTTTGGCTTTAGTTTATATTGGTGATTTCTCCTTTGAAAAAATGTACTCATTTTGGGTTGTTCTTTCTGGAAAAAACAGACAAAAAAGTGTTTGAGTATGTAAGATGAGGCAGTTTGTGTAAATTAACCTTTATATTATTTTTAATGATAATAGCAGATGGCTATAATGCTAGTGCTATAAAGCAAAAATAAAAATTTTTAAAAATAAAAAATATGCTAGTGTGTGGAAAGAAATAAGCATTGACAGAAAACTGTCGCTGTTTTTTGCTGCTTTTAGATTTAAACTGATGTTTGTTCAAACCAGTTTAAATTGGATCAGTCACTGTTGCGCACGAGGTGATTGCACAACCTGTTACTCGCGAGTCATGATAGAACAGACGTAGTGCGACTGTCCCGACATTAACAAACAAGTGTTTACCCAAAAACACCTTAATATAAACTATGCCGTTTTCATATGGCGAGGAAATACAGATTTTGCTTACAGTGCTGATGTTTTTTCTCTTCATGTGACACCACTGTCTTTGCTTCTCAAATGCTCGTGCAGAATTGGTACCATCATGCCACACGTTCAGCTTGGCATAACTTGCAGTTTGTAGTGTCAATGTTTATTGTAACCTGGATGACACTTTTTCCTGCTGCTCTACTCTCCGAAATTGTGAGGTGTTTTCCTGTAATCACAGTAACTTGAGAAGCCCAAATATTATCGACTTTATTGATTCGTTGTGCAGCTCTATGTTTTTCCGTAGGATAAAATAAGGATGTGAACAACTATGAGTAACTATGAGCATAAATGCATACATTTTGCAAAAATATTTTTTTTCTTGGAGAAAATAATTAGCAAGATCATTGTGGTCTCGATTTAATTTGATTTGCTGACACAAAATGTAAATTCTGTCTGTTCACAAATCAGCCGCCATAATTGAAGTTAGAAGGGGTTGTAAAAACATTCATTCATTTTCTACCGCTTTATCCGATCTTCCCTCGGGTCACGGGGAGTCTGTGCCTATCTCAGGCGTCTATGGGCATTAAGGCAGGATACACCCTGGATGGAATGCCAACCCATCGCAGGGCACACACTCACACACACACACACATTCACACACTAGGGACATACACTAGGGACAATTTTCCAAGGTGCCACTCCCCCCGGTCCATGTTTTTGGACCGGGGGGAAACCGGAGAACCCGGAGAAAAACCCCCTGAGGCACGGGGAGAACATGCAAACTCCATCGCAAGGGCACACACAACCCATCGCAGGGCACACACACTCACATTCACACACACATTCACACACTAGGGACATACACTAGGGACAATTTTCCAAGGTGCCACTCCCATGGTCCATGTTTTTGGACCGGGGGAGGAAACCGGAGAACCCGGAGAAAAAACCCCTGAGGCACGGGGAGAACATGCAAACTCCACACACACATGACCGAGACGGGAATCGAACCCGGATCCTGGCGGTGTGAGGCGAACGTGCTAACCACTACGCCACCGTGCCCCACTTGTAAAAACATATATTTACTTAATTTACTTAACTGTATTTGGATAATCAAGATGAAAAAATATCATTAGGATGTCATTTCTGATTGTAGAACAACTAAGGCAGGTGGGCAAAGAGAAGTGGTGCACACATGAAAAGAAAAGTATTAATTTTAAAAATGCATGCTTTTTTTAGATTATAAATAAATAACAACAATATTATAAAGACACTATGACATTTTAATACGGTTTTCATCACATTAAAAACAAATTCATTGGTGGAAACCACTTCTTGCTTGGTCCAATATCTTTTTAAATGCATCCAAGGAAAGCGTATATCAAAGCCTTATCACTGTATATCACCGTATATCACTGAATATCACTGTATATCACCCTATAGAGTGTAAGCGTAAAAAGACTTTCTATATGGCTGAAAGAAAAAAGTGGCGGAGGCACAAAAAATACTTCCTATTTAAATACATTAGATGGAAATATGTTCTGAGTAACACGAAAAGGAAGGAAATACGTGTCCTGATCACGAACCAATAGATCAAATGTCGTGACTATATCACAGAATCCCGTGAGACAGGGTTGGTTATGTACATTTTATAAATGTTTATCGACATCACCTTTCATTTCTACTATAAAATATTAGGTAGTCGTTTATCACTTGACCGATTTGTGTCACTTTTATCAAGTCAATTGTTGAATACTCCTGAACACGAACATGAGTCGACTATAGAAAAGATCTGACAGTTCGGATTCGATTGTGTAAATCGTTAATCGCTTAAAGCCTTTTTAATAACCACCGCGAGAGATGTGTCATTATTTACAAAACAATTTATAAAACATGGAGATTTTGATGTAAAACCAAATACATGATTTGAGTAGCTAGTCCAGCTCCTGGTTATTTCAAATCCAAGAGAAAGATTTTTTTTACGAATGTGGAATAGAGAATAGAGGTTTTACCACCATAAGTAAAAACAATGGTATTTGTATGCCTAGTAGTCTGTGTTTTTTAGGTCGTGTTGAATATATTGATCGATATGATCAATATAAGCAGGATGTCTGTAACACTAAAAATGCTTATAATAAGATTTAACGGAAAAGTTGAAGCGGGGAAATAATACTATAAGTCAAGAGCCAAAATAAGGAAATAGATTTTGATGAGTAAACAAGTCAGTGTGACCGCAGTAATCATCATTTTACGCTGAATAGATATTAAACTCAGTACTCACACATAGTTTCACTTGGATTTCGCTGAGGTTTCATCTCTGCAAGGGATTCAGAAATATTTAACATGATTATGTTGCCATAAGAGATAATTAAAGGAAAGTAGTAATGTGAATAATCAGTAAAAGACGCTGACACACACATACACGCACACGCACGCATGCGCACACACACACACACACGCCTTCTCTCTCCTGAACGCTGCTGGATTTATTTATCGCTTCGGTAATCTTCTTCTTTTCTTTTTGCGGCGTTTTCAGCAGCTTTGGGTGAATTACTGTCACCTACTGAACCGGAGCGTAAACGAGTCAGCAAACAATTCCTTTTTATTTCCAATGCTAATAAGGAAGTGCCGCTTTCTCTACGCCCTTACTCCAGAACTGCAAAACGTTGCCTTATTGGGGAATCCAAGCAATTAAAATATTTAATCGTTATTAATTGCGTGATTGTTATGCGTTAACTTCTGATTAATTACAACTTAATCACACATTGTTATCTGTTCAAAATGAAACTTAAATGAATGCTTTTCAGATTTCTAATAATACAGTATAATCAACATGGTCATAGAAGAATTCGGATGTTTTATCCAAATGTATGTTTATTATTGGTAACACCATACTCATAAAGCATGAAGACAAAATATTCTTTTAAATGTTTTATTCTTTTTAATGCATTGATGTTTTACAGTTATTACGGTGTTTTAAATTATGCAAATCATCAGGACACCAAATGGAAAGTTTGCTGTTTCCACAAGATGGTGTTAACTGCTAGATGTGTGGATAATTTGGTGCTTGATTTTGAGATTTGGCACATCAGTAAAACAAAGGTATAGTGATTAAAAATTATTATTAAGTGTTTTTATATAATGTCTGAATAAAGTATGTGATGAATAAATGTGTTTTTCTCTCTCTCTCTGTGTGTGTGTGTGTGTGTGTGTGTGTGTGTGTGTGTGTGTGTGTGTGTGTGTGTGTGTGTGTGTGTGTGTGTGTGTGTGTGTGTGTGTGTGAGAAAGAGAGAGAGAGAGAGAGAGATATTGAGTTGCCCGTATATCCACAGTGTTACTGGCTAACACTATTTGTAAACTGTTCAGTTTGTGTAGTTATTAAGCACTTCAATATTTTACTCACTTTCTACTTTCATCAAAGTGTATGGTGTGTAAATATTTTGATTTAAACTCAGTGCTTAATCTGGAAAATAAGTTTCAATGTATTGGTGTGCATTTGCCATTAGTATCGTTGTTCTGCTATTCTTTTATTTTAAAAGAACAGCAATTGATTACAATACTTTTGATATTGCTTTTTCATTATTGCACTTGTGCGACGTTAATGTATAATTTCGTATTATTTAACAGAAATTCCTCGTTAGGACACTAAGGGTTTACAAGTAAATACTACAGAAAAAAAAGTTACATTCCATGTGTGTTTCATGGTGTCAGCAACAATCCTTCCACTCCACCAGTGGGAATTCTTCACCAGAATTCTGAAAGCCTCCAAGTCATACACCACTTCCTGCTTTTAGCCAAAATATATATATTTTTTGCTCTGTGAATTGTCATACTCAGTGCTTGTTTCTTTTGCTTGTTTTGTGGCTCTGGATTTGTGTATTTATAAAACATTCCACACAGCCTGTCTTCACTTCATACTCAAATAGGGACTGGTCTTATTTAATTCATTAATATGGTACTGATACACAGCGACCCTCCAGTTCATCAGCCTAAATATCAAACAAGCTGTCAGACTGAACTTTTTAAAAGTTTCACCAAGTCACACTCTTCCCTCCCTCAATTCTCCATTTAGCAAAGATGCTAGAAACCCACACTGAGTCAGCTTGGGAGCTTCCAACACTGAATGGAACGAATGTCAATTTTGCTTCTTACAATTTAAACTTACAGTTTTTCAGGGCATTTTTGTTTGTTGTGTACAGTAATGAAATTAGACACACTCATTCTGTATTAATGCACCCATCACTGTACAGAATGTTAGTGCAATGAGGGGACCTTTGGTGTGACCCAGATAAGTATGATTTCCCTTTTGAGTCAAATTCCAGTCAATGTTTCTGCTTCATACAATCTCAGGGAGGTTTTAATGGTCACTGACTCCTTATTAATGATGAACTATGCTAAGGAGCAATTCCTCCGCGACGATTCAAACCCTCCCTCCACGCATGCGTATTACAGCATCTACGTTATACACAGAGCATGCTTGGTAAAGCATGAAGTTTGAGAATCCGCCATTTTGTCGGCGCTACATAACAGCTGTGGGCGGGAACTCGCTATCTGATTGGTTCTGATACAACCAATTGGGACATTCCGTAAAGGCGGGATAAGTTTTAAATTCAAACGACGCTGTGTAGTTTTCGGGAACAGTTTGGTCAGTTTTATACTGTTGTGTGGCTTGTGGTAAGTATTTTTTTTTACCACATAAGTTGTGTATATTATATGCTTTGTCATCTTGTATAAAATAACTTTTATTTAGTATTCACTTGAATTATCAAATAAATAAATTAGAGTGAGTGATGGGTTACTTATGAGCACGTTATCTTGCCAAACGATCTAAAAAGCCAGTAGTCGCTTAATTAGAATCTACCAATATATGCATTGTGACTAAACTCTGACAGATTATAAGCATTTATCATAACAATAGTTTTGACACTTATTGAATGTCAATATTCTAGGCAGGATAGTATTGTCTTTCCAGACTGTCCTCTAGATCTACACTTTGTAGTTTCTTTTCTGTTTAGTGGCTTGGTGAACTCTAATCTGGCAACATAAATGAGCAAAGAGGTAAGTGGTGTTTTTTTTCATATACACACACACACACACACACACACACACACACATATATATATATATATATATATATATATATATATATATATATATATATGTATAATATATATGTATATATATGTATGTATATGTATGTATATGTGTGTGTATATATATATATGTATATATATATGTATGTATAATATCTATATATATGTGTCTGTATCGTCTGTATGTATATCATATATATATAGTGTGTGTGTATCTATATCTATATATATATATGTATGTATGTCTATGTGTGTGTATATATATATATCCCCTCCTCGTATAGTATATCTATAGTGTGGTGTGTATATATATATATGTGGTGTCTGTATCATCTGTAGTACTGTCTGATCTATATATATCTGTGGGTATATATCATCTATACTCGTTATATGTATAATTGTCTCAGTTGTGTAATATATCTATCTATATCTATATCTGTATGTGTCTCTATATACTATAATATATATATGTATATATATACATATATGTATATATGTGTGTGTCATGTATTTTAATTGGAATACACTCCATATGAATGTACATTTGTTGTATTTGGTACAAATATTCTTTATTCTCTAGTTTGATTGCAAAAATACTTTGTAATCTCATACTATGTCCTATGTCATGATGCAACTAAATATAAATCATGCTAATGCATATTTTATGTATCACACAGCTTTCACATGATTGCTGCATTGAATAACTACGAATATAAAGTGTCTTGGAATTCATTAAATAGTTTGACTGTTGCATTTTACTGTTTTTACATTTTAAGAACATTGACATCCGACTTTAATTGCTGAACATGTTACACAAATCAAATGGCTGCAACATTCATTTTTAAGAGGTCAACTAATGTTTCTCTGGCAGAATACGTCACGTTTACCAGTCATGTCGAAGAGGCCTCTCTCCGGCACCAACGATGGAGACCAACAGCCTGCACCAGTTTGTCATTTTGAAATAAATATACATTTTTTCATTAAAATAAAAGATTCAAATGATTTGGCTATTTCCTATATGCAACAAGAACTGTTGATTGTCAGCTTCCATTCTCATTCTATACTGTATGTAGAAAAAGTTACGTAAAGTTGAAACGGGACTTCAGAGGCTCAAAAGTTCTACTAGTGTCGTCCCTTCAAAACGTGCTGGGCCAGTCAAAGCAGCTAGTAAGTGAGGCTACATACATGTTTATTTGTGCAAACAAGTAACTGCATAAGGCTGGGGAATAATGCTTATTTAGCTCCTGTAAAAAAAAAAACATTTTTGTTGATGCTTATTCTGGCACATTTTTAATTTGCCATGCTTACACAGCCTTTAGGAGAAATGGTTTAGTAATATTTTTGGGAACATTTAGCTTTTGTGTGTATTTATGAAATGCTTGGACTTCTTTACTATTTTTATTTCATAGGTAGAGTGGTTCCTCCAGCCAGAGCTGCAACTGTGGCAATAGCTCCCTCAAGAGGTGTGTGTGTGTATATACACAGTGTTTTATATTTATGCTAATTTCACATAGCTGAATGCATAACAAACTTCACTATTTTAAACTCAAGTGTGTGTCTTGCAATGTACATTACAATGGAAGTAAACTGACCAATTAATTTTACATTTAGGTGAGGCAAAAAAGCCTGCATATGCACCAATTACTAAAGGTAATTTATATTAAAGGTTATTTGTGTGTGTACATGCATATATACACATACATACACACACACACACATGTATGTACGTATGTATACGTGTTGTATTGAAGGCTTTATCAATCATTTTACTTGATTATTCCATCTAGTAATCTGATGATTACGGACGGAGACACACACACGGACGGACGCGCACACACACGGACGGACGCGCACACACACGGACGGGGACACACACACACACGGACGGACACACACACACACGGACGGACGGGGACGCACACACGGACGGACGGGGACGCACACACGGACGGACGGACACGCGCGCACACACGGATGGACGGACACACAGACGGGCGGACGGACGGGCAGACACACACACACACACACACACACATATATATATATATATATATATGTATGTATATAATGTATATATAATGTGTGTATGTATATGTATGTGTATATTTAAATATAAATATTTGTTCTGATGGTGTATCATCTTGTAGCCAATGAAGTCTTTAACACCTTGTAGGAGCATCCAAGAGACCGGGATGGGATTTGAAGGGAAAAGTTACTGACCTGGAGAACAAAATTCAAAGTTACCAGTGTCGTTTGAAGACTTTTAACCAAGAAAATGAGGACCTTAAAATGTCAAATGCAGAAGAACAGAAAAACAAGGCACATGCCCTAGAAGAAAACAAGCATTTAAAACAGCGTATTGGGTAAACTACCAACTATACTTGATTTAAAATGTCATTGTTTTAGTTGTACAATAAGCTTTTGCATTACACATTTGTAGGTCTCTTGAAGTGACACTAACCAGTCTGACGTCTGTGAAAGAGGAGCTGGAGAGAACCGTTACAGAAAAAGAGAGCCTGCAGAAAGATCTGATCAAGCTAATGGATGAAAATGGAATTTTGCTAAAGTTAAAAGATGATCAAACTACAGAAATCCACAACATAAAAGTATGTCTATGTACCGATTATTTAAAACGAATGTACACTTGACTAATTATTCTTAACGTCTAGTCAGCATGTATGAACTGTCTGTACTACTCCCTTTTATAACTCTGTTCCCTAAATATATTTTCCAATTAAGCATGAACTCTTGTATGGTAATAATTGATTTTGTGCACCATACTCTCCTCAAATTTCAGAATCAGCTTTCTATCCAGAATTCAGCTCTGGCCCAGTGTCAGGACCAATTGAGAATGTGCCAGGAAATGGTAAAAAGCTTGCAGGAAATGGTATCAAAGCAGAAGGATGAGCTCCACTGTGGAGAAATGGAACGCAGAAAACT
Organism: Kryptopterus vitreolus; assembly: GCA_030449085.1. NCBI lineage: Eukaryota > Metazoa > Chordata > Actinopteri > Siluriformes > Siluridae > Kryptopterus > Kryptopterus vitreolus. Next base: position 184,541 of record JACRUU010000014.1, read on the forward strand.
CCATAACACTGTTCAGGAGCTGAAGGTAAGCTTAGTGTGGGTGTATTATACATTTTGCAGAACTCTACACATCTCTTCCACATCAGCTGGAATTCACAAAAGACAATGGGTTTTATGATCAAAACCTGACTAATCATTAGTGGAACATTGCTTTTTTTTGGTAGACTATCAATTCTCTGGTATGCTGTATTGGAACCCATTCACAAAAATAAAATTAAATATGTTGGACTCACCAGAGCAACAAGAAATGGCTACCAGCTCAATGTTCAAATATTTTTGGCTTGAAGAAGCATGGATGGGGGGGGAAAAAAGCCTGGGCTTAAGTTTACCATGTAAAACTAATACATTTATGAAACCATGTTTTCATGGATGCAAAATGCAGTTCAGCATTGCCTTGCTGAAATGTTATTGTAAAACCTTTTTATATACCATTAAGCATTGATTGAACCTTTCCAAGTGTGAAAATTGCATATTATATGGGCACTAAAATGCACTCATACCAGCAGAAACAGCTCTTGAACTTGGTGCTGATGAAACAAATGGTAACTCCCCTTTTAATGTAGAGGATGCAGTGAACTGAACATTTGATAAGTGTTGTATTGAAGGCGTTATCAATTATTTTAGTTGATTATTCCATCTAGTAATCTGATATTTAATAAATTTTTTATTAAATAGGAGCATTAATTAAACCAGACGGGTCTCTTAATATAAACATCAATTGTTTTTCTTTTTAGATAAATCTCGTCATTTAATGAAATGTATTTATTAACTCTTGCACAGTATGCCTGTCTCTAGAAAACACGCTTGAAATTTCCCACGGTCTAAATCCTTGTATTATTGCCTTAAACATTCTCCAGTACCTGCTCTACATGCCACTGCTAATAGACATTTTGAACGCACTATATAAATATTAGGGATGTAACGTCTCACTTGTTCCCTTGATCACACTTTATCTTTTCATTAGACAACACTAAAGAAATTATACTTTTCTACAATGTTAAGTAGTGAGGGTACCTCTTGTATAACAATGTGCTGTCCAAAAAAGTAATATTCCTGTTTAAACCACTGGCCACAAGTGAGTACTCCCCTAATGAAACTGTACAAATTGGGCCTACTTGGCCATTGTCTTTCCTCCTCATGTGACTTGTTAGTAGTACAAAGTCTTAAATGTGAATGGGACGCGGGGTGGCCAGCATAAGGTCTGAGCAAAGAAAGGCTGAACCCTTGTTAGAATTAGAGCCATAACATCAAATTTAAAACACCCATTAAATTTGTCTGCATGGCTGTCATCCCACAAGAAAGCATGCAGCCAGTTTGCTGAGATCAAGCAGACTAAGGACATAGAATAATGGAACCATGTTCTGTGGTCAGATAAGACAAACAGTTTTTGGTTCAGATGGTGTCAAGCTTGTGTGAGCGCTACCAGGTGCGAAGTACAAAGACAAGTATGAGTGCTGGCAATGGGGAGCTATAGATCATTGAGGTAACTATGAATACCAGCTTATCTGGAGACTGGGCTGCAGGGCAGTAGTCCAACATAATGATTACTTCCAAATACACCTCTAAAATGACCTCTGCCTTCCTAAATAACTTGAGGGAAATGTGATGATCTGGCCAGGCATGTCTCCAGCCCTAAACCCTACCAAACATCCACCAGCTCCTTAATTTCATCATGGAGTAGTAGAAGAGGACTCTTGTGGCAACCTTTATTGATTTAGTTAGATAATTGAGTCAGGATTGACCAGAAGGCAATCCTGGAAGAAAACCTACTAGAACAGGGGTGGGCAATTATTTTTTCCAAAGGACCACATGGGAGATCTGAGAGCTGTGCACAAAAATAACCCGGCAACGTTTTTTTTTTTTTTTTTCCCTTTTTTTTTTTGGGCGCCATTCTAGAAAAATGGGCTAAAAGTATATGCAACATTTTACGCCCCTTACTCAACATTCTGAAGCATAGTAGGTCTACTGGTCTATCCGCATTGCTCCCTTGTTCCCTTATATCCCCCTCCCTTTTTTTAATTTAAATTTGTGTGTGCGTTCCATGGATCGTTTTGGTTATGAATTTGATTAAAAAGCGATATTGCCAGGGGGAAAAAAAGGAGAGGGAGGGGGGGAGAGAGAAAAAAAATCTGTCTGTGGGTGACCTTTTTATTTTTGTTTGTTCTTTCTTTTTCCTCTTTTCTTAGGGAAACATCAGAGTTTTCTGCAGGGTGCGTCCTCTTCTTTCTAACAAGGATGCAACCATTCCCCACCTTCAACTCCCTGTTAATGACAACAAGACTATAACTCTTGCCAAAACAGAAGAGGTAAGGTTGTTGTTAATTTCAATACTTTTTTATTATAAGCTCTGTCTCGATCATTCAGCCGTTCATTAATTGTTAGAATACAATGTTCATCTAAAGACAGACTAGGAACAACTGCCTGGGAATAGACTCCTTTCTCTGACTATACTGAAATGTTATCTGCAATTCAGGATTAGGATTAAAAGTTCTCTCTCTCTCTCTCTCTCTCTTCTCCTTCTCCTCCTCTCAATAGTCTCTCTCTCTCTCTCTCTCTCTCTCTCTCTCTCTCTCTCTCTCTCTCTCTCTCTCTCCACTCTCTCTCTCTCTCTCTCTCTCTCTCTCTCTCTCTCTCTCATCTCTCTCTCATCTCCTCTCCTTCTCCCCCTCTCTCTCTCTCTCTCTCTCTCTCTCGCTCTCTCTCTCGCTCTCTCTCCATGTGCAGTCGCATGTGGGGCGTGCTACAGAAACTCAGAAAAATTACATCTTCTGTTTTGATCGTGTGTTTGGGCCTCCCAGCACACAGAGTGAGGTTTTTGAGGAGATCTCTCTATTGGTCCAGTCGGCTCTGGATGGCTATAATGTCTGCTGCTTTGCATATGGCCAGACAGGTAGTGGTAAAACATTTACAATGGAAGGTGGTGACATGGCAGACATGCGGGGGGTCATTCCACGAGCTGTTCAGCAGATTTTTGAGTCTGCCAGCTCGCTTCGTGAACAAGGCTGGCAGGTAATGGTTCAAGTATTCACAATGAATTAAATAATGAATAGTGTTCATAAAGAATAGATACACTAAAATGTGATCTATAGAAATACCTGAAATATAAAGAATTGCAAAAAGATACAACTTTTTTCTATGTTGATTGTTTTTAATATTGTAATACTTTGGTTCCTTTGCAGTATACATTTACAGCCAGCTTTGTTGAAATTTACAATGAAACTCTTCAGGACCTGCTTTATGTGGGAAAACCTAACAAGCGGCCAGAGCATGAAATCAAAAAGACTACAAATAATGAAGTTACAGTCACCAATCTCAATTACCAGAAGGTTACCACTGAAGATGAGGTATTTGCAGCATATTTAAATCTGCTTATCACCTGCATTTTGTTTTTCCTTCCATGTTATCATTGCAATAACATTTAATTAGTATTTGACATAAATCTAATCATTCTTACAATCAAAATAGGCCTGATTGGAACACTGCTAGGTCTGCTTGATAAAAATCTATAAATACTATTGGCTATACCGGGCCGGAAGGTGAACGTAGTGGATCAATGCAGAAAGAATATACTCATGGCGGGAGTAGAGATGAGTCTGGAAAATGACAGTAAAAAACATGTGCCAAAAGAATGTTACTTCTGAAATATGGCAATATTTTGGCTTCAGAAGAGATGCATTTGTACTGTAAGTTGTGCCTTAAAACTGTGGTCACGTCCAGAGGAAATGCAACTAACCTCACTTGGGACACAACCACAGGGGGGGACTATGTGAAGACTTTCGAAAGGGTAAGGATAAAACTGAATGTGTCCACTATTTATACCCATTTTATCCGCAGTTTCGCGGTTGCCACTGTCATGTTTATCCCGCAGAGCCGCACACGCCACCCCATTCAACAACTGGTTTGTTTGTGGTGCTGGAATAAATTAGTTGTACCTTTTACTTGGTCCTTAGTTTCCACAAACCTTTGACAGATTTTACAGCAGGCTTTGACTTGTTCAACTGATGAAACTGCGGCTATCTTCTAAACTAGCTCTTCGGCTTTTCAGAGCAACAACATGTTTCTGTTTGAGGTGCTGGATTAAATTAGTCGTGCTGTTTCCTTTAGTTGCCACAAACTTTAGACAAATTTTACAGCGGGCTTTGGCTTGTTAAACGCCAGTATTTGCAAAACCGAAATGTTAAAGCTGCGCCCATTTTGGAAACGAGCTATCTGGAGTCATCAGAATGCGCGGTCATGTTGTAATTGGTATTTCGCAAGTACCGGCAGGAGAACTATGGAATAGGGATCTTTAGGCACAGTTCCAGTTCATTCCATCAGTGTTCACTGGTTTTGAGGTCAGGATTAATGTTCATCTATTCAAACCATGGACAATGTAGAGAGACACACCGTGATATAGCCTCTTGGGTCCAGTAAATAGAAATTGTAGTGCTATAAAACAAGTTCAGAGAAGACTCGTATGGGTGTGAATATGGCTAAACATTTCTAACGTGATTTTGTGTAAGTATGGGTGGTTGGTATACATGGTAAGAATTATGCGAACTTAAGGTAGTCTACTCCAGAAGTATTGATCAAGCCATGTTTTTGTTCTGTATTATATGCAAGTACAAGTGGGTTTTCGTTTTGAGTGGAAAAATGAAACGAGACTGAAATAAGATCAGTTTCATGTTGCAAAAGTGGTCACTTATTTTGTTTAAAAAAAATTACTCTTGTGATTTTTGCATATGAATGGTGCACTTGGTAAAAAGAATGAACCAAAATACAGAATGTATAGCTTTCTGAGATGAAAGTGAGAATTAGTATTAAAACAACCCAAATACCAAAAGGTTAACTGGGGCTAACGGTTGTTATTCACTACTGAAAGGTTTAAAGAAATACCACAGTTCACCATGGGGCAGGGGTGAAGGTATCAAAATGCGGTGGTCATACAATAAGACCCAAAACCTGAAAAGTATAAGTTTGAAGGGCAGATCTTGGATATTTAGAGATGAGTCAGATGTGATGGAATCAATTTGCTTTGAGGTTCATGTCAAATCTCTCAACCTATTTGGGAGGAATTTAATCATTCAGAAAGACAATGCTTCAAAATGTGCTTTCTGTATGTATTCTGTAATGTATTGTTTTATAAACGATAAACTAACCTAGAAAGTTCTAAAAATAAGTGCAAATATGCTAATATAATGTTTAACAGGAAACCATAGGAAATGTCCATTACCAGTGTTATACAACTGAAAACCTTACTTTTATTTAAATAATTTGGAAGGCATAATCAGAGACCCAATTCTGTGGTGGTGTTGGGTGCTGCTGCCCTGAAGCTAATTATTGAAAAGCAGGATGGTTTTGGACTGCTGGTACAAGAAGTCTGCTTCCATGTGTGAAACCACGTGCCTTATGAGAAACCAAATTAATAATGGAATAGATTCTAGGGGTGTCAAGTGGTGGTGGTTTTTTTTTTTTTTTTTTTTTTTTTTTTGTGTGGGCCAAATAAAGAAAAATAAGCAAAGGCCCGGGCCACACACAAAAGGTGACATATTGACACATGATTACTGTGTGTATTTCTAACTCACCTATAATGCTCTCAGTGGGAGCAGTGATGCTGTCCTTTGGATTGAAGGATGGCTGGGATGTCAGGAGAAAGTTTGGTGGTTGAGACATGAAGGACTTCAGAGATGGCTATCAGTCATTCTGGATCTCGGTCTGCTTTTGTTCTGATTTAACAGAGAAAATGTTTGTTTATGTATGTATGTTGAGCCGAACAGGCTCATCATTCTTTTTGCGTGGCGTCTCATCAGAGGAAACTTGGCATGATCCAAACTCTGAAATGCAATGTGATGATTCTCTGAAGAGTCAGCATCAGCTTCTCTCCCTCGCTGACTTCTATCAATCAGTTCTAAGTGCAGACTCTCCTCCACTTCTTCTGCATCCACCAGGAAGGGGGTCGAGAACAGCTTGATTTGTTTTTCAATGACAGAAAAATCTTGAAAACGCTGGTTGAATTCTGTCACGAGAGATGTAATAACAGAAGCATATTTCTCCTTTTTAGCAGAAAGGTCTTCCTTTGGAAAAGCAGATTTGACTTCAGACAGCACAGGGAAGTGTGCAGCATTAAAGCTTCGTAGTTGTCTCAAACAGGCGTAAAAAAACAGTTTTACACAGAAGGCTTTCATGTGTGCATACAGGTGTGACAACAGCTGTTCTTTGAGCTTGCAGGCTAGCTGCCATTTGCTTGAATTTCTGTGCTCGTTCAGCGCCTGTGTACGATGCGTAGCTCTGATGCTTGGTCTCATAGTGCCGACGGACATTATACTCTTTCATCACAGCAGCATCTTCATTGCAAATCAGACACTTTCCGTTGACTTCTTTGAAGAAATATTCATTTTCCCGCCGTGTTTAAAATCTTCTACACTCACTTGCTGTCTTGCGTTTCTTCGGTGCTGCCATTTCTGGTGACTTGTGGTAAATATTTTTCTTTGCTTAATTTTGTTTAGTGGAGAAGCACCTTTTCTGTGACTGGCTCCATCTAGTGTTGAAACTTAGTGCAACAGAGTTGAGCTCAAGCGCCATGTGCGGGCCATATTCAATTATATTTTCAGGATTTGCTGCGGTCCAATAAAAACTGACCCGCGGGCCGCAGTTTGGACACCCCTGAAATAGAACATTCTATTAAATGTGTATATTAAATCCTACCATGTTCAATGGGACTGATGCTCTAATGATGTGTAATCCATAGATTTGTTAGTATACATCCATTAAAAATAGAAAACCAACCATGGTTGCTGAAATAACTTGACAATAGTAATAAGTTTACTGAAAAATAACTTTGGACATTTTCAGGCATTGCTTTGGACATTATCGTGTAACAGTTTCATTTGGAGGGAAAAACCTAATGAAACTGGCCAGGAGAGAAATGATTGGTACTCTTTATTAAAGATGATGATGTTATAAATAATTTGATATTTTGTAAATAATTTGTCCACCGGGACATGTCATGATGATTAAAGGGTACATTTTTGTTTAAAATGAGTCTCCCAACTTGTAATGGGTCGGTCTGCCTATTTAAAGGGTGAAAAGTAGTTACTGTATTGTTTGGTAATATGGTGTGCACTACACTGAACACTGGACCACAGAAAGCTAAGTAGAGTTGTTGCAAGAGATTGGAAAGAAAATTATAGAAGCATCTTAAAGCTAAAGGCTATAATACCATAATACCAAGCCCCTTTATGTTCCTGAGACTACAGCTTCACACATTAATCAGAGGTTTAAGGTCCATGGGAGTGCAACTGTCTTCCCCGATGTTCCTGAGAGAGGAAACATGAACATTTAAGAGACTGATGATACTAATATTAACCAAAGAGCCCAGAGCAGAGAATGGAGATTTTAAAAAATGGATAAGAACAAAACTTTGGACTGGTCTGACATGGCCTTCTATGATCCCTGATCAAACTCCTATGTGGAAAGAGCTGAATCATTCAGTCTGGTGAAGACATCTTTTAATCCTGAGAGAGAGAAAAAAATGTCTGGGTGTCTCATTGAAAATTACAGAAATGTGATGAAGCGATCTGTCACCAAAGGGTGTGCAACAAAATGTTTAGGGTACATTAATTTGTGTTTGGATGTGGTTCGTGGTGGTTTTTTTTTTTTTTTTTTTTTTTTTTTTTTTTTTTTTTTTTTTTTTAATTCAAAAGCAATATCAGATTTCAATCAAATCATTTTGGCAGTTTCATATTAATTCGGTGACCTTTGTGGGGTTTTATCTAATGGAAGCATACCCATTATTTTGTCCATCTGCTTTGCATGCACATTCTGTTCAATTTTTAATATAAAATCAGTTCAAGTTTTAATAAAATACATGTTTGGTAAGACCGTCGGTGTTAAGAATTGATGTTGCGATCACATAGTTTAATTAATTTGGTTGTGACCGATTTTTGGGTTGCTGTCCTGCTTTGAGACTTTAATAATTTAAATTTTCGCATCACACTGTCAATTTTATTGCAATATTGAGCTCAATGATGTCTTATATTTACTATTACTTTTAGGTTTACAAGTTGATCATCTTGGCAAACCAAAACAGGTCCACTGCCCGAACAAACATGAATGATCAATCATCTCGTTCCCATTCTGTATTCCAGCTGGATATAGCAGGAGAAAATGTTGGTAGAGTTACAAAGTGCAAATGTAAGTGGATTAAATGTTACAATGAAAAATTGAGACCTTTTGAGGCCACTTCTTTTAGTTTTTTGTACTTTTTCTGAAAAAGTATGTATTAACTAATTTGTAAAAAGCCATTTATCCGTATAATGTATGGCATGTATCTATCAATTATTTAGTTAATTCAGAATTTAATTGATTTGAGTAATTGGGTAAGAAGTTATTTTTCTTTATTTCTTCTTTTTTTTATTACATACAATATCTGAAAACCCACTAAATTTTATTTCTGTGGTGCTTTTCACAATGTGCCTTATCAGAGCATCTTTACAGAATAATTACACAACATTAAATACTTTAACACAAACATAGATATGTAAACTTTTCTTGCATGCAATGAAATAATGTTAATTCCGCTGTGATGCAAAGTACAGTGTTTAAAATTGCACAAAACATGAGTTTTCGTTGAATATTATGCCAACATCTATGGTTTGAATCTTTTGCTCTGGAATTTGATAGATGCTTTTCAGCTTTTTAACTGGTTATGGGAAAATGCAGTTTGTATATTAATTGGGGGGGGGGGGGGGGGGGGGGGGGGGGGGGGGGGGGGGTTTAATTTGGTATTGATGTAAATAGAAAATAACTTTTTTTGTTTAATTTGCATCATGAAGAATTTGGACAGTATTCATGTAGTTTCTTCAATTCATAAAGTTTTTCAACAGTTTTAATTGTTGATTATAAGAGCCTATGCAACAACGTCCTTTATTTTGTTTTATGTCCCTTTCAGCTTTGATTTTATTTGTACATTTTTTTTTTCTTCCCCAGCCTCCCTTTGTTTGGTGGATTTGGCTGGTAGTGAAAGAATTCAAAAAAGCCAGTCTCAAGGAGAACGATTTAAGGAAATGACTTCCATAAACTCTTCGCTCACCAATTTGGGAATTGTCATCACTGCTTTAGCTAATAAGGTGTGCTTAAATAAACTAAATATCAGTGTGTCTAAGTTGGTTAGATTTTGACATCTATAAATCTCATTACTTTTCCCACAACTCTTCTCTTTAGGAAACCTTTGTGCCCTATCGCAACTCAAAACTTACCTACCTACTTCAAGGGTGCCTGGGTGGCAACAGCAAAACGTACGTTTTTGGAAATTAAACGTTAAATTATGTAAATTAAGTAACAGTAAGGCTTTACTGAGGTTTTATTGGCAGTAGATACTGCTGTTAAAGCAATTATGTACAAGTAAATGGTGCCATTTGATAAAAGTTAAAATAAAATGTGTATATAGGTTCACAATATTGTAGAAGGGTTCAGGAAAAGAATAGGGGTGGTCTTTTCCTATCCTAAATGGCTACTAGGGGGCTACTAGGGATACTAGAGGATAATGACTTATCCTCTCAGCTAAAGATTAATGTTAAGTAATAAAAAATAATGACGTAACTTGTAGTTGAGAATTGTTGCTAATTCTTTAGGCAATGACCAGTCAAACTATAGATTAAAAATGTTCAACATCGAAATGAATGAATGCAACGAATGCTGAATTCTTACTTTGTAATTAAGAAAAACTAATTTGTAATTAATTGTAATTATAAAGGAAGCTGAGCAAAATGAGCAAGGAATGTTCTTTGATACAGACATTACACTTATGTCTACCTTTGACACATGAGCATTTATGTAATTTAAATGAAATGATTGGTACATTTTAATCTGCTGCAAATATTTGTTAATAATTATTTGAACTATCAACATGTGAATTATGCTTTTGACCATACTTGTTTATCTTTGGTGTGTAGTTTAATGTTTGTAAACATTTCACCTGAAGAAGAGAGTTTTGGTGAATCACTTAATTCGCTTCGCTTCGCCAGCAAGGTCAGCCTAGATTTTTCAGTTGATTATATTGAATGCAATTTTGATTATACCTGTATTACTCATTTGCATTGTCTGATCACTGTGTACTGTTGCAGGTGAACGACTGTGTTATTGGAACTGCAACAGCCAACAGGAAGTAGTAGTTATATTATAATACACATTTGTTTATAGCTTTATCATTTGCATGATGCACCTCTCTGCCTTGCCATTGAAGGATTCATAAGAATAAGTGTTTTTAATCCATTTTTATTACTTAACTTGATATGGTAATGCTTATTAAACTGTACTACGGCTTTTTGTTTCCTGTCTGAAAAATGTGTGATCTTCAAAAGATTGTACTCTTCTTGTCTTTTTCTTTTTTTTTTTTTTTTTTTTAAATCAATGCATTCTATATATCGAATATCAAATTGCTATATCTTCTATCTCTCTCTCTCTCTCTCTCTCTCTCTCTCTCTTCTCTCTCCCTCATCTCCATATATATATATATATATATATATATATATATATATATATATATATATATATATATATACATATATACACACACACACACATTCAATTTTTAATAAATGACATTTTGTTTTATAGTTTTTGTTTGCTTAAACCTTGCTTGTGAATGTCAGCGTTGTGCTGAATTCTTCACCAAGTTCCATGCCTTAACAGGTTCTGCTCCTAACTGATTATTATTGTGTTAACAAAATAAAGTGACAGAGTTGCAAAAACAGTACTAGTATGGGTGCATTTTATAAATAATAAAAAAAAAAGGAATAGTATGAAGTTGTCTTTCTTTTAAAATCTTTGTGACTCAAAATTCAGTTTCTGGTTATATTGTGTTTAGTTACTTTGTTTTATACAAGATCATTGTAAATAGCTAGTCAACTTATTTTTTCTGCATACACACGAAATGTCAAACTTGCATCTACATAAGTGATTGTTGGTAGTGGTTTTATACCTCAGCTAGGATCTTAGCTACTGATAGTAATTCATTCATTCATCTTCTACCGCTTTATCCGATCTTCACTCGGGTCACGGGGAGCCTGTGCCTATCTCAGGCGTCTATGGGCATTAAGGCAGGATACACCCTGGATGGAATGCCACCCCATCACACACACACACACACACACACACACACATTCATACACTAGGGACAATTTTCCAAGGTGCCAATCAACCTATCATGCATGTTTTTGGACCGGGGGGAAACGGAAACGGAGAACCCGGAGATCCCGGAAAAAACCCCTGAGGCACGGGGAGAACATGCAAACTCCACACACACATGACCGAGACGGGAATCGAACCCGGATCCTGGCGGTGTGAGGCGAACGTGCTAACCACTACGCCACCGTACCCCTGATAGTAATTGTTACTGCTAATGTAATGCTTAATGTCTGTGATGGTGATAAATCCTGGTGTTTGCATTATTTTTTCACAATACATTTGTTTCATGATTATCTGTATTGGCAATGTTTTATGATGATTCAATATGAAACCTTACATTAAAACCTTCATGGAATATTTCTTAGAGGTGTTTCTTAAGGAAATTCCTACACTTCCACCCAAAGATACTGTTTCAAGAATGTACATGCCCACATTGTTTCAAGCGCAGCTCGTTCTGGTGGCTTACTTGAACATGCCACACCCTCTGTTACCTGAAACTTTCATTCTAACTTGTATTAATGCATGACCCAACAGCTAGAGTTTCGCTGTATTCTACTTCTAACACTTTTCTGAGAATCAGTTAGTAAAGGATTTCTACAAATGAGTTTTTACTACTTCAATTCCGATACAACTGTTATTTATTGGTATCTGTCCTTGTGAACTTTTGATAAAGTTTCATGTATTGGATGTATTTATTTACCAGTTTTGTATCCAAACAAATATATATTTTTATTGGAAAAGGGACTACATTTCTAGCAAGTAATTATGTACATTGTCGAGGTATTTTATTTAATGCTACAGTATGAGCCGACAGGATCTGTCAGGAATGCACATGCATAAAGAACTAGTCACCAAACAAGTTTGAGCTTGCTTACCTCAACACTCCACACCCTTGTGCTTGAGCAAACAACTGAATACAACTTGTATTATATACATTTTTCTCTATTATGCTATCAAATGCTATACTTTAATTCTTATTTTCTATGACACAAATATAACTTGATTACAAAATCCCTTTGAATCAAGCATGTTTTAAATATTGACACCAGTTTTAAGTGTAAACCATGGTAATAGATCCTTGTTTAAACATCCCAGAAAAATGCCTAAAATCCTAATCATTTAGATTTTTATTGCTTCCTTTAGTAGCACCTTTATTTCTTTTTCTATTGCCTAAAAAGGATCTGTGTGTTTCTTTTGTCTACACCCTACCTGTATTTTTGCCTTTCCTTTTATGGAAGGTGGTTTTATTTCATGCCCTTTACCCTGGTTTTCATTTCCTGTAAACTAAAAACTTTGTATTAAATTATATATTTGACCTTTATTGTACACAGTTTTGTTTTTTGTTTTCTTACTTTTATAGATAGATATGATTTGGATTTATTTAGAAGATTCATTTTGTAAAAAACAAAATGTATAGAACTTTGAATGTCCTCGGGCCTGTACAGGCATGTAGGAGGTGTGTCTATTTCTTGCTCAACTGCTTTAGATCCTGGTTTTTCAGTTTGCTGGAGCCAGATTTTCTAGAACTTTCCTTCAACTGAACAAGTCTCTGTCATGGTAAGTATTATAATTTTTTTGCCACACATACTGTCTTAAATTGTCTTAAAAAATTCATCCCAAAACACAAAAACAGAAGTTTATGTAGTCCTAAAAGTGGTGGTATGGGTTTTTTTTTTCTTTTTTTTCCCCCTCTTCTCTCTAGCGTATTAAGAATCTGTATGTCTTTTTGGTGTTCTCTACAAGTGTTGACTTGTTCACAAAAGAAAGGAATGTACAACTACAAGTGTTGCTCGGTTAACTTTGCTTCCACAGTTTTCTTTTCGATCCAAATGCTTTTTTTTGTTTTGTTTTTTTAAATATATTATTCTGAAAATGTTCCATTTATATTCAAGGCGAATTTTTTAATCTTTTTTTATTTAAATAAAGCTAATTTTTAAAGGAAGTTTTAAGTCTTAATACATTGTTTCTGCTGGGAATTTTTGCACTTAAAAACTCTTAAGTTTTCTGTTGTTTCTTAACTATACTTAGTTAGTCCAGATGTAATTTGTAATGATGATTAGAAATGAGACCAGATATCAAAGAGATCAACTTACTGTTAATTACAGTGAATCTATCTTGGGTTGTACTAAAAACAACAGATTTATTTATTTTAGATATGGCAAAATGCAGGTTTAGTGCTTCTGTTGCTATCAATATAATTGTGTAGCTTACAGAAACCCAGCAATTAATAGATTAAACGGGCTTTATTGAAGAACAAGAAAAAAATTGTTCCTTGTGTTTTGGTGTAGACTCTATTACAATGTTCTTAAGGAAAGTTGAACTGTTTGTTTTCAGTTTGTGTATTTAGCTTATGTCTATTGTGTAATGTGCAGTATAGAAACATTTTATACATTCTTGTCATGAATATATCTCTTGAATTCTTCCATGGATACTTTTCACATGATTCAATTTCTTTCCTTTTTGCCCAGGCTTCTGGTGTAGCTATATGTCCAGAGGTGCTCAAAATCTTTGATGAAATGAAAATGCACTATCAGGGTGAAGATGAAATGGAGAGGTACAAATTTGCTATGTTTTGTATAAGCGACGATGAAAAGCAAATTGTCTTCAATAGTGATTGCTCACTGAAAATCAAACACCTTCAAAATGAAAAAAATGTCTTCAAAAAGATTGTCAGCATGATTCCACATGATGACTGCTGCTATGCCTTATATGACTGCCACTATGAAACCAAAGACTATCCAAAAAAGCAGGACCTGGTCTTCATCATGAGGTACATATAACACATATTTCTAGTGAAGTGACTTTTCCACAAAGATGAATATAACATTACCCTGTAGCATTTATCATTTGCAAGACAGTAACTCTGACCCTAGCTATACCACAAAAACAAGTGACAACAGAAATGAATCACATGGATTATGTACAGTACGACGGCACCCGTTAATCTGTAAGATATGTCAGGGGGGAAAATGAACTGTGTTCTTGAAAAAAGTGTGAAAAAAATGCTGAAATACTTTGCTTTCAAAAAGTAAAGTTTTTTTTTTTTTGATCAATTATGATAACTAGTATTTGATAGGACCACACTTTCCTTCAAAACAACTAAATTCACATTTTTTGTTTATGCTGTTGCAGTTTTTGACAGAATTTAGCAAGTAGGTTTTCTTAACGATTCAGTTTCTCAAATTCTTTCTCTTCATGTAATTATAGACTGTCAGGACACTGTATGTGGAGCCAATTTCCTAAACATTCTCACTTTACAACATTTTTTCACAGCTGCCTAATTCTTTTGAAAATAATTGGTAATTTGAATTTCCCAGACCTGTTTAATGTTTTTTTTTATTCCCTATAGTGCCCCAGAAACTGCACCAGTAAAAAAGAAAATGATCTATGCAAGCTCCAAGGCAGCTTTTAAGGCCACAGTTAAAGGTTAGTTTTGTTGCTTTAATTTCAGCACAAAATGTATAAAGTAAAATATAAATAATTAAAATAAAGAAAAACAATTAACTGTCACATTGGCAAAAGTCTTCAGACCATTTGTCTAAATAATTTGCAACATTCTCAAATGCAGGGTGGCATTCCTAAATATGTTTTGCACAACAACCTGGTCTCTTCATAGAGCTGGCCATATAGTAGTCCCAGTAGCTTCAGAGATCATGTGTGGAGATGAGAGAAAATTGCAGAAAGCTGAACATTAGTCTAACTCTACTCAGGTCCTTACATTATGGCAGGATGGCTAGATAAAAATGTCTGATCAGTTCCAGACTCATTAAATCCTATTCCTCCAGCTAACATGCAGGCTTACATATGTCTGGCCACACCTTGCCATAAAACCCAGATAGCTAAAGTGTTGGGCTGATACTTGACCTTCAGCAAGGGTCATCACAAAATCTACTACTTGTCAATGTGACCTTTTTCTTTTTGTGCGAGATCTATTTTTAATTTTTTTTGCTTTGTAATGATGATGTATACACATACAACATGAGTAACACAGTTACAACGAAAATGTTTTTAAAAATATATTATATAATTTGTCAATTTTTGATCTTTTGTTTCAGGATACAAGATTGACTGGCAGATTAATGACGTTTCCGACAGGGAGATGTCAGCTTTGACACAAAAGTTATCTCAAGTTGTTTCTTTAGAGGGAATAAAGGTGTAAAGTCACAGAGCAGAAAGCCAAGGCCCCTTAAAGGTTGTTTTGAACCATTTTTACAGAAAAAGTTACTTGGGTGCAAGGTACATGCTTTTGTATAAACTGTTTTAATCGACAAGGGTTGTGTGTGTGTGTTTTTTTGTCCATACATCGGAAATTTATCTTACTGATTTCACCCTTTTTAAAATACATACCTTGAAAACTGTTGAATTAAAGGGTCTTAAAATAAAAGGATTTTGGAATCCCATTCCCCCATAACAATCATGATAACATTCTAAATGATTTGTAAGCAAAAACAGTTAATAATGATAAATCCAAATGCTTGTAAATATATGTTTGAAGCTTGGTATAGATTTTCCTTTTATTGTTGACATGAATGACTGGATATATTCAAATTAATCAGTAGAGGAAAAAGTAAATTATTTAAGTTTCAAAAAGAATTTTAGTGTTTTCTATGGGTTTTCAGAACCTTTTAAGCATGTACACACAGGTTTATGTTTGGCCACACATATGTGCTGTAGCGTTTTTGTATATTGGTGATTTTAAATTAAATAAATAATATTTAATTAATCACTCAATATGGGGAAATTAGCTGTAGAAATTAGAAACCCTTTATATTATCCCCCAATTAACAAAATGTAATATTCCTTTTAAAAAATCTCATTCTCCACCAGTAGGTGACAAATCCAAAAGCCTATATTAAATATAACTGGTTATAAATAATTATTGAACATGGATTTGAGAACGAAACGAATCAATAACTTCAATTAATCGATCTGTTCCTCCAGTGAGCAGACAATATAATTATTCATTAATCCCAAGAAAAGTTATCTTCCTCATCAAGAAAAATAACTATCCTAATAAAATATTAGTTGTGATCGAGAAAGGTATCAACAATCAAAGATTCATTGACTTGAGATTGTGAGGCACACACAAAAACATAAAACATTTAATAATACTGCACATAGTACATACTAGCATACGACAAACATAGATAACATAATGAGAGAATGAGACTACTCTCTATAGGAAGTAAAGGAAAACAAAGGAAATTTGAAAAGGGAAGAGAGATGGTTTGCAGAGAATCATAAAATACTTGAATTCACCTTAATTAAAAGGGGCTTAAACTTGCATCCTCTACAGTAATTAGCAATGTTACTTGAATCAGTTTTGCTCAAAGTTGAGCAAGAGTTCAGGAAATTATCAGCGCACATTGGATGAAGTCCTTGTTCTGCAGAACTTGGAAGAACTCTTATTCCCTTGGGGTCAGGGGTTATCTATGAACCTCCAGACATTTTGGAGCCATGTGTGCCTGATTGGCAATGAAGGAAAATGAATGAATGCAACCAAATATAAATGTAATGGGTCTTAAAAAGATTGCCAAACTTCATGAACAACATGCTATTGACAGATATATGGAACATAAAACAACAGTGCATTGGGAATATGAAAACTTTAAAGCAGATAGTAAATATAACATTAAAGATCATTGTTTGGAATTCCCATTACATGTTTTGGAATAAAGCATTTCAGCTACAGGAAAAAAGAAAATGCAGACTACAAAAGAGACTTTTTGTAGACTTTCTTTCTCCTCTATTTGCAGGAAGTAAATAATACGGTATTCATTCATTCATCTTCTACCGTGCCTGTGCCTATCTCAGGCGTCTATGGGCATTAAGGCAGGATACACCCTGTATGGAATGTCAACCTATAGCAGGACACACACACACACACACACACACATTCATACACTAGGGACAATTTTCCAAGGTGCCAATCAACCTTCAGTGCATGTTTTTGGACCGGGGGAGGAAACCGGAGAACCCGGAGAAAAACCCCCTGAGGCACGGGGAGAACATGCACAAACTCCACACACATATAGCCGAGACGGGAATTGAACCTGGACGGCGTGAGACGAACGTGCTAACCACTAAGCCACTTTGCCCCTAAATAATAGCAATAGTAGTATAGTACAAAACTACAGCTTTTCATTGGTGTAGGAATTGTAGTCTAAAATGAGGGTTCAGGACTCTAACATCTTTGGACATCACCAAATACAGGGTGAAAGTGATCATTGACCATGTCATCAATAGTTTTTCACACTCATTCATTAGCCACAGTGAGTGAACTGTGAGTGAAATATCACAACCATGTCACTCACATCATTACATAAAGTTAAGAATTGCAGTTAACACAGATGTCTGAATTGTCTGAACTGACAAATGTACTTCATACATCTTTGATTCTTAAACACTGGCCAAGGAAAATTTGGAGAAAGAGAGGTGCAAAGAGAATTATACAGAGCAGAAAATCCAAAGGTTGCACAGCTTAGTGAAAGGTGATTCAATATGCAATAGCATGAGCCTTTACAGCAACCAAAAAGATATGACTACATCACCCATATGTCACCTATGCTACAATGGCCTACTGCTAATAAAAAACTAAATTAGAATATTGGGTGAGACCAATTCTAAAAAATTGTTATTTAACACAGAAATGTTGTACTACTGAATGTACGAACATGTGCAGCAGCCAATACTTGGTCAGGGCTCCATTTGCATGAATTACAAAAGTAATGCACAGATATGAGATATGGAAGCCCCGCTTGATCTAATAGAAGCCTTTTGCATTGTTGGGTCTTATCTATCGCATCCTCCTCTTTACAATAACCCATAGATTCTCTATAGGATTTTGACAAGCAGGTTTTCTGACCAATCATGCACAGGGATACTATAGTCATTAAACCAGATATTACTACTTTTGGCAGTGTGGGCAGGTGATAGGTCCTGCTGTAAAATGAAATCACCATCTGAAGTAGAGGAGGGTGTAGCTCAGTGATTAAGGCGCTGGGCTACTGATCAGAAGGTTGGGGGTTCGAGCCTGGGTATCATCAATCTGGCACTACTCGGTCCTTGAGCAAGGCCCTTAACCTTCTGTGCTCCAGGGGTGCCGTATCATGTCCGACATTGCTCTCTGACACCAGCTTCCAAAAACAGCTAGAAAATGTGAACAGAATTTCACTGTGCTATAATGTACAGTATATGTGACAAAGTCTGTTCTTCTAAGTGCTGTAAAACTTCCTGGTAGATGGACTGATAAAACACAATGGACCAACACCATCACACGACAATCTCTTGAAATCAATGTGCAGACTTTACACTGGACCTCAAGCAACATGGATTCTGTACCTCTCATATCTTGCTTCAGACTCTGGGACCCTGATTTCCAAATGAAATACAACATTTAATTTCAACTGGAAACAAGTTCAGAAAACAGTTTAGTTCTTTTTTGCTCTTAGCCCCTGACATGCAACAAGGAATGTGACAGTTACAGCCCATATCCTGGATCTGTCTGTGCATGGTGTCTCTTTGTAAATCTCCCACATATTCTTAAATATGCTTCATTTCATCTTTTTCTATCACCTTTTACCTTTTTTACCTTACATTCAACTTTCTATTAATGTGCTTAGATTTAGCAATCTGGGACATGCACAGTCATAATTAGTAATGACCCTGCATATACAGTGATCATCTTCTGGACAATTGTCAAGTCAATAGTCTTCTTCATGATTGTGTAGCCTATTGAACAGACTGCGAGACCATATATATATATATATATATATATATATATATATATATATATATATATATATATATATATATATATATATATTATTTTTTTTTTTTTTTTTTTTTTGTTTGTGAGTGCGTGTATACCATTTTGAGGGTAACAATAGTATTTTCACACAAGTTCATCTATCAAATATTGTCCCTCGCCACATTCATTTGCGTTGGATCCCGCCTGACTCCCACGCGAGTGCAGGTCTCTACTTCAGCCTTTTTATTGAAGTCACAAACTTCTTTATTGTAGTAAGAGCATGTTACAATGAGTGCATAGATATGCACTCAATCTCATTTAAAACATTTAAAGAATGCTTAACCTTTTTCCTGTTCCCATATTTATACCCTGGCACATAATGCCTACACTATTGTATCTCAATTTTCACTTTTCTAATATTCCTTGGGATATTAATTTCCCTTGATCACAAGGAGTACATATGTACTTCACCTGTAAGATTCCTTTTTTTTTTAACTGTTATAACCTGGCTTCCCTGCCTGTTCTGAGATTCGGTATTTGAGCTTCCTGCCTTTTTCAGTTCCCTTATTTTCGACCTAGCTCAGATTAAGATAAAAACAAACAAATAAAACAAACATTTGCACAAAACCCTCTCTTCCTGAGGTCTGCTGTTTCCTCATTTTACTCACATCTGGTGGTCTTACTATCTTGTCTCTTCTCTGGTTCTACCTTTTACATCATATAGTCTTGCATAAGAGAATAGATTAAATTGGATTAAAATATAAGATATAAAAATTGGATTAAAACATTTTTTAGATGTAGACTTCATTTTGGGTTTTCATTTGCTTTAATCCATAATCATCAAATTTAAAAATATATAAATATGACACACCAGTCTGTGTGCAATGGAGTATAAATACTTTGTTAATGTACTTAAGTAGGGTTTTTCTGGCATCAGTAAATTACTTTTTCTTTTACTCATTACAATTGCACACAGATATCTGTATTTCTACTTCTTACATGTTTAATCTATTAAAACGCTATCTCTTCATCACGAAAATTAATCCGATTAATTATATAAAAAGTTTTACTATTTAAAAAATGGCAAAATAAACATGACTTTAATAACGTCGTTTAAAAACAAACTAAAAACAACAGCAACCAAAAAAAGGCCCCAAAACGTTTGAGCTTTATTTTGAAATGTAAAATGACGCAGGCGGAAACGGACACGCGCTTCCTGTTTCCCTTTACTTGCCTCCATTAAAAGGTAAATGATGTATTAAATATTGTTGTTGTTGTTTATGAATAAAGCGCAGTTTAAAGGTGTGTTTTCTCTCTCTGTGGGGTTTTAACTCCATAAAGCTTTTCTTTCAACTGTGTATAATATAACGGCGTGTTTTATTTCACAGCACACGTGTTTTTTAAACATTACACATGAAGAGTTTGTACTGTGGTATTTAATGTTTAATAATAATATATTCACATAATAATATATTCACATAATAATATATTCACATTCTTCTCGGATTAATTTTAGACTTATTTATGGCTGATGAAGGATCTGTGGAGGATTGTCCTACTGAAATTACAGAATACCTAACAGACTTTGTGTCCTCTGTGAGCTCAGTCCAGGATGTGATCAACACACTGATGTCTGTGTCTAAAGGCGACCATCGAAAGGTTTGACTATATAAAGAATGTCACAGCAAACATTTTACTAATTAAACTAACATTAAACATGAATTAATTAAAAATATGTGTATATATAGTAATTATGTGAAATGTTCCACAAACTAATTGTGTGTGTGTGTGTGTGTGTGTGTGTCTGTACAATTAATATGAATTAGGGCTGTCAATTGATTAAAATAGTTAATTGCCAGATTGCCGTGAGTTAACTCGTGATGAATCGCACACGTTTTCAATGTACTACACATCGTTTCTAATACTCGTACTGTAACATATTATCATTATAGAAATTTCTCTTAATTCCTCCCTTTAATAAAATTATTGATTATTTAATATTTATTGAATGCCAGAAATTATTAGTTTAATATTAATGTATTGCTGATTAATTAATTTATTTATTCCAATGTTACCTTTTAGTGGTTGTTTCAATTGTAAAATATTGTACACGGCTCCTTTAAGAATTATGCTTGCATTCCGTATAAACTGCTGATATGTTTAGGTTAAATGGAAATGTATTGCATTCACAAAGAAAAATGAGCTTCTGTAATACGTAATTTTGAATGCAATGTGCATCCCTAAGGTTACATACAGTAATATAGTGAGTAGCTCATACGTGTTTGGGGAAATTTAGGAAGCGTGAGTGTATGAACTGAAGTTTCTTTATTCATTTTATTCATCTTTTTTGTTAATTGTTGTCTGGGTATTGTTCATTTGCCAACACAACTTAGAATGAGTTAGCAGACCACTCACATATTAATGCACGCTTAGTTAAACGTGCTAAAATTAGTGCCGTTAAAGTAAAATTGAGTTAATGGATTAATAATGTGTGTATGTGTGTTATTATAAGGTGTGAATATGTGGACATGATCTAACTGCCTTAAATCGTTTGTTGTAGCTTGGAGCCATGGAGAATGCCAAATTGGACTTAATGTCAGCATATGCCCTCAACTCCCTCTTCTGGAGTGCGTATTCTAGTGGTCTTTTTAACATGGTTATTATTTGTAACGTACACTAAACTAATCTAATGTTTTCCCTTTATGCTAGTGTATTTGGTAACTCAAGGAGTGAATCCAAAAGATCATGGAATCAAACAAGAACTGGTAAGAATCAGTCTGTTTCTCAATCAACGTACATTTTAAAACAAAATATACCTGTAGTAGGGGCCACGGTGGCTTAGTGGTTAGCACGTTCTCCTCACACCACCAGGTTCCGGTTCGATTCCCGTCTCGGCCATGTGTGTGTGTCGTTTGTGCATGTTCTCCGGGTGCCTCAGGGGGGTTTTTCTCCGGGTTCTCCGGTTTCTTCCCGGTCCAAAAACATGCACAGTAGGTTGATTGGCACCTTGGAAAATTGTCCCTAGTGTGTGAATGTGTTTGTGTGTGTGTGAGTGTGTGTGCGTGTGTCTTGCGATGGGTTGTCATTCTATCCAGGCTGTATCCTGCCTTAATGCCCATAGACGCCTGAGAGAGGTACCAGCTCCCCGTGAACCGAGGGAAGATTGGATAAATTTTCTAAATATTGGTCTCGTTCTCTTTGCAAATTTTATTCTCATTCTTTCTCCAAAAGCAACATCCTATGTAACCAATTATATACATAATGCTAAATGAAGACAACTGACGGTGAGCAGTCCAACTTTTGTTGGTGGTGGAGTGGTATGATTAGCGTTATTTGATGAGCATTATGACTAATCACTGATAAACATGCAGTTGAAACTGGATTTTGCTAAAATGCTGAAGTTGGAATACTTTATAATACTGCAAAATATGATGTCAACTCATTGATTTGGTTTCAATTTACACTTTACAGGAGAGAATTAGAACCTACATGAACAGGATAACAGAGATTAATGCTAAGAAAAAGGTGGCTCGTCTGGACAAAGGCGCAGCATCTCGGTTTGTCAGGAATTCACTGTGGGTTAAAGAGGATGGCAAAGAGAGCATGGAGCAGCACAGCAAGCCAAACAAAGGAATGTAAACTGCTGGACCTATAATACCCATTCACACAATGTGTCGATCATTGATTAATGTTTGCTAATGTCTTATTACAATATTAACTCATTTTTAGGGTAGGAGAACTAGATAATTGCAGCTAGCGTACATGAAGTTGTGTGTTTATTTTTGGGATTTTTGTTAATGTAGAGATTTGCATACACATTTGAGAAGATGCTGCTTTAAGTTCTTTGTTTCAATAAATATGTATACAAACAAAATTAAATCTGTCCGCCACTCATGTTTTCACTATTTTATATTAAGCACCGCTTTCATTATCCGTGGCTGTGAAAACATGAAGCGTTCTGCTTCTTTGGAATTTTTTCTTTATTTTATATTATTTTAAAAATATAAATAAAACTATAGGTTTGGAAATTGTGTATGTCCCACCCAGTGTGTGTTCCTTGCTCTTGCCCAGAGTGCCTGGATTAGTATTATAGATTAATATAACTAATCCATAAGGAAACCTGTCCAGTAATAATGAGCAGAAAAAACATACTAGTGGTATACAAATATATATAAATATATACAAATTTGCACAGTGAGTTGCACACCACCCAGAAAATACTGGAAAATATTTCTGCAAAGTTAATATTGTGTACTGCCCCCTTTGGCCAGTATCACAGCTTGTAAATCCTTTTTGTAGCCAATTCCTGTTTGAAGTATCTTTGCCTACAGGAGTCTTACAGGTCTTTGAGATTTCTGGGCTTTTCTGTCATGCACTGCTAAGGTCTATCCATAGATGTTCAATTATGTTGAGGAGATTGTGAAGGCCATGGCAAAACCTTTCAGGTTACTCTTGATTAATCCACCATAGATTTTGAGGTGTGTTTAGGATCATTATCCACTTGTAGAAGCCATCTTCTCTTTAACTTAAGTTTTTTCACAGATGGCATCAAGTTACTGTACAAAATCTTTTGAGTTTTATTGAATCCATTTTCCTTCGACTTGTGAAATGTTCCCTGTGCCACTGGCTGCAATACAACCCGATTGCATTATTGAACCACCTCCATGCTTAACAGTTTCTTCTTCAAACGTACCTTTGCTCATACCGGCCAAAAGGTTCTATTTTAACCTCATCGGTCCACAGAACTTGTTTCAAAAATGCATCAGGCCTGTCGAAACTTCAGATGCTGATTTTTGTGGTGAGGATGTAGAAGAGGTTTTCTTCTGGTGACCTTTCCATGAAGACCACATTTGTACAAGTATCTCTTTATAGTGGAATAGGGTACCACAACTCCAGTGGTAGATCTGCTAGATCTTTCTGGAGGGATCGTGCAGTCAAACATGGGTTTTGACTTGCTTTTTATTACAATCCTGTGAGCGGTTCTGTTTTTCTTGGCCTTTCATATATTGCTTTAACTTCCACTATTCCTGAAGACTGCTGCCATTTCTTAATTATATTCTGAACAGAGGATATATGTATGTGCATATATATATATATGTGTGTGTGTGTGTGTGTGTGTGTGGGTGTGTATATATATATATATATCTATATATAATATATATATATATATATATATATCTATATATATGTATGTATGTATATTTGTATGTATGTACGTGAAATGTCAGCATAATACAAAACCCCCAGCATTCATTACAGCATTATTTATCATATATACAGCAGACTGTTCTTACTCTTTTCTTTATTAGATTGTATTTTACTGTTTATTGTTGACATATCTGTGTGTTTGTTTTGCTTTGTTAAGTTAGGTAATGGTAAAATATTGACAGCTGAAATTGCCAGTAATTTACTGTTCATTTTATAGTTGTTCTGTTCCTATTGTTAGTAGATTGCACTTTGACAAATGATCAATAGATTAGATTAGATAGATTATTTAATCATCCCAATAGGAAATTGACAAATGACAGGATTCAATTCAATTCAATTCAATTTTATTTATAAAGCGCTTTTTACAATGTGTCATCGTCCCAAAGCAGCTTTACATAATACTAATGTGTGAATAAGTGAAAATCAGTTTAGCACTAATTGTTTCTTGTTGAGCCGAAGCCGAAGCGACGGTGGCAAGGAAAAACTCCCTGGGAACAGGAAGAAACCTTGAGAGGAACCACGACTCAACAGAGAACCCATCCTCATTTGGGTTGTTAGTGTTGTGTGTGGTTGAGGATGTTTATTGTGTTGTGTGGAGTGTGGAGTGTATTCATGAATTTGAAGCATCATCAACCGGGGGCGGAGTCACCATGAGGTTCTGACAGGAACAGAGTGCAGAGGGGGTCTGGATCACTGACAGCTCAGCAGTGGGACATGTAGCTCAACGGAGAGAGAGAAAGAGAGGGAGACAGAAAGAAGGAGAGAAATGAAATGAGTGGTTAGTAAAGGTCATGGTTGCAGTATAGGAGTGGATATATTTAGTGTCGAGTGCAGACGTGGACTCCGGCAGGATTAACTATAACAGTGACACTAAAAGGAGAATCAGAGGGAAACACAGACATGAGAGCTTCCTGATGTGTAAATAAACAGTCACTCTCACCACCACAAACCTGAGTGATTAATGAGAGTGAGACAGACAGCAACTAAACACACCAGATCACTATAATACTCAACATCCATGTGTCCCCCAGATCTACTCCTTTATCTAAGGCAGGACTATTCACTAAAAGCTTGGTTAAATAAGAAAGTTTTTACCCTGGACTTAAACACTGAGACTGTGTCTGATTCTCCAACATTAATAGGGAGGGAGTTCCATAACTTTGGGGCTTTGTAAGAGAAAGCTCCGCCCCCCGCTGTAATCTTCCTAATACGTGGTACTGACAGACAGCCTGCATCCTTTGATCGAAGCAGGCGTGGTGGAACATAAGGCTCTAATAGTTCTGTCAGGTACTGTGGGGCGAGACCATTCAGTGCTTTATACGTTAATAGTAATATTTTAAATTCTATACGGAATTTCACTGGGAGCCAGTGCAGTGTGGATAGGACAGGGGTGATGTGCAGTGTGGATAGGACAGGGGTAATGTGCTCATATCTCCTTATGATGGCAGAAGAAAAAAAATAAAACATTTGTTTTACCGAAAGTCTTCGGGGGTGCAACAGTGTATTAATGTGCCTAAGGTAGAGAGAGTAAAGACCTTAGTTGAATGCACAATAACAATTTTCCTTTTGAAACACCTGTTTTTTTTTATTTAGATGAAATTCAATAAAGAAATAAACTTAGAGTTAATGGCATTTGGTATAAAATATAGTCTTTTATAATCACGGAGACATCTGCTTCATTAGTGCCATTTTCAGTCTGGTTTTTCTTCTGGTTTCTTCATTTCTAAGGGAGTTTTTCCTTGCCACAATCTCCCCAGGCTTGCTCATCAGGGATAAATACAAATAAATTATTTAGATTAAAATTTTAGTTTTACATTCTGTAAAGCTGCTTTTAGACAATATCCATTGTAATAAGGACTATAGAAATAAACTTGAACTAAGATGGCTATAAACTAATTTTTTTTAACCAATGGTATATTCAAAAATAAAATGAAAACTATTTAGTCATTTTTAACCATTATGTACAGTACTGTACAAATGTTTTAGGCAGGCATGAAAAAAATACTGTAAACAAAGAATGCTTTCAAAAATGGAACTGTTAATTATTTACTTTCAATAATCAAAATGCAGTGCATGAACAAAAGAGAAATCTAAATCAAATCAATATTGGGTGTGAACACACGTTTCCTTCAACAGCAGCAATACTTCAAGGTACACTTGCACACAGTTTATGAAGTAACTCGGCTGGTAGGTTGTTCCATCTTGTAGAACGAACCACGGATCTTCTGTGGGTGGAGACGTTCTTAAATCCTTCATATAATCACAGACACACTTGATGTTGTTGAGATCAGAGCTCTTTAGGGGTCGTGCCATCATTTCCACTACTTCTTGTTCTTCAAAAAGTTATAACACCAAATATTGATTTGATTTTAAAAAGTATTTGTTTGCTCATTTTGTAAATTGACAAAAATGAACAATTATTATTTGTATTTTTGAAAGCATTCTTTGTTTACAGCATTTTTTCACACCTGCCTAAAACTTTTGCACCAGTTCTGTACTTTACAAAATGTATGAAGTAAACGTATGACTATAAAACTTAAGAACTCCTCTTATCTTTTAGCTGCCATTTGTTTATGAAAATAATATTTATACTGGTTAAGTAACATGAACAATACTGGTAGTACTAGCAGTATTAGTACTGTGAACATACAGTATTTTACTTGAATTATGCACAGTTGTTAATTGAAATAGGTATGGTTAAAAGGTATGGTTTAAAATTACATCCTTATATAATTACACTGACACTTTTTTATAGGAAATATCTCTAACTACAAACTATCTTTCATTGTGCATGAGAATAAAAAGATTGTTTCTTGACAATCTTTAGATTATTGAATATAAAATATAATAAATGGGGGGCGCGATGGTTTAGTTTTTAACACGTTCGCCTCACACCTCCAGGATCTGAGTTCGACTCCCGTCTCGGCCATGTGTGTGGAGTTTGTGCATGTTCTCCCCGTGCCTCAGGGGGTTTTTCACCGGGTTCTCCGGTTTCCTCCCCCGGTCCAAAAACATGCACTGTAGGTTGATTGGCACCTTGGAAAATTGACCCTAGTGTGTGAGTTTGTATGAGAATGTGAGTTTGTGTGTGTGAATGTGTGTGTGTGTGCCCTGCGATGGGTTGGCATTCCATCCAGGTTGTATCCTGCCTTAATGCCCATAGACACCTGAGATACGCACAGACTCCCTGTGACCCGAGGGAAGATCGAATAAGCGGTAGAAAATGAATGAATGAATATTATAAATGATTTTTTTTTCTTCAAATGTTTAGATGAAAACATCTCATTTATACCTAAAAGCAAGCAAGAAGAAATTTAAGTAACTTTTGTTAATTTTCCTTCTGTGGTTTGTGTGGCACAGCCTGATGGAAATAGATGTAATCTAATGCCATTTTTTGTAATAACACAACAGCAGGGTTCAATTCTTTGTTTGTATTTTTTTCAAAACAATATGCTTTTGCTATTTTGAGACATTTTTGTATCGAAAGACAAATGTGCAAATGTGGAAGGTGCTTGGAAACCTGGAGAGTCGATAGAATTAATTAGAATGTAGCAGAGGAGAGATAGCTATTGTCAGCATTGCCTTAGAGTTTAATTAAACAGATTTCAGATGAATGATTTGGAATATTACCTTTCTTTTTAAATCCTTACAGAAAATCACAAGAAAGATATTAAAAATGTGGAGGTCAGTCAGCACCTTTTGTGGTGAGGAAATTATTAGCCTTCATAGAGATGAGGAGACAAGTGTAAAGGCAATTTACAGCTGTTACCTTGGATATCAAGAAAAAAAATTCTTATGTAGACAAATTTCTAGCACAGTATTCTCAAATTTAAACAGCAGCACATTAATTAATCACGTTATTAATAAATTAATGTATATTTATTAATAGAATTGATCAATCAATAAATCAATCAATTAATTATATATTACTAATACATTATTTTTGCTATATTATACTTGGGAGTCAATTCCTTCAATTTGCTGACATTCTTTTGACACTGCTCAATGCAAAGATATTTTTTGATTGATAATCTTGATGAAGTCTTACAAGGATGACCTTTTACATGGGTTGAGGGTTCAATGAATGTTTGATATCACTAGATTTCAGCTCAAAATCTATGGAGATGGGAGAAATTTTAGAAAGAACCACCACCACCAAAGAGTTAGAAATTTTACTTGTAGAATCTTTATAAGGTCTTATTGAAACTGTTAAGAACACTCATGGTGCTTTATTACTTTAAGGCACTTTCTGGTCTTTTTCTTTATTTGTTGCACTTTATTAAATCATTTGAATTATTTACGTTTACATTTACAGCATTTAGCAGACACCCTTATCCAGAATGACATACAAAAAAGAGAGCGACATACAAAAACAACTATAAAAGATTTTATCCAGTTGAAATAAATTAAGGAGAGGTACAAGATGCCTCTTCATTTAAAGAATTCTACAAACCGGATTCCAAAAAAGTTGGGACACTATACAAATCGTGAATAAAAACTGAATGCAATGATGTGTAGGTGCCAACTTCTAATATTTTATTCAGAATAGAACATAACACACGAAACAAAAGTTTAAACTGAGAAAATGTACCATTTTAAGGGAAAAATATGTTGATTCAGAATTTCATGGTGTCAACAAATCCCAAAAAAGTTGGGACAAGGACATTTTCACCACTGTGTGGCATCTCCCCTTCTTTTTACAACACTCAACAGACGTCTGGGGACAGAGGAGACCAGTTTCTCCAGTTTAGAAATAGGAATGCTCTCCCATTCTTGTCTAATACAGGCCTCTAACTGTTCAATCGTCTTGGGCCTTCTTTGTCGCACCTTCCTCTTTATGATGCGCCAAATGTTCTCTATAGGTGAAAGATCTGGACTGCAGACTGGCCATTTCAGTACCCGGATCCTTCTCCTACGCAGCCATGATGCTGTGATTGATGCAGAATGTGGTCTGGCATTATCTTGTTGGAAAATGCAGGGTCTTCCCTGAAAAAGATGACGTCTGGATGGGAGCATATGTTGTTCTAGAACCTGAATATATTTTTCTGCATTGATGGTGCCTTTCCAGACATGCAAGCTGCCCATGCCACACGCACTCATGCAACCCCATACCATCAGAGATGCAGGCTTCTGAACCGAGCGTTGATAACAACTTGGGTTGTCCTTGTCCTCTTTGGTCCGGATGACATGGCGTCCCAGATTTCCAAAAAGAACTTCGAATCGTGACTCGTCTGACCACAGAACAGTCTTCCATTTCGCCACACTCCATTTTAAATGATCCCTGGCCCAGTGTAAACGCCTGAGCTTGTGGATCTTGCTTAGAAATGTCTTGTTCTTTGCACTGTAGAGTTTCAGCTGGCAACGGCGGATGGCACGTTGGATTGTGTTCACTGACAATGGTTTCTGGAAGTATTCCTGAGCCCATTCTGTGATTTCCTTTACAGTAGCATTCCTGTTTGTGGTGCAGTGTCGTTTAAGGGCCCGGAGATCACGGGCATCCAGTATGGTTTTACGGCCTTGACCCTTTCTCACAGAGATTGTTCCAGATTCTCTGAATCTTTGGATGATGTTATGCACAGTTGATGATGATAGATGCAAAGTCTTTGCAATTTTTCGCTGGGTAACACCTTTCTGATATTGCTCCACTATCTTTCTGCGCAACATTGTGGGAATTGGTGATCCTCTACCCATCTTGGCTTCTGAGAGACACTGCCACTCTGAGAAGCTCCTTTTATACCCAATCATGTTGCCAATTGACCTAATTTGTGTTAATTGGTCTTCCAGCTCCTCATTATGCTTAAATTTACTTTTTCCAGCCTCTTACTGCTACTTGTCCCAACTTTTTTGGGATTTGTTGACACCATGAAATTCTGAATCAACATATTTTTCCCTTAAAATGGTACATTTTCTCAGTTTAAACTTTTGTTTCGTGTGTTATGTTCTATTCTGAATAAAATATTAGAAGTTGGCACCTACACATCATTGCATTCACTTTTTATTCACCATTTGTATAGTGTCCCAACTTTTTTGGAATCCGGTTTGTATTTTCTCTCTCCAAACCATTTCTGGTTTGGCAATGGCTTTAAATAATTGTGGCCCCAGAGTCAGCAGAGGGATTATCCCACCATGAGTAACGGAACAGCATTTTGGTTAAGGGCTGTTTAGGGCTGTAGTGCAATTTAGTTCAACGACAGTTTTAAAATTATTACATTTACTTATAATTGCATCCATTCAAAGATGCCTGCTTGACATTCCACTGATGTTACGACCACATCAGGCACCATCTGAAGAAGAGGGGACCTTCCGACCCCAAAAGGGATACAATGTTCATGGTTGATACTGCTCTCTCTGTAAATTCTTTAAATTCTGTTAATTTATTTATGTTGGTCGAGGCAAACTTCTGGTCCTTCAACTTTGACTTTGTGCCTCTCAAATCCTTCTTGAGGCTAGCAGTTTTATGACCGTCCCTGACATCCAAACAAACCCCCATTCTTCCCCAAAAATGCGAGCACAATTTTCAAATGATCTCTCTCCTTCATTGCATATCAACCAATGTTTGTAAGTAAGAAGTACTTATATCTAATTCTCTGGTTGTTCCAATGTCTCCAAGGCCATTTTTGGTATCAGAATGATTGGGCCATTATTTCCTACACCATGATGTACACAGTGTAACTGTAAGAGGCTTCAAATCATTAATGCATATTTCAAGTAAATAACTTTATTAGCTCCCAAACCTTGCCTCCATTAGCAAATGTACTCGGGCAGAGACAAAGAAATACCTTTCTGCTCAAGTTTCATGGCTTTGCATTTGTCAGTTCAGAAGTTGGGTGTGACTTCCAGGTCCATAAAGCCCATCTACACTCTCTGCAAGTTTGGGAAAAAGTGAAGGATATGAAGTAAGAAGACACTGAAAAAGACCAACCGGTAAAGGCGACACGCCTCTAGAGCCTTCGGGCTCCTATGGACCAGCTCTGGACCAACTCGGAGACACTCGGGAAATGCACAAAAGGCCAGGAGCCTTCGGGCTCCTTTGCCCCTCCCACTCAGACGTTCAGAGAACACCAAGAGGAAAACCAGAAGAGGCAACATGTCTCTGAGCCTTTGGGCTTTATCGGCTCAACTCTAAAACTCCCTTCATAACTCCAGCCAGGAGCAAGTCCAGGCTGGCCTTTCTGAGTCGGAAATCTCCTTCTGAGAAAAAATGGTAGTTCCAGATCATCTTCAGGACTTTATCTGAAGCACCTAGAATCGTTCGGATTTGCATTTGTTGAAACGCAAATAACGCTGCTGATCAATTCAGCGTATGCAAGTTAAGCCCCTTTTAATTAATTTGAATTCCTCTTTACGATTCTCATCAAGGTATGTAAAATTTGATTCCTTTCAACTCTCTCTCTCTCTCTCTCTTTCTCTCTCTCCCCCTCCCCCTCTCCTCATTATTATTGAATATGATTGTCGTAGTTTAGTATGTGTTATGTGCCGTCTTATTAAATGTTGTATATAGACGAGTGATTGAAAAAACACTGGATCAACGCATGTGCGGGTTTTACTTATATATAACTTTTTTTCCCCCAGCATGGTCGCTACTGTTCCCACAATGCCCAGCTACTTTTAAATTAGCCGCAACATTATTTTGCCCATTAAAAGCTGCATGTGTTGTGGGATGGTTGACATTCAAAGCTTAACTTGTACTAAAATGATTTGTCCTTAAAGTATTCGTTTTATAATAAAACCAGATTAATCATAAAACCCGAATGGGTGTGTTATTTCTTATTATTGAAGAAAAGATTAAGGTAACAGTTTGCATGGTCATTTCTGAGTAGAATGGAAACAACATTAAGAAGTTAGAATAGATTAAATTATGTAATTTGTCCACTTAATATCACCAAAACTTTGGAATTGAATTTTTGAACTTTTATGTTGGTTGTACTATAAAACTATAAAAGTCTAACTAAAAATCATGATTTTTCATGACATTTACATAAATGACTCCAAAGTCATGGGTTGAAATGAGTTACAAAGATGCATGCAAATTATTGTAGAGCAAGAAGTAGAAGAGCTTATCATAATTTGTGTGATTTTATGTCTGATGCATGTTATCTATGGAAATCTTGATCAATCAGTTACAATTAAAGGTTATTCCTTTTAGATCACTAGTGTATACACTGAAGCATATTTTCCAAATTTGAATGTATGTTAAAAGAAAGGAGGGAACAGAATTTTGAATCAGCTTGCAGTGAGACAGCTGCTGTCTAGACTGTCAGTCTGAAAATTTCGTTAGGCCTGAGGGCAAGATTTGAATAGAAACACTTGACAAGTGGCCCCACTGATGTTTTCATCCTTTAAACAGGCCTCTCTATAAGGCTTTCCTGTCCATACCAAATTTAAGTCCAAGCCAAGCAGCTCTCGCTCCAGCTCTAGCCCCTTGAGTCTGTTTTACTAGTGACACAACATATCATTCCAGAAATAAACAGTAATAGCTAATTAGTACTTGTTATGAATAGTAATAGAGGAAGATTGCGTACAGGCCTTTTTTTTTTTTTTACATTTAATGAACAAGACTATGAGTAATATCAAGGACTCTAGACATCAGATAAGAAATAAACCATAACATAAGTGACATAAGAAAGAAATACAATGAGTGCTATATAAGAAGTGACTTACAAACTAGTCCTAATTATGCAATTGTGTGATCAAGGTGTGTGCTATGTGGCATAATGAGGGATTGTGTCTGCTACGATCATATTATGTGACATGCTTGTGCTGATTGGTGGTGTAATTCGGCACCAACATTGTCACTACCATTTCTACTCTCTTTTTATAATTGTTAGAATAACTGTCTAACTGCTTGGTTTAAAAAAACAAAATATAACAAAAAACAAAAATAAACAAAATACAGTACACTGCATCTGGTTCAACTATATACATTATCTTCTAAAATCTATGATGTTGTTATATTTAAATAGTGCCTTTTACTGAAGATTATTTTCTGTCTGGTCATTCTACTGGCAGGCCTGTTTGGTGGAGTACTGCAGAAATGGCTGTTCTTCTGGAATGTCAACCTCCCTCCACAAAGAAATGCTGGAATTCAGTATCCATTGGGTACTTGTTCAAGGCCCTTCTCCCTTGAAAGCTCAGTTTGACCAGCTCTAGAAAGATTCCCGGTGGTTCTACACTTCTATTTACAGATGATGGAGGCAGTTCTTCTCATTTGGACCTTCAATGCTGCAGAAATCTTTCTTTACCCCATGCTAGAGCAGTGCCTCAGTGCAATCCTGTCTTCCTGGTCTACAGACAATTTCTTAGACTTAGGCTTGGCTTGTGGTTTGACATGCACTATTAACTGTAGGACTTTATATAGACAGCTGTGTGCCTTTCCAAATCATGTCTATTGAAATTTACTTATCTGTCTAAATAAATGTGTTTGTCTAAAACTCATCGATCTGAAACATATCAAGGAATGCTCAGTGCGAACAGGATACACCTGCTCTCAAGTTTGAGTGTCTTAGCAAAGGCTGTGAATACCTATGTACATGAGAAATATTTTAAAATAATTGTTCAAAATCTTTTAAACTAGTTTTAAAAATAGTTTTTTAAACTTATTTCACGTTGTCCTTGTGGGCTATTGCTGGTAAAATCTTGAGGAAAACAATTAATTTAATCCATTTTGCAAAACATCTGTAACGAAAAATGTTGATTAAGTGAATGCACTGCAATATCAAGTTGCATATATGGGTTTGAACCACTAGGTGGCGATCACAAACCGCTCAAGAAATGTTTCCTCTTCTGACATGAGCAGATTGCTGTTATCCTGCAGAAGTTAGTCCACAGTTTACTATAATTACCCACATTTCTCTATAAAAGCAAATAATTCATATTATGTTAAGTGTGTAGAAAAGCCCAAAAGATTAAACTCTCTCTTTACAGTTAACCCTAATATCAGAAAGAACAAAGAATGACCTCAGTCATTTTAGCATGCACTAAATCAATTTCACTACTATAATATGTCCTTTCATGTAAGACATGTCTCTGTGCACCCGAGAATAAGTGAATCTCTACTACTGTCTAATAAGCAGTTGTTATGCTGAAGAATTCAGATATTATGCAAGACACGTATCATTTCCTGATGCTATCTTGCTGATATGCTAACTGGTAATTTGAGTTTACATTTGGTAATTTAATTTGGTAATTTAACTAAACAATAAATTAATTTGTTATTGACTAATTTCTATTATTGATATCAATTTTATCGATTAGTTGTTATTAATTAGTTGTTACAACCCTAAATAACTATGATTTAATTAACTAGTTTCAAAATTCCCACAGAGTGTATTGCATTAGACAAATCAAGATTTTTTCCCTCTCTCTATTTGAATTTGAGAGATTAGAAGCATATACCTTGTACACAACAGTGAATTCAGATTACACCAATTTCACATGTGTATTCCCAGCATTCATAATAAGTATGTATAAAGGCTATGCAAATCATGTGAAACCCTTTTTAGATATGAAGCTGTGAATGAGGTCTGATATTTGCCTTCTGCCCAAAGCAACAGTGAACTTCAGTCCGAGTCAGGAGATTGTCCCCTCATGCTGAACGCCACATGATGCAGTGCATGCCCACTGTTCAATGTTTCCAAGTATCCATGTGCCTCTTTTGATTGATGCTACGATTTCCCTAACATGGTTTAAAAGTTTACAGCTGTTTTGAGTTTAACCTTTGATTAGTTTGTTTAATACCCCCTGTGTACATGTGTTATAATGTTCAGTAATTTACATGGCCGTTTGTTTCTTGTTTAATGTTTCTTGTTTTTTGCCTTGTCTTACTAATTTTACCATGTGCCTAATTGTATCCTGGATTATATTTTTGATTCTGCTTGCTATTTTGGATTTGTTTGGTATTAAAATTAATTAAACATCTTACCCTGCATGTTCATCTACCTTTGTTATCATTATATACCATACAGCATAAAAGTCATTAGACCTCATCACAACAGATAGAATGAAAAGAAAAGAGATATGTTCTGACACTCAATGTTTTATAATCTAAAACATGTGTTACAAAACTTATAGTAAAATAAAATCACAGTCTAAATCAGCTAAACTGCACCTTATTCTGCCTTTCAGAGTTTTGGTCTTTCCTCTGCATTTATTTACAGTTTTAAATCCAACAAAAGAAAACAATTTACTGATTAATTTTGCAAAAAAACAAAGTAAAAGCGGAATCTCATATTAATATATATAAAATGATCAAAGTACAAAATGTGAGTTTCTTTGACTAAAATTTGCAGTTTCTAGCCTCAGAAGCCTTGACATTGCAGTTTGACATGTGTCTCCTAAAACGCCGGACATGCTGTTTTGCTGCTTTCTCTGCATTACTAAAGCATTATTTTGTTAAAGTTACAATTTTATGTTAGGTAATACTAATTTCAGTTTTGCAAGTAAGCTAATTTGCTACTTCAGTGGAAGTACGAGTATATCAGTATGGAAATAATTCAGTTTATGAGTGGGGATTTGTAAAAAAAAAAAACTGTATTGGCTTACAAGTAAAATTTCGGTTTCCCCACCAATGTTGTGCAGCTCAGTTACGTAGTCAGTTAACCCCTCAGTTCCTTTGTTAAACTTATAGTGAGAGCATTGCCTTAGCTCTATATCATAATGGAAGGAGATTCTCCTTCAAAACAATAATTGTCCCTCCTCCTCCACCGAACGTCATCTCCATAATGCCAGCATCTTCTCAAACGTACACAGTAAAGATAATGTTTTCCTCTTTTAAATGTTATGGCACTATTATTAATTGCTAAAAAATAAATAATATTTTATTTTTAAAGTAATATTTTTTGTGGTCTGGTAAGCATTATCCGACTTTACATAATTCCTTATGGGGAATTTCCTTCCACCTTATTAATATTTCAGTAAAGGAGTCACAAATTAAATTCATATGGTATCACTGTACATTGATAATATTTTCCAATCTGTGAAGTTTAGCTAACTAACCAGCTATTCAACAGGCCTTAGTCTAAATCAGTGGTGTCAAACTCATTTTCACAGTGGGTCACATTAGCATAATAGTTGCCCTCTCATGACACACCGTTTTTTTCTCCTTGAAACATAAACGTATTTGCGGTCCCATGTTTCTTGGAAGTGCCTTGAGAAATTTCTACAAATAATCTCAAAATGTCCAGGAATCAAAATATTTATTTGTAGAAATTTCTCAATTCCGCTTGTTGGAAAAAAATCACCCTCAGTTAAAGTTGATGTAGGATATACTGAAGTCTAGTGATGGGATGCCGTCACTTTGCAGGTAACAAGTAGTTTATTGTCTATGCCTTATTTTAAGACAATCATACACCTTTTTTAATTACAGGAATAATGTCAACAGTAGGCAATTACAATTTAATGAAAACAATAACACACAAAGCATTCCTTTTCTCAATTATTAACTAACAACAACAAAAAACCCAACCCCACATCATACCCACCCATGCGTCTTTTTTTTTTTTTTTTAATAGAAAATAAACCAAAAAAATAAAGAATTGATGCTTGGTCACAAATTGAGCCTCTCGGTATTACTGCATGATATAGGATAAATGATGACAATGTTAATATAGTACCATAAACGTAGACTATTGGAATACAAAGGCATATATAGAAAAAAGAGGAGAAAGGAAAATTATAACTTCGAAATTCTTGTAATTTATTAAAATATGACAGGGGGAGTGCCTTTTTAGTTATTAGGATTTTAGGATGTACAATCTGTCTGCAGATCCCCTTAGTGTAAATTTGATATTATCTAATTTTAGAAAAAAAACCATCACATTCTCCAACCAAGCTGTTGCAGAAGGAAGGGTACAGGATTTCCAATTTAACAAAATTCTAGTAGTACATTTCTAGCAAGTAAAGAGGCATAAGCATTAAGATCTGTCTAGCTGAAGCTCAATAGTGCAGTAGGACAAATCAGCAGCTAATGAATAGAATAGTGTTTATTTGTCACATATACATTACAGAACAGTGAAATTCTTTCTTTGCATATACCAGCTGGTATGGAACCCTGACATTCCGATCAGTAGCCCAGCACCTTAGACCACTGAGCTAATATCAGATGATGTGTATTCAGTTTGGGAATGAATTAATATAATAAGTATATTTGTAAACTGGACATCATCCTAATTGGGAGCATAAACATGAACTAAAACCACTGGGACTAGAAAAAGACACCAGGGTGAACTGCGACCATGAATGTTTGTAATATTTGGTAAAAGATATAACAAATACCAAATATATATATATATATATATATATATATATATATATATATATATATATATATATATATATATATATATATATATTAATATAGACCACACACAAATATAGCTGTGAGCTGCGATGACAGGCCATAGCCCCTGTGACAAAAGCAGAGCGGATGCACCAGTTGTTGTTATATATATATATATATATATATATATATATATATATATATATATATATATATATATATATATAAAAATTGTGAACTTGACAGTTTTTTCTTAGGTACTTTGGAGCATTTCTTGAATCCTCTTTAGTAGTAATAACGTAGCCCATGTGCCATTTTTGAATGATATATGGTCCCCTTTGACAGGTCAAGAATTATGACCCAGCCCTGACCCCTCTGACTGGTGTTTGAGTGAGTCTGCTTTACTGGCCTTCGTCATCTAGTTTTCTCGTGCTCTACCAGATGTAATGGGGGTTAAAACCTTCCTGTTTGTGTGTGTGTGTGTGTGTGTGTGATTTCATAAAGCGATTCTGTTGAGTGCCATCAGAATCTGTGTCACGAGAACCAAAGTTGTTAATGTTTCTCGTATTGGAAGACAGACTATGTCCTTTTAATGGGGGATCTGTGTGTTTGAGGTAGGCTTGTGATGGATGGTGTGTGTGTGTGTGTGTGTGTTTGAGGTGTGAGATATCAAGTTGTTCAAATAAGTTTTAAAGATAAGACTGACAAAAATCCTCTGCATCACAAGAAGTTGTTAATGTTTCTCGTAGTGGAAAACAGACTATTGTCCTGTTGTGGGTGTGTGTTAGGTGAGTGTGTGTATGTGGCTTGCAAAGATACCCACTGCATTTAATCTGGCTAATGCTAGTGTGTGTGTGTGTGTGTGTGTGTGTGTGTGTGTGTATGTATATATATATATATATATATATATATATATATATATATATATATATATATATATATATATATATAGGGTCTATATATATATATATATATA
Organism: Kryptopterus vitreolus; assembly: GCA_030449085.1. Taxonomy (NCBI): domain Eukaryota; kingdom Metazoa; phylum Chordata; class Actinopteri; order Siluriformes; family Siluridae; genus Kryptopterus; species Kryptopterus vitreolus. The sequence goes on from JACRUU010000014.1 coordinate 222,917, forward strand.
TACATACACACACTATAGATATTGATAGTATACTATTGATAGATACTACAGATACTATAGATATATTATAGATATACTGAGGGTATTATCCACACTATTTTAATTATGGTGAAAATGACACTTATTTAGGACCATACCCCAACAAGGATACTGTTTTCCTGTACCAATGCCTCAGTCCACATCCTGAAATAGTATTTAAATAGGTTTAGAGTAGCAAAAAAACTCCTCAAAACCATGAAGAATGGTGTGTTCACACTTACAAATGCTGTATAACTCCATCCCCCTACACTGCAAACATTTTAAGCCTTCACACAAAAACTTCAAGTGGCACCAATTGTTTTTCTTTTTTTTTTGTTACCTCTGCACACCTGAAATTTCTTAAAATGAGTAAACAAGAAAATGTTGCTGGAAATTGTTAACATGCAATTTTAACAAAATATGTAAAAACAAATGTCCCCATACTTAAACAATGAAGAAAAATAGAATCTCTTAAAATGACATTTATTATATAAGTCATGAAAGTCAGAATCTCTTACAAGTAACTACAATATAAAAATGTAACAAGTTTGTCAATAAACAGAACAACCATTCGACATAGATAAGTAAACTACTGAGTAAGTAAACACTGAGTAAACACTCGACTTTGAGTAAACTACTGCCTTAGTTACTTGTAATCAGGATTTCATCAACTACAGCAAGTGAAAAAGAAAGTGAAAAAGAAACAGATAACTTGCTACGTAAGTGAACTATTCCACAAAGCTTAAGTGATTTACAGCTGCACTTTTAAATTACATTTAAAAGAATTTCAGAAAACAGTTCAAGTAATGTATAAAACATTGTGTTCAGCACGACTTAAGAACAATTTAAAAATGAAACATTTGCGGCTGTAACTGTATACCAGTATCTATAAAAGGTAAACAAATTGGTATTCATGACTGGATCAAAATTAAAACATACCAAATCACAAAATGTCACATCTGAACATCGACATCAGTGTTTGCCCAGTGGTTAAGGTGTTGGACACACAGGTTCAAACCCCACCACCATTGCTGTGTGGCCCTGTGTGTGTGTGTGTGTGTGTGTGTGTGTGTGTGTGTGTGCATGTGTGTGTGTGTGTGTGTGTGTGTGTGTGTGTGTGTGTGTGTGTGTGTATGTGTGTGTGTGTGTGTGGTATGTGTATGTGTATGTGTGTTTGTGTGTGTTGTGTTTGTGTTTTTGTGTGTGTAGTATGTGTATGTTGTGTGTATGCAGTTTGTGACTATGTGCAAGTGTTTTACCCTGGGGTACAAAGTGAGTCCCTTAGAGCTGTACATTTTATGTGTAATATGATCTCTGTTGTCTACAGAGGAATACAATAGTAAAGTTCAATGCTGCGACCAAAGAAGTCAGTTTTATCCAAACACCCAACATTTGAAAAAATAACAGTTGTAGTGCTTTGGAAAACATGACTAAAATGACTAATGACTAAAAAAACATACACTCCTGAATGTATGTCACAACTTCTATATAATGATAAATACACTGTAGGAACTCTACCTGCTCTTAAAAACTATGCAGGTTAAGCTTCATGGTGTCTGGACTTTGGCACGAAACATGGCACTGTGTTGCTATGTTTTTTTTGTTAAGAGATGACATAAAGGTTGTTTTTACATCTGATCCTTATGAACTCTGCAGACATAAAAAAGTAAATCATGAATTGGCTTTATTAATACAAATGACAATAAACACTAAGGATAAAATTATGTACTGATTACCGTAACTTACTTGACCCTTCAAAAAGAGGCAAGATTACCTTTCTTTGATGACGGAGACCAAGCGCTGCTCATTGACATTTTCTTTTCTCTTGAGACAGAAAGTGCTATACATGTTTGTGTTATTATGTCATATTCATGTTACTTTTCCTAAATTCAAACTCAAACTGTTTCCCTTTGATGCTACAATGTGGTGTTGTTATCTACAATAGGATTGTCTCGAAGATCTTTGTATTTTATTCTGGCCTTGATGGTTTTGAACAGTCTGAATCACTTTCACGGGAAACAAAGAAACAAAAGTGCATAACAAATGTCATATAGACTACAGACTGTTAAAGGATATGGTTTCTCTGTTTATGGAACAATATGACCACACAGATAGCAGAACAACAGTGAATCATCATTGAATCAACATTAAAGCATCAACTAAACAGTCATTGAATCAATGTTGAAATTTATAATTGATTTTTCACCAAGTTTGCACCCTGAAATTATGTTATTTCAACAATGAAATATAGATCAAGATGGACATAAAATCAATATTTGTTCAACATAAATTAAATCCCTTATTTAACATTGAATCATCATTGAATAAACATTAAAGCATCAACCAAGTTATAACTAAAGTTTAGCACTGATTTTTCATCAGGTTGTTATTTCAATGATAAAAAAAGTTGATCAAGATTAGTTACATTAGATTAGTTACATTACATTACATTAGTATTTCTACAACTTTGTCTTGCTTTATGTACAGCAGGATTCTATGACAGTAAATCAGGTCTCTTTTGATGTCCTGAGAACATGTAGGACTGAAAAACATGGTTTAAGTTTTGAAACAAGAAGTCACGAACTCCTTCAGTTTATGTGTAAATGTATTTATTTATGCTCGTGTAACCCCTCGCTTTCGGTTCGTGTTGTTTAAGTAATGACCACGCCAACACAGTCTCATAGAGCACATTCACTTTAGTGTTTGGAAAAGACTGGAACGAGAGAAAGAAAACACCATACAGAGAGAATAAATTCAACTCCTCCGGTTAGAAAACATTACTCGTCTATTTCACGTGAACTGACAGATTGTATGAATAAACACTCTTTTATAATACATGTGAATGTGACTTTTTTCCTTTTTACAAAGATAAAGAACATAGAAAGAGAAAGAAATTACATAAATGTAATGCATCATACCTGGAAAGAGAGAGTGAAACACCATACAGAGAATAAATTCAACTCCTCCGGTCGCAAAACTGTTAATAGAAATAATAACGATAAACCAAACCTTCACACAGAATAAAAATACAGAGCCACTAACACATGGTGTGTACAACCACCTGCCTGACGAAAAACTCTATTACTTACTGTAATACCTTTAAAACATATTCATATAAAATAATATTACTTTAAACACATTTCTCACAATCACTGCCAACTACAAACAAAAAATTAAACAATATACTCTAATTTTCTTCAAATTGACCACCCATTCAATTTCACCCATTCACCCACCCATCTATCATTAAATCAACTAATCAAATATTATAAATATGATAGAATATTAATATGTGAAATTTTTTTTTATCATGTGGCGCTATTTATTCATCACTTTAGCCATGACGACTAAAATCTGACAGTGTTTTATACATGTTACTCAGCTTTTAAAATAGCTAATTTATAGCTAGCTACCAAACGAGTCATGCTCTCACTGTGCTGAATTAATTACAAAAGGCCCACATTTTTGCGCTAGTGGTAATTCCTTCATAAACTTCTAAAACATAATTTAGCATTGACAGTAAGAAAAATACACAAAACTTACCGTCAAATTTGTATCCTCTAAATCCAAAATTTTTCTGTCCGCTTGCTTCTACTGCTTCGTAGATTTCTTTTATTCCGATGCATTCCCGCCGGCGCGCTTCTTAAAAAAATTGCTTCCGGAACTTTACATTACATTTTTTTTAAGTTGTATATTTATAGAATATATTTTAATTTTATTTCTTATTTCAGAATATGCTTATATATACATATACATATTTATTTATATTATAAATTTTTTGTAACGACTTGATTACATCATTGCCGGTGCTTTATAAGTAAGTGGAGGGGTGGAAGTCTTTCGGTGCACTTATTTACTTATAAAAACACAAGTAGGCTTATAAATACATTTAAACAGGTACTGTTAATTAATTATTCATTCATGTTTGCAATAATACAAATTTCCAAATTCTGTCTATTACCCTGCATTAAGTAATTAAACAGTCCACGTTATTTTATTCTATGCTTTTAAGAATAATTCTGCAAGACTTTAAAAAATATTTTGAATCAGAACTATTTTAAAGGTTTCTTAAATAAAAAAATTAAACCGATAACAATTTTGAACATTGAAATGAACTTTGGCATTGGACTGTGGCATTGGTACAGGAAAACAGTATCCTTGTTGGGGTATGGTCCTGCACAAGTGTCATATATCTCAGTATACCTCAGTATATCTATAATATATCTATAGTATCTGTAGTATCTACCTATACTATACTATCAATATCTATAGTGTATATATATATAATATATCTCAGCATTAGCCAGATTATATGTAGTGGGTATTTTTGCGAGCCACACACACACTCACACACACACACACACACACACACACACACACACACACACACACACACACACACACACACACACACACACACACACAAACACTCTCACCTAACACCCCCATAACAGGACAATAGTCTGTTTTCCACTATGAGAAACATTAACAACTTGGTTCTCGTGATGCAGAAGATTTTTGTCACTCTAATCTTTAAAACTTATTTGAACAACTTGATATCTCACACCTCAAACAGACACACACACACACACACACACACACACACACCATCCATATACCTCAAACACACAGACCCCAAACAAAAGGACGTAGTCTGTCTTCCAATACAAGAGAAACATTAACAACTTTGGTTCTCGTGACACAGATTCTGATGGCACTCAACAGAATCTCTTTGGGAAATCAACACACACACACACACACAGAAACAGGAAGGTTTTAACCCCCCTTTGAACAATACCATTGCTTCTCCCCCATTACATCTGGTAGAGCACGAGAAAACTAGATGACGAAGGTCAGAATAGCAGACTCACTCAAACACCAGTCAGAGGGGTCAGGGCCGGGGTCATAATTCTTGACCTGTCATACCCCCTCATAAATTATAAATTGACAGAAAGACTATGATTATTACTACTGTCACTTATGCATGTACTTGTCTTTTCAATGTCACTAAACATAAATGACCAACCATATTTCGACCACCAATGGATAGTCATCAACTAAATCAACATGTTCTACAAACACCGATTGTGTTGGGTCTTGTAAAATGCAGAAGAGTGGCAACTTGGGCTCTAAATATGGCAAGTCTTCTGTTATTTCACACCGGTCAAAAGAATCAGTGGCCACATCACAGGCCTCATCACAATAAAAACCTTCGGACTTCAACTATGGTAACTACACCAGCCTTAAAATCACTCAGTGAATGTTGGTTGTGCGTTCTTTTTTTGTGTGATTTAAAAGTTCCATAGACATTTGATTGGAATGCAGTGGACAGTTTCACTCTTCTGTAAGTAACCGTTTATTTGAGTCAAGTATTCTTTTTCTGATGAAAGTGCACTGAATGCACCCAAATTACAAGTGAAAGTAGGCATTGGTCCATCATGTAATTTTAAATCTGTACCATGACTTCTACTTAAATGAATAAGGAGAGCATTCCATGTCTTGCAGGTACAGGGACAATTAGAATATGTACAAGGATCCCTTTGTAGTAGTTTAGACCTTTATGAAACCCCAAGTCCACAAATTTTACATTTACAAATTTTTACAGAAGATATTAGTTTAGTAGATAACAAAAATTAAGATTTAATGACCTACTGGTACGAGAAAAGCACATACTAATAAGTGAAGCTAAACACGCCATGTGCTACCAGGTGAAACAAATAAATCACAGTTTAAATCACTGCTCCATAAAACAGAAAAAAAATACCAACCAGTTAAACCTGATGGAGAAACGAAGCAAAACGCTTATTGTGCTAACACATGAAACAAAATATTAATTTTGAAAAGAAATCACACATACACTTTACAATCACATAAAACAGCAACAAAAGAAAGTTAAATACTAATTAAACACACTGAAAAAATTAAGCTAAATGCACCTTGTGCTACCACGTAAAACAAACTATTAATTTTTAAACGAATAAATAACTTATTAACTTATTAATTATTAATAACTAATAAATAACCGGAAAAAAAATAGCTGCACATTTAGCAAGTTCAGTACTGGTTGAACACGACAGAGAAGCGAAGCTAAACGCACGATGTACTAACACATGAATCAAAATATACATTTTTAAACAAAAATCACACACACTTTACATAAAACAAAAAAAAGAACATTTCACAAGTTATTAATACATGGTGAAGCTAAACGCACCTTGTGTTAACATGTTAAGTCATCACCTTCACACCAAATCCTTGACTGAAATATACCTGCCCAAACAATACATTAATATGGACCAAGAAAAAAAAACTTAAAAGTTCTTACTTGATACTTGACTTTAGAGCACCTCCTGCAAGTCGTTCTTAACAGATTCAAACGCTGTTTTCATGAGATTCGTAATAAAACGTCACATCCGGGTGATTTGAATCAGAAAATTAAACCAATTACGTTAGTTTAAAGATTGGTACTTACATAATGTGGAGCAGTGAACAATTTGATATAGTATAACACAATACACTTTCGTATGTGATATGTGTGCGTAATTGTAACAAAAAATATCTGGATTAAAGGAACAAGCATCAAAAGGTTTCCTGCCTTGACCTTTGCATGACTTTTGCATTAACCTATTGCCATTGCCCTGTATATACCCATTTGCTCTGTTGACCTATGCCTGCAAATTGTATTAATTACATTATTTCAGTGGCATTTTTTGACCATTTTTGAAACGGATTAAACTATTTTAATCATGATGTGTAAATAAATAAACTATTGAAAAATAATCAGTTTTACCAAAGTGCCAAGTCTCAAATCAAGCACCAAAATTCACCATGATGCACACCATGAACCCTCTGGCATCTGCAAATGCACCAGGGTGTTTTGCAGCATTTTTTTCCTCATAATGCCAAAACAAACTTAAATTACTGCATCTTTTTTTATCATACTGTACATATACTGTACTGACCTTTTTGAGTGTGGTCCTAATCTCAGCTCGTTAACTGTATAATCAAAATCTTGTTGATTGATAGGGGATGGAAAAATGGAATTTATTAAAATGCAAATCAATTTATACATTTTTTAAAATCTATTTTCTGGATATTTTTGTGTTACTCTCTCTGTAATTATTCAAAAAATTCTATCATTAAAATTATACACTGATAATTTTTTTGTCAGTGGGCAAATGTGCAAATAAGCAGGGGATCAAATAATTCCCCACTCATTTAAATGTAAGACTCAGCCTGTATTTTCAGCTGTATAAAGGGAACTGTAATTGTGTAATGTAGTGTTGAGCTGATTTGTGATCTTGTGTTAATTGACATAGTGGTGACTGGTATTGTGAATTCTATATTGTATGCTATATAAGCATCATCACCAGTCATCAATCAAGAGCTGTCAGTCTCTCTCTTTATCATTCTTTTTCTCTCTTTCTTTATTGTTCTTCCCTGCATGTTGTCTTTTTTTTACCTTTTTGTTTTCATCACACAGTAAGACTACTGTTAAGTTGCAGAAACAAGTCCAAAGTTATTTTGCAGGTACAATCCTTCACAGATGTCAATTAACAGACCTTTCATTTCCTTAACTGCAACAGATTTTTTAAATGTAATTCATTAAGCTTTAGTGTAACAACTCTATATGTACATAAGACATATTTAGAAGAGTTGAGTTTGTATTTAGTAATCTTATGGGTATGTGGATGCAGATGTACATGATTAGCAACTGTCATGTGGAAGATTGGAAATGCTGACATGTATTAAAGCATGACATGTATTGACAGCTGCAGATGAGTTTTTCGATGGCATGGCAAATAAACAAAAATAGCTTTAATAAAGGAACCTGTATACTATATTTGTTTGACATAAATCAGAGAAAAGAATGTGAAAAGAAAATTCATTCCTGTAAAATATGTGCACTCTCATTATCCTCTTTTCCATGTGCTGAACCTGACGATAATGTATCGATTGCAATATACCTCACAAAATATTTTACTGTCTTTGAATAATACCTTAGAAAATTTGTTTTTTATTGAACATCCCACTTTCAATTTAACAAAAGTAGATCCAGGTTAGCAGTGTTACTTGAAAAAAATCCAGGTCTTATCAAACTGAAATGCAACTAGTAAATCTCTTATTAACACCTACTCTCGTGTCACATTACTGGAAAATGCTTTAAAATGTTAGATGTGTAAATTGACCAGGTGGATTTATGTATATAGATATAGACCAGTGTGCACTAAAAGCTTTCAAATTGTTTCCAAAAATAAAAAGGAAAACCCATCAGGTGATAAAAAAAGGTTTAAAAATGAACTAGAATGCTTTTGCATTTTCAAGCGCCTTTGTTTGTTTGACACTACATTGTTGTGCATGTGCACAGAGCTTGCATAATTTGACAGGGGACTCCCAGTTTGCCTGTAAGTCAATGAAACAGGTTGGGCTTCTGTTTCTGTTCTGTTTGTTTTCATCTACTCCTTGAGTCACTAGCATCCCTGTAGACAAACACAATGAAGAAATGACTTTCCAGAAATTTCACCATGTTCTCTTAATGGCCATTTTTAGGTTCTATAAATCATACACAAAATCATCTAATGTATTAATCTATGTTATCTAGGTTACTGTTCTCTACATGTTAGTACCAATTTCACTTCACAAAATATGCAGTTGCATACTCATCTGTCTTTATTATGCTTCTGCAATCTTGTAGCAAGCTTTAATTCCTCATTTTATTTATTTATTCTTTTTCCAAGTAAATGTACAATTAATTCTAATTGAAACTGCATTAACAAATGTTTTGCTATACATATATTTATTCCATTTGTGTGTATTGGAACAATACATTGTGGACAAACTCAAATCTAGATCTCTCTGGATTTGTAACCTAGATCAGAATTAACCAATCACACTGAATCTCATTTTCATCAGCAATTATCACACATCTGTCACCAAAAAATATTCTGTTTAACTTTAAGTAAAGATTTGCTGTAGAATTTGTCTTAACAAAGTAAAACATGATGCTCCAAATAGAGGTTAGGACAAGTAGAAAACCTGTTAGGGAAGCTGCCAAGAAACTTCATTCTACTTTAAAATAACTGTAGAATTATCTGTTATCATGCAATCTTTTGTATTTATAGGTTAGGGGCGATAGATTTAACCTCTGAACAAGCCTGATTACATTTTACCAAAATATATATTTGATGCAAAATTTGAGTTGTATGCATTGGTTAGCAAGAGTGTTTGTAAACATTTGTAACCTTTATGATTAATATGTGAGTTCATTTTGACTTTGTTTTATGGACATTAAACTGACATTAAACCAATTTAATATGACAAGTAAAAAATAATATTGTATACTAAATTAACTCTTGAATTAGTAATTATTTAAAAAATTTTTCTACTGACACTAGCCAATCATCAGGGGCAGTTAGATTTTCCATCCACTTATATCTTCCCACTGCAAGCACTCTTTAGAGGTGGGCAGGGCTAAGAATGATTATAGTTTTTTCACACTGGGAACGCCTCAGAGACACTTGTCAATGCCAGTAATGTGGCACCCTCATGTGGTGGATGGAAAGAACAGGCTCTGCAATCTTATTTTCTATTACATTTATTGTAATTATTTGAAATTAACTTTTATTCTTTCTTGCTTCGTAATGCATTTTTAAAAGAAATTATTGCTTTAACAAGGTAGTGACTATCTGGATATAAAGGAGAAGCACGTTCTAACATCCCTATAGCATCCCTGTAGACAACCACAATGAAAAAATGACTTTACCAGATTTTTCACCATGTTCTCTTAATGGCCATATTTTAGGTGCTACAAAGAAATGTGTTTGCATAAATGATGTAATGTATTAATTTAACAAACATATGAAAATTCAGTTAACATTATCTTAATTAAGTATGTAGTATATTTTGTTGATTTAGAATCCCTGAACTAACTGCATAAACCTTGCTTTGTTGCACTTATCATGGCAGGTGCAGGCATGTGTGAGTGAGATCTATAAATGCTGACTCCTAGGCTGCTTTATACAGTCTTGCAATATTTAATGAAAACCGCTACTGCTTATCATAGCTGCAGCTTCGATTTTGGCACTGTGTCAACATATAATTTGCAATGCTTGGTTTAAGTCATTAGTTTGATGTTAGGACTTATATCAATTTATCATATGATGTGCTTTTCTAAAGTTAACATTTTTATTATGATTTACACTAAGATGTGATCCATGTATTTCTCTTGCAAAAAAAAGACAATTTCAAGGTTTTCAGAAAACTGGCTTTTACCTCTACCTCTACCTAAATCTGTCAACACACCCTTACAGTCCCCACACCACCATATCATGTGATACAATAGGGGGAAAAGAAAAGACATTGTTGCAAGGTGTTGGAAAATATAGGTTTAAGGAACGTAATTGGAAAGTTATTTGAAGTCTGTTCATGAGACAATCATGGTTCCAGAAAAGCTGGTAAAATCTAAATATGTACAGTATTAAATTAATTCTATCAATAAATGCACTAAATAAATATAGATGCGAGCAGTGATGATGGGCCCAAGTTCAGGTTCTCTGATGTAGCCGGGCAGCGATGGCACAGAGGCGAGGGCCCAGAATTGCTGCTCACAGCTATGTAATTTTTATTATTGTTAAAAGTGTGAACATAAACATTTATTAAATTTCACAGTTTTTCTTAGGTGCTTTGAAGTATTTCTTGAATCATCCTTAGTATTTGCAAACCAGATTTGTTTTGTGCATTTCTCAAAATAATTAGAACAAACAGCAAAATATGTGGTACAGGATTGATGCTGTTCTCAAAATCCTTAGTTCATCTCATCACTACATCATTACTTTAGCACTATAATCCCTTTGGTTACATCTCATGTACACACCACATTGACTCTTTCAATCGGAATGACAAAAAACATTTTATTTATATTGATTACAACCGAATGGACCAGATTCACATGTTTACTGTACTGTATCTGTTCATTTTCTGCTTTGTTCAGAAATGGTAATTTTTGTGTTTTGCGCTGTCACTGATTATTCAAAACCTTTGATCCATTTTAGAGAACTAAAATGTTTTCTTTGATTTGATCACTTGATGCAACAAACTGATGCCTAAATGTTATGGGGGTTAAAATTATTTAGATGAAACTAGTCTCACAGATTTTGATCAACATGACAAATAACTGATAATGTAGAGTACACTGTTGTTGACAATTAATTCTACAAATGTACAAATTCATTAACTATTTGTTAAAAGCACCATGAAATTGCTTTAATGATTTGAACAAGTGACTAAATGATGTGGAGGGTGAACAAGTCATTTTGAGAATTCTGATTTAGGAACGCTCCAAAAGAGAATTGTTAATGGCTACATCTGGTGAACACTGCAAGTGGTACTGCAAGTTAAATGATTTGATAATGCAATGATCACTTTAAAATGTTCTTGTGAGCTATGTGTACATCACAGAATCAGGGAAATAAGAAAAAATCCTTTTTTCAGCTCTTTTTTTTGGTAAATTTCATTCTTTAAGTTGTGACATCAAGCCATTTCTTTGAATTATAATTTATAAAGTCATCTTAAAATTAGGCACAATATCTGATAAATGTTTTAAAAGTAAACACTTCCTTCTTCCAGTTGTTGGCACTATGACTCAGACTCAAAGGAATTATGTCCATGTAATGAAATTTCTTCTCATAACACAATGCTGTGGTTTGATGTTATTAGAAACTTCCTTCCTTCCTTCGTTTCCTTTATTTTCACTCCTCACGGCTGGACTATATAAGATGTCAAAAAATTCCTTCAGGATGGTAGCTCCTCAATGTCTTCAGATTATATAGGACCCTGTTTGATGTAAATGGCCTAAAAGGGAGATATCAAATTCCAATGGGTATTTTTTTCAAAGAAATTTAAATAACCGACTTCCTGTTGAGCATGTCTCATGACATATATTAGGAAAGTTGTTAAGCTCAAAGAGCTCTAAATGTCTACCGAGTTTTGCCAGGTGAGGCACAAGTGAATATGAATTAAGTTCCAGGGGGTGCTGTGAAGTTGCTTTACCATGCCCAGGCCCAGACCTTCCTCAGCCCCACTTACACTGTCATAAGAGACATTTTTTTCTATTATGTTCGTATTTAAATGATCAACATAACACAATATTAATATTTAAGATATTAAAATTCCCTCAGCAATTTTACATCATCAGAGTGTTGAGATTGGAATGGGCCTGGTGTGGTAGCAGTTGTGACAGTATTGCACGTTCTAACTCTCAATAACTCACTTTCTGTGGATTATAACCCATGACATGCAGTCAAAGTGGTCCAGTTTAATGAGCTCTAAACCTCTACCAGATTTTATAACTCTATGTGCAAGTGTGTATGAGTTATACAGCTAAACTTTTCAGGTGTTTCCAAGAGAGGTTGTATCCGATGTGTCACGCTCAGGGCTGAGACTCACTTGTATCTTAATGGATTCCAATCTGGTCTTCTATTCTATTCTATTCTATTCTTCTGGCTGCCGAGCTTCATGAGTTTTTGAGTATGTTAAGACCCCAAAAGTGTGCAAAAGGTTGAAAAGAAAGTATAAAAATAAATAAATAAATACATTATCCTATGAAAACAAGAAGGTCCTACTCACTGCTGTGCTTGGGCCCTAATACTCATACTGAAAACAAGAGGGCCCTGCTTGGGACTTAAACAGTTGTATTTTCTTAAGAACAAAAGATAATCTGTTGATCTGCTGAGAACATTGTTGATCCATGTTTCCTCCATTAAAACATTCCTCAGAATGCACACACACATTAGCCAGTTCATACCTGGAGGACTATGAATGGATTCCTCAGGTACGCCTTTGTTGAAACAAATCTAAGCTGCTAATGACGCACAGCGAAAATATTCAGTTCATTTAACGTGTTGACAACTGTAGCCCCCTCACCTGACGGCTTTGTGTATTAGTCATACTTTTGGGCAATAACCTGCAGCAGGTAATGCGGTGTATATATGGTTTCACAAATGGAAGTCTAGGTTGTTATTTAAATAAGGTGAATTATATAAGGGAATAAAAGGGAAGTGCAAGTTTGAATTAAATGTTTTTGGGACAGACTGACGTAGATACACAGTGATATCAATTATACCAATTAGTGATATATTAATTTAACAACAGATTAAGAGGAACCATAAAGATCAACAGGTTTCTAAGAAAAATTATATTTTCAATTGACTGGTTTGCCATAATTACTACAGCGTGATGCTTCTCCCACAGATGATCACAGATGACTGTCAGCACAAACCTGACTTTTTATGGCACATGTCCATCGCAATAATGAGTAATTGCACTCTGGTTTTCAGGACAAAGATACTGAAGATTTCATTACACCTTCTACTGGCATTCTGATAATGCCACATTACTGAAAATCATTCACCAACTTGTATATTCTTACAACTCACCACCTGTTGGGCCCTGTTTTTTCATCCGGTGCTTGAAATAAATTGTAGTCATCATAATCATAATCACAGTAATAAAAAAAAAAGCCTTATTACTGTGCCATTTGATTTAGTAACTCAGCAGGAGGGGGAATAGTATACTGGGCATGGAAATCCTGACTCAAGAGAGTACAAACACATGCAGGCACAGTGATACAAAGACATTACCCAAGACAAACAGTGGCATTGTGGCATGGCAAATGCACTAGGTGTGCAGCAGACAAATTATTTTTATTTAATGGAAAATTAAATTAAGGAAAACCTTAATTTTAAATGACACATTACACAAAGAAATAATCAATTTAGAGTCATAAAGCATTATACAAAAATAAAGTTAATCAGTGTAGAGAGTTTCTGACAAACCATGAATGCATCATTTGTCAGTAAGACAAAAATAAGAGACAAACCCCAAAAAGCAGACTGGATTAAATACTATTTATAAGCTGCAAATATACATTGATTTAATTTCACATAATTTTCCTTTTAAATGCTCCTGCAGCCTGAACACAATGTGCTTGGAACATAAACTTAAAACAGAGTTTTAAGAAATCAATAGCTTTGCCATGATAAAGCATTTGATATGTCTATACCAAATGTACAGTTTGAAACAGAAAACCCACAAAGAAAAATATGATGGAAAAACAGACATATTTTACTATTGATTAATAATTCCAAACTCACAACTGTTAATTACTCTCCAAGATATTTCTTAATGATTCAGTCCTTCCGTCACATTATATTATAAGGACTAAAAAAAAAAAAAAAATTATTTAATACCACTGAACAAAAAGGCTGAAATGCTTTGACACAAACTAATTATGATCACTTGATCTCTGCAGCAGGAATAGGAAAGTAAAATAACTGCAAAAAAGTTCAGTTGCCAGTCTTCAGTCTCTTAAATGGTGGATTGTGCACAAGCTGTAGGTTTCTGAGTTGTTTGCATTCGCAATCTTCTCCTTGCTATAGCTTCCTGCTTCTTTCTCTCAATCTCAGCAGCAGAACACTTCACTGCAGGCTGTATGAACACTACAAAAGTAAACAAAAGAAAAATGGAATTAAGCATGCAGATTTCCCTCACCCCTCAGTATGCTGTCTTTTTAAATAGTCAGTGAAGGTTTTGATAGCAACACAACTTTCCTAATTTAGCCTCAGATTAACACTGAAAGAAAGCAAGGTGAAATTAAAATGGAGACATTCAGCTTTAAATGATTTAACAAACAGTGCATTAATAACGTAGTAACATGCCTTTATTAGACATTATTTACATTGTACCTCCATTTTCACAGGCTTAAAAGTAATTTTACATTTGACTAATATGCAGGATGATGGCCAGGTGTATTTCATGATCAATTAAGAGTTAAATTTGCATTACATAGCTATTCATGGAAATACTTACAGGTGCATCTCAATAAATTAAAATGCCATGACAATTAATTTATTTCAGTAATTCAACTCAAATTGTGAAACTCTTGTATTAAATAAACTCAGTGCACACAGACTGAAGTAGTTTATGCCTTTGGTTTTTTTTAACTGTGATGAATTCGGCTCACATTTAACAGAAACCTACTAATTCATCTCAACAAATTAGAATACTTAATGAACCCAATAAAAACATGTTAAATGAATTGTTGGCCATCTAGAAAGGATGTTCATTTACTGTATATGTACTCAATACATGGCCAGGGTTCCTTTTTCCTTAAATTACTGCTTCAATTCAGCATGACATGTATCAATGATCAATCTGTGGCACTGCTGAGGTGGGATGGAAACACAGACTCATTTGACAGTGGCCTTCAACTAATCAGCATTTTTTTTTTTGGTTTCGTTTCTCATTTTCCTCTCGACAATACCCCAGTAAAGCAAACAGACACCATGGACATTTAACCAACTTTTGTTGCTTTTGGCACTGTGTGCAGAAAAAGTCCTGATGGAAATTGAAATCATCATCTTCAAAAAGCTGGTCAGCAGGAGGAAGCATGAAGTGCTCTAAAATTTCTTGACACACAGTAGACCAAAAGAAGACGACATTGCACCCAGATCATCACAGGCTGTGGAGAAATAACTCTGGACTTCAAGCAACTTGGCTATGAGCTTCTCCACCCTTTCCCCAGACTCTAGGACCCTGGCTTCCAAATGAAATACAAAACATGTTCTCATCTGAAAAGAGTACTTTGGACCACTGTGCAACAGTCCATTTTTTCTTCTCTTTAACACAGGTAAGAAGCCTCAGACGTTGTCTATGGTTCAGGAGTACCTTAACAAGAGGAATATGATAACTGTAGCCAAATTCCTGAGTGTGGTGGCTCTTGATGCCTTGATCCTAGACTTCGTCCATTCCTTGTGAATTTTATCCAAATTCTTGAATCGATTTTGCTTGACAAGCCTCTTAAGGCAATAGATATAGCACTCTTGTTTGTGGCTTACCCTTCTTGTGAAGGGTGTCAATGATTGTCTTCTGGACAACTGTCAGATAAGCAGTCTTCCCCATGATTATGTAGAATAGTGAACTGAGAAGCCATTTTGAACGCTCAGGGAACTTTGCAGTTGTTTTGAGTTGATTAGTTGATTGGCATGTCATCATATTCTAATTTGAAGAGATAGTAAATTGATGGGTTTTTGTTAAATACAAGCCAAAATCATCACAATTAAAAAAACAGACTTAAATTATTTCAGTGTGTGTGCACGGAATTTATTTAATACGCGAGTTTAACAAACTGAGATGATTTACTGAAATGCATTAACTTTTCCCTGACATTCCAATTTAATTAAACACACCTACATTATGTGAATATGAGTGAATGAGGGTTATTAGAGAAAAAGTTGTAAAGAAGACAAAGAAGTTTAGTAGAGGTCAAATCTACAATTTCCTAAAACAGCAATGCACTGGCGAGCTCGGAAACAGAATGAAAGCCCCAGAAGACAACTAAATTTATTCCTTAATTAAAAAATAAATATACAAAACCAAAACATCTTACTATGTCAAGAACTATCTCAAGGAAGTTTATAAAACGTAAAAAGTACATAAAACAAACACTTAACTACACATATGTATTACCCAAGTGGAGTCTAAAAAATGTAAGCTATTTAATAACATATTTTCATTTATTTAATTTTATTTATTCAATGTTGTGTAAGTCAATTAAAAAAAAAAAATTCAGTAAATATTTTTTTATGAACCGTGAATTATGTGTAAACCCATATAGAGACTGTCATTCAAATGTGAACCTTAACTGAAACGCTTGACCTGTATGTGCATGATTTGTGCTTCAGTCACATGATTGAATGATTAGATAACTACATGAATATGCAGCATTTCCTAATAATGTAATGTGCGTGTTATTAGTGGTTGAAAGTTTACCTTTGTTTCTAAATGCCCCTGGGTCAGACCGGTGCCTCTTAAATGTTGAAAGGTGGCTGTTTTCTTCATATGGTACTACAACATGCCTTAGTTGAGTGAAATTGTTTTGCTTTGTGCTATTCTGAAGAGAGTTATTTACTTGTGAAGTGCTAGCTGCTTCAGACAAGTATTGCGTATTTGCATGAACTCCGGAAGTACCTGGAACCGAATGTGAGCGTGCAAAAGCACACACTTTGTGGTCTGTTGGAAGTGGAGCTTGAACTGTCCTGCTGTTCTTATTCAAGCTTGAAGGATTTGTAGTAATAGCAGATGATAGTTCTTTGAATGAGGAATGTGTGGGAATAGAAGAATTTCTTTGTATTTGCTCTTCTTGACTGACTGATATTTGCTCCATGTCATCACAAGCCTGATAAAACAGATCATCATCACTGTCATCTCCATTACCCCACAGTGTTTCAAAGTTCTTCCCTGGTTCTACAACTGAATGGGCTGAATCTCCTGGGACATCACTAGTTATAACTATCTGATGCCTTCTATCCATTGCATACACCTTCCGATCTCCAGAATCTGATCTTCCCAAATCAGAACTGGTTGTTGGAAGTTGCTTAACTGCACCAGAATGAACACCATATGATCTGAAATTTTTGGAACTGGCAAAAATTTCTGAGGAGATCCTATTGAAATAACTGGTAACCTGTTGAGATTGAAGGGGTTCAGTCCTGCTTCTTGATCCACAGGAGCTGACTGTTGTAGGTGTTCTGGAAGCAGAAGACCCTGTATGACTAGAGGTCTTTATTGTACAGGAACTCAAACAATGAGGGTTCTGCGTCATCTCCAGGACCAACAGATCACTGAGAAGATCGTCATTCTCCCAGTCATCAACAAAATATGGATTTGAAACCAGACCATTTTCAGTGAAGTTCTTACTGTCCGATGTGTCTGGCCTTATTACACAAGTACAATTTTTTTCAGGCTTCATCTCCTGTGAACAATTAGCTGATGGAGGACTTAATATTCCACTCAAGTGCTGAGTTGGTCCATCAAAAAGAGCATGAAGCTCCTCCTCATGGCTTAGTTCGTTTGCTTCTTCAGATGGGTGGGTGAGATTATTGACCACTTTCAGGTCCTTGGAGTCTGTTCCTTCTTTTTTCTGCAACTGTGCAACACTCAATTCTTTGTGCTGGCGGGTCATGTTTAGGTCAAACTGCTTTGCAAGTTTTATCAGGTCCTCAACATTATTACTATGTTGGCTTGAAAAAGAAAAATATAACCATTAATCATAAATCTATTCAATTAATATTAAGGCGATTTCAAATCAATATTTTGGAAATACTTCCAACAACAGCTTAGCAGGAAGTCTTGACAAAAGACTGCATTATAAAATGGTAGCATTGAAGCAAATGGATGTAGCTTAAGGTGCAACATGTCTCCAATGTTAATCACTGCAAGTTAGCAAAATATTCCTATAGAAAGAACTTTATACAAACCTAGATTATACTGACCGTGGTGAACACCGCCAAACTCTGGGTTGAATCTCTGGAGTCCAGGGAATAGCAGTATCTCCAATCCACTGAAGCACTGAATCTTTATTTACAGACTTCTCATCCTTTTGGCATAAAAATGTGACATCAATATAGTAGACAAAAAATTTTCCATTTAAAAGAGGCACTACTTACATTTGGTGCAATTTTGTTCACAATCTCAGATATTTCCACAACTCTGATACTTTCTCCTGCTTCTTTACCTGTTATAAATATCAGAGCACAAGATATTTTGTACCAGAAAACCTCATACAGTATTAAATCTAGCATGGTTAGTGTGTAGAACTCCTACAAAGTTATCCTTGACTGGCTATAATTCTATAAAACTATAATGTAATTTTTTATTATCTTAATTATCATTATTAGCAATTTTAATCCTGGATATTTTTTGTTTATGAAAAAAAACATAAATTGGACACCTGTTTTAAAAATGGACATATATTTGTACATTTATACATATCCATCCCTCCTGTGTATCTGTGTATATATACTCCTTCTAGTGTGTTACTTTTTACATTTCATAGCTCATCTTACTTGACATACCTCTATACTTTTTTTACACTTATAAGAAAAGAATAATAAATAGAAAATAATAATATGACATACTACTTCATTTTTCCTATTTTTCCTGTCTTATACAGCATTTCACTCCGTGTCATAGGCTGTATGTGACAAATAAAATTTTAATTGCAGTCAAGTGTCATCCTCATTGCTTTACTAAGTTTTTATACAAACAGTTTTTAAACAAAATTATGAACTAAAACAAATGTTTAAACAAAAATAACCCTTCTTGACCAGTCCTTACCAGCACTCATCCCCTTAGCTAATGACTTTCGCCTAAATGTGGCAAAACACTGCAGAGATGCAACTTCTGTTAACTGTTAAATTTTGCATGCTTGCAGTCATTCATTCATATCTTAAATGGTCTGAATATGATGTGGGAAAGATTTTGACAAATAGTCTAGAACGAGGGTGTCAAACTAAATTTCACCCCGCCATGTGGGCCCAACAGCATTATGGTTGCCCTCAAAGGGCCAGTTGCAGACAGTATATACTACAAGGCCGTATAAACTTTTTGATGACTGACACCACATCATAACACAAAAGGCATACCGGTTTTTCACCTTGAAGCACAAAAATGTATTCGCTTTCCCATCTTTCTTGGAAGTGCCTTCCATGTGTATACATTTTTTCCTTGGACATTTTGGGATAATTTGTAGAAATTTTTCAATAACACACACAAAAAAAAAAATCACCCTTGATAAACACTGATGTGGGATACACTGCAATCTAGTGACGGGATGCAGGTAACATCGTTTCATGCATTGTGGGAGATAAGTTTAGCATAGCCTTACTTTTAGGCTACATGTACATGTATATTTTACATACATCATATACATCTTGCAGGCCACGTAAAATTACTTGGCGGGGCACATTTGGCCCGTGAGCCTTGAGTTAAGAGCTATGTACAACTTGCTCTTCATTAGTTTTAGGGCAAAAGAATATCCCTAAAATGGATTCCACACAACACAATAAACATCCTCAACCACACACACAACACTAACAACCCAAATGAGGATGGGGTTCTCTGTTGATTTGGGTTCCTCTCAAGGTTTCTTCCTGTTCCCAGGGAGTTTTTCCTTGCCACCGTCGCTTCGGCTTGCTCAACAAGAAACAATTAGGCCAATACTGATTTTCACTTCACACACATTAGTATTATGTAAAGCTGCTTTGGGACGATGACACATTGTAAAAAGCGCTTTATAAATAAAATTGAATTGAATTGAATTCCATAAAGAAAACAAACTCCAAAGAAAATGCAGTACAAATACAATACAGCTCCATCTTGTAGCACTGAATGGCATAATAATAATTATTCTTAAATGTAATAATAATTTGCATTTTATAAAACTCTCTGCTTAGTTAACCAAATTGTATTCATGTGTTAATGTCATTTTGGGGAACTTGAAATGTATTCACATTTGTCACATGCACAAATCAGTCCATAATCCACCTCCAGTTGATGGGCATGCTATTCTATTTAAACACTCACTTTGATACAGTTACCCCAAAACTTCCTTTCATTATATTTTCTGTTTTGCAAAAATGGTTTACATTTGGCAAGAATTTTATAAAGGTTTTTCATTATCTTTGAAAGATACAGAGCTGTGCTTAGCCCTATTAGTCAAATGACAGTAACATGTGATTAAAAAAACGTGTTCACTGAAGATACCCATATACAAATTACACATTAAAAACTGGTCTAAATGGTCTGGTGTAAACCGGCCAAAAGACACAAACCTTTTCTCAGTGAAGGTGGTGAAGCAGAATCCCAAATTATGTCTTGTAGATTTTCGGCCTCGTTCGGGGAATCGCCATTACTGAAACCATTAAATCTTATCCTCGACCTAAGTTTAGGAGTTCCCACATCTGTTAATGGAGAGACAACTGAAACAATCAACTAGTTCATTTTTCTGTGCTCTTTTTGTTCATTTATATAGTACTGCATTGTATATGGTTGAAACTGATTTGGAAACACACCGACTGCAATCAAGGGCTACATGAAAACATCAACACGACATGACTTTTAGTCTTTACAATCCAAAAAAAAAAAAAAAAAAAAAAAAAAAAAACTCGACTGAGGCTTTAACACACATTTCCACAGGTTTGTGGTAAACCAAGTGTGAAATTGACACCTGATACTTTCCGTTAAGTGACTCTAAAAAGCCATCTAATTTTCTAAATCACTCTGAGATTAAATGCATTACGCTGTCATTTAAAAGCAGATTTTAAAAAAACAACAACAACCAAAAAAAGCTTACCTTTCCCGTAATGCAATGAGGTATTGGTTGATGATGAGTGTGAATGTTTTCGCCCATATCTCTTCTTATGTTTTAGTTTTTTCTGCGAAAGCATTGAATCTCGGCGACACATATCTTTGCTCTCATCTTTTGTAGGTAGGATATAAACAATATCCCTATCTGTCATTCTTATTAATTCTTTAGAAACGCAATGTCTGCAATCAGGTCCACTTAAAGGAAAATACCTCACCGTGTTGATATTGAACATTCAATCTGATGGATTGAAACTTTGTCTTTATGTATACGCTTATTTATTCTTATTATGAGTTACCTAGCTTTGTTGTTATTTTCAACGTGTTCTAACCGCTCGGCCATGTTTTTATCGCGTAGTCTGATGGCATGCCTCTGATTGGACCTCAGCAGGCTCGCGTCTTCTCACGAGATAGAACGAGATTATACGTTATATTTGAACGATTTAGGAAATCTGTAAACAGCCACGTGCAAAAGCTTATGGGCTTTTACAAGACGTCCCATAATTAGGTTTGTAACATTACTAAAAAAATAGCGGAAATATCAAAGTACCAAATACTAAATTCCCAATGATACATAGATATACATAAGCATTAACCATTACTATTAAATTAACATTACCATAAACCATTACCTCTAAAAACTTACACAATAAAAAGCTTATTTAAGAAAACATAATTTCAAGCAATAATTATCACATTTTATCCAGAGCAACTACCAGAAAATTCATTTACACACTCCAGGATAACTCTCCAGGATATACAAACATCTACTGCACCACTCTCCAACAACATGAGTGTGTCACAATCATAAAATGAACTTGGGAATGTGGACTTAAAATGTCATCAGTTTATAAAAGAAAATTATGTGGGCCTGAGTAGTAGTATTATGATTTTAACTGTATGTATTATATGTTCTTTGCTAAAATAGTTTATTATTTTGTTATGCACCACACAGACAAATTATCATTTCTTTTCAAGAAATATATAATGTGAACTGTGTGCTTGTATCTAACTGGTGAGAAGTCCACAGATATACACGTGCTGCCAAAAATTATGGAAATCTTTATTGCATGCTATGCCATCACATTAGGAGTGGCGGGCAGAGTCTAACGGAACGATCACTAAGGGTGGGACAACATCATATTAAACCCTTTGGATTAAGAGTCAGATGTTACCAAAGTTCATTTGCATGTAAAGGCAGATGAGCAAATACATATAGTGTATTGTATTTATCATCTCCATATCCTCTTCAATGTCATACAATTTTAATATAATTTTTAGCCTAGTGAGGAGTAAAAGTAAGTGTTACTGCGATGATGTGTCATGACTGGCACACTTCCTATGTATAGCCCTTTCATTGTTGGTAGCTTGATATAAAACATCATGTAATTTACAGTGCAGCCTTTGACACTATTGATCATAATATTCTCCTTCACAGATTAGAAAAGTTAGTAGGTATTAAGGGAACAGTCCTTGCCTGGCTCAGGTCCTATTTACCTGATTTTTGTAGATTTAAATAGTGACTATTCTCTGCATTCCCGATTACAGTATGGTGTCCCACAGGGTTCAATTTTAGGCCCATTGCTCTTTTCCCTTTACATGCTTCCTCTGGGCAACTTAATTTGTAAATATGATATTATTTCCATTGTTACGCTAGAACTAGGGGATATGAGCACATCACCCATGTCCTATCCACACTGTACACGATTTTAAAATATTACTCCTAACCTACGAAGCACTAAATGATGGAAGCAGGCTGTCTGTCAGTACCACGTATTAGGAAAACTACAGCTGGGGGCGGAGCTTTCTCTTACAAAGCCCCAAAGTTCTGGAACTCCCTCCCGATTAATGTTTGAGAACCAGACACAGTCTCAGTGTTTAAGTTCAGGCTGAAAACTTATTTATTTAACCAAGCATTCAGTGAATAGTCCTGCCTTAGATAAAGGAGTAGATCTGGGTGACACATTGATGTTGAGTATTATAGTGATCTGGTGTGTTTAGTTGCGGTGAGGTTTGTGGTGGTGAGAGTGACTGTTTGTTTACACATCAGGAAGCTCTCATGTCTGTGTTTCCCTCTGTTTCTCCTTTTAGTTATGCTGTTATAGTTAATCCTGCCGGAGTCCACGTCTGCACTCGACACTAAATATACACTCACTTCCACACTGCAACTATGACTATGCAACTATGCAACTATTTCTTTCTTTCTTGCTCTCTCCCTCTCTCTTTCTGTCTCTCTCTCTCTGTTGAGTTACATGTCCCACTGCTGAGCTGCCAGTGATCCAGACCCCCTCTGCACTCTGGTTTTGTCTGACCCTCATGATGACCCGCCCCTGGATGATGACGCCGCAAACAAATTCATGGATACACTCCACACTCCACAATAAACATCCTCAAACCACAAACACAACTAACCACCCAAATGAAGATGGATTTTCTGTTGAGTCTGGTTCCTCTCACGGTTTCTTCCTGTTCTCAGGGAGTTTTTCCTCGTCACCGTTGCTTCAGCTCAACAAGAAACAATTAGGTCCAACCTGATTTTCATTTTTCATACATAAGTATTATGTAAAGCTGCTTTGAGACGATGACAAATTGTAAAAAGCGCCCTACAAATAAAATGTAATTGAATTCATTAGAATATTTATGAACAATTCATGGATTTTGCCATTGATGTTTTGTTTAGTGGCGAACGGGAAAGCGTCCGCGAGACATACGAGACTGGTCGGGCTGGACCGGCGGCTGCTGAACCTGATGCGAGGATCAGAGAGAGAGAAAGAGAGGTTAGTCAAACTAACAGGTTGCGCGCGTTCGTCTGTGCTCTTGCCTGTTCGCGTACGAGCCCGGACGAGGAGAGGAGGGAAAGCCGGGCTTAAATAGTCTAGACTACTGATTAGTCCAACAGGCGACAGCTGGAACTAATCAGTAGCTAGGCGACAAGGATTGGGGAAGTGCAGCAGCGGGAGGAGACGGGTTCGTGACACTACTAGGGCTGCACGATACTGGAAAAATATGTGATATGTGACATTGTTGAAAATTGCGATAACAATATTGTTTGCGATATTTTTATTTAGAAAATTTTATTAGCTATTTTTTGTTTTAAAAAACCCCAAAACTATTATATATAAAATTATCATACTGACATAAACAGTTAATGTAAGAGCCAGGAGATTAATCGTCATTATGTGTATTAATCATTATTATGGTTTATCCCGAAAATCGATTTTACTATTTCACCTTGGTTTGACACAGCGGGCCTCCATAGTAGACACGTACGAGACGGACATTTCTGTCCCTCAAAACATGTTTTTTTTTTTTTGCAATTTTCAAAATTTTTAACTTATTTGTGTTGGGTCTCGCGGAAGAGCAGATCTCTATTAAGTAGTTATCTTCCACCTGCCCTGTACCAGTGAAATATGAAATTAACATATCGGCACACTGACGAATCCAGAGATCTTGTTGCCAATTTAGGCGCAGTTTCATCAATTCTATTTAAACGGTTTGGGCTCAGACCTTCAACAAGCCAAAGCCCGCTGTAAAATTTGATTTGTGGCAACTAAAGCAGCACTACTAATTTATTCCAGCACCTCAAACAGAATTATATTGTTGAATGGGGAGGTGTGTGTGGTGCTGTGGGATAAACATGTCCACTACAGCCCCAAAACACAGGCTAAAAACAGGTACAAATAGTGGAGATATTTTCCCACTGTATCCAAAATGGAATTGGAAATGGAAATCCGAAGAGCTTGTTTTCAAGATAGGCGCGGTTTCATCAGATCAATTGTATGCAAATAGCTCATATTTGCAACTTCAGATGTTCAACAAACCAAATTCCGCTATAAAACCTGTTGAAAATGTGTGGCATCTAAAGGAACTAAGTAAAGGTACAACTACAGAACTACAGAACGACTAATTTATTCCAGTTCACACCAGGGAGGCATGTGTGGCTATGCAGGATAAACAGCGGCATCCCCCAAACACAGGCTAAAAACAGGTACAAATAGCAGACGCATTTTCAGTTTTGCCCTTTGCATTTTCTGCATTGAGGTTCACTTTTGTTTCACCTAGGGGCCTGTCTAGTCAATAATATAATAGCATCTACTAGGGAGGCTTTGGAGGCAGTTATAAAAATAGTAAGGTCCCATTTGATTGGTCAAATTTGGACAACCTAAGCATGCAACAAAAATTATTTTAATTTATCACCAGTATTGCGCATATATATATATATATAAAATATACTATCCCAATAATATATCCTGCAGCCCTACTTACTACCTACTCATGAGCCTTTTGGCTGGATTTTACTATTAAACGCAAATACTTTAACACACCAAAAACACTGACAATCTCATTTTAAATCAGATCCTGTACACTGTGTGTCCCTGTATTGTAGAGTTAATGCAACACAAAATATATAAATGGGAAAACATTTTAACCTTGTTAATGTTATTTACATTATTGTAAACTTATAATGGAACTTTAAAATGGACAATTCTGGCAGTTGTAGTTAACAGAAATAATGTTTAAAAAACTCTAGGTTATGGTAAACTTTTAAAGAACTAAAATTATTTACAGCAAAATACACACACACACACACATTATATATATATATATACACACATACACACACACACACACACATACACACACACACACACACACACACACACACAAAGATTCAATTAAAAATAAAAAATCCCCACAACAACCAAATTCTTAAAACAGAAGTAGAGAATGTATGGATGAATGGCTTCATATTACAGATTACTTATTCTGACAAATTAAGAACAGTAACAAACAGTATTCAATATCATGAACAAGAAACCATTTTGCTTAAATTTGCAAAAATTAATTCATATTTGGAATGCATAACTTTTTACCAAAAGACATTTAGACATGTAGTACATTTACACTAAATGCACGACATTTCTAATACAGAATGACTATCCTGTGCATTAGGCATTTCCTTGATGACCTGCAGCTGAATAAATCTCCCTTGATACACAACAGAAATTTCTTGTTTCCAATAGAATGTTAAGTTGGGAGATTGTAACGCGTTGACTCGGATAGCTCATATAAAGCAAGGTTGAAAAGGAAAAAAAAAAAAGGAAGATTTGGCGTCTTACGCATTTAATGGTTGGCACACGGTAATTACGCTCATTCCAAACATGAGATCAACCCTGTGCTAGCGTTACAAACAAAAGAGAGATCTCGCACTCGTGGTCAGGGTCATGGTCACAGCCATGTAGTTCCCTTCCATCATCACCATGTAAGGGCCATCAGACCAGAAGTGATGGTCTCTTAAAGGGCACACTGTACATAAAAGCAATGCGTGCGAATATTTGGCCGTTACAAGATCCAAGGAAAAAAAAAAATTTCTAGAGACAGTTTGTAAACTGGTAGAATAAGCCACAGAAAAAGCAAGACAAAGTATTTATTAAAAAAAAAAAAAACCTAAAGAGAATTCAATGACTGACTTGCTCAGTCATCAATACATTCATTAGAACAAATTAGACCTTACCGTTAAGTTTTCATATCAAAGAAATTATTTAATACTTACCTTTGCATAACCCAGTTCTAAAGGGTAATGAAGGTTAAAACAGTAACTGTCAAATATAACGGCAGCGGACAGACGAGAGTATGAGTGTTGAACAGGGTTAACACTAACAACACTAACAACAATAGGGGAAATCAGGGAAGGAGAGAATGGAACGGCAAAGTGCTTGTGAGGAGCAGAGGGTAGAGTTCTTGAACGGGAGCTCCCAAGGAGGAGATTAAAGGTCTTTCTTGAGTGTTAGCGACGAGCGGAGCATGCCACTCAATATGAGTTTCAGGAAGGGCGCTGGGGCTTGAAGAACAGACGCGGGGTGGAGAAAAGTAACAGATCACTTCCGGAATTTGTGAAGAACTCAGGAACTTGGCGAGTGTTTGGAATGAGTGCTGTCATAGGAGGCTTGGGAGCTGGAAAACAGGCACAAGACAATTAGAACACGCAAGAGAACCAATAACAACTAGAGTGGTAGGAAACCATCAGAATCCTGATACAAACCTGGACATGGATTAAGGCAAGGAGGGGGTATTTGTAGGGAGGAGATAAGGGGGAGAGGAAAGTGGTTGCAGGTGCAACTCGTTAACATACGAGAGGGGATGTTGAGTGAAAGTGTCAGAAGAATCAGACAGAGCTATGACACCACAATCATCCCTTCTAACATCTTAACTGTAAATGAAATGTAAAATATAACAATAAATATTATTTATTCAAAAACTTGTGTAACTCGTGTACCATTTGTCTTCGACAAGACAAAAATGGCATTTATTTGATCAGTTATAAAAGCAAATAATTACACCCAACACATTTACCTTTTTAAACATTATGAAATGTATTTACTAATCCAGCTCCATGCATATACAAGTTTTCTGGTTTGAATTAGATATAATACTGGCAGAAGATCTGCTTCCTGAACACTGGAAAATTGAAGTGTTGTTACTCTTACAACGGAACTGAGCACTGAAGTAATTGCAAAACTTTGCTCTGATTCCTCCATAATTAAAACATAAAAATGGTTAATTTTGTGTCTCTAAAATGAAAAAGAATCATTCTACAAGAATTAATCCATCTTACTAAAAGTATGTCTGCCCCAATTCTAAAATGTTCTGTAGTCTGTGTAAGTGAAGAAATTGTCCCTCTAATTTCAGACAAGTAAGACAACGTTTCTCAAATACAAATAATGAAAATAGAGAAGTCTATTGTGATCCTGTTTCACTTTATTTTGAATCATCTGTATTTGCATTCAGGGCAGCAGGACATTGTTTAGTTCAGACAGACTGTCATAGGGTCGCAGGGTGAAAGTATCCAAATACTGTTACATTAATATGAAAATACATACTAGTACAGTCAAATGACTAAGATAATAAATACAATTGTACTTGACAGAATGTTATTTTATGCTCACCAGACAACCCATGTGAAGCCGAGCCCAATATTGCACTGCTTTCCTTATATCTCGTCAATGCTTGAAGTAGGGGGAAAAGTGCCGGTACCCTCTTGTGCACTGTTGACATATGCAAATCACCACAATTCTACAATAAAAAAGTCAGTATTCAGAGCTATTGCTGGTACAACATATTATTTATTCAATTAACAACTTCAAAACAAACTGATTTGACAACAATGTGTGTGTGTGTGTGTGTGTGACAGAGAGAGAGAGAGGATGGAAGTCCATTGACATCAGGTCCGCAATGATGTTCCTGACCTATCCCTAAGGACACACACAGAGACAGGGGTGGCAAGAAAGAAAATTAGTGTGTAAAAGTGAATTCAAGAATTGATGTTTCTTATCTACAGTGTCAGTACCAAGTGTGGAGGATCCAAGGTGCCGAGCCAAGTGGGAAGTGGGTGGAGCTGTGCACGAGCTCAGAGCCAACTAGAAGTTGTTTGGCCGTTCGTCTGGGGGTGGAAACCAGACGAGAGACTGGTCGGAATGTCCTGTATTGGAGTGAATTGGGGTCCGCGATCCGAGACAATATCCCTGGGGAGTCCATGGAGCCGGAAGATGTGGTTGGAGGACCAGCTTGGCTGTCTCCTTGGCGGACGGCAATGGGTAGGGCAATGAAGTGCCCCATCTTAGAAAATCGATCGACCACCGTCATGATGGTGGTGTTCCCATTAGAGGGAGGCAGGAACGGTCACAAAGTGCATGGCGATGTGGGACCACGGGCGTCTAGGAATGGGGAGCAGACCTTCTTACTCTCTGTCTCTCTCTTTCTCCCTCTCTCCGATGAGTTACATGTCCCACTGCTAAGCTGCCAGTGATCCAGAACCCCTCTGCACTCTGTTCCTGTCCCGGTTGAGCAAGCCGAAGCGACGGTGGCAAGGAAAAACTCCCTGGGCACAGGAAGAAACCTTGACAGGAATCAGACTCAACAGAGAACCCATCTTCATTTGGGTTGTTAGTGTTGTGTTTGGTTGACGATGTATATTGTGGAGTGTATTCATGAATTTGAGGCATCATCAACCGGGGCAACCGGGGCAGTCCAGGCAGGCAGCCAAATAATCCTGGGTGTCCTTACTGGGTGTCTGGACCAGTGACAGGGTTCGAGGGAATCCGGGGTGGCAGAAGAAGGGAGAGTTGTGACACCACTGGAGGACTTCTGAGTGCAGAGCTTCAGGGACAGAAAGCAGGGCTCAGGACTTCCCTCATGGGCCTTCCTGATCCTTTCCTCGAGGTCAAGACCCAGAGTGCACAACGAGACGGACTTGGGAAGGATGGTTTCTGGGTTTGGCTCCTCCTCCTCCTCTTCAGGGGCATGAACCCTGGACAGAGCATCGGGCTTGGTGTTACGATTCCCAGGGCGGTAGGACAGGGTAAACCGAAAACGGCCAAAGAAAAGGCCCCATCTGGCCTGGCGAGGGTTAAGCCGTTTGGCTGACTGGAGGTACTGCAAGTTGCGGTGGTCAGTCCACACTAGGAAGGGAATTTCAATGCCCTCCAGCCAATGACGCCACTCTTCCAGAGCCAATTTGATAGCGAGGAGCTCCCTCTCCCCCACCGGGTAATTGCGTTCAGGAGGACTAAGTCGCCGAGAATAGAAGGCACATGGGTGCAGACTATTGTCTTTGGGGCAGACACGGGACAAGTTGGCACCAACCCCAACATTGGAGGGATCGACCTCAACCACAAACTGCCAATCGGGATCTGGCTAAATCAAGATAGGAGCCTCGGTGAACCTCCGCTTCAGTTCGGGGAAGGTGGCACTAGCTTCAGAGTTCCAGAGAAACGTATGGAGGGTTAAGGTCAGCTGGTAGAGAGGGAAGGCCATTGAGCTATTGCCCTTGATGAATCGGCTATAGAAATTGGCGAATCCCAGTAACCTCTGGAGCTGCCGGCGGGAGGTGGGGGTTGGCCACTCCCCGATAGCTCGGATCCTGGCGGGGTCCATTTGGATGTTGCTGGCCGAAAGACAGTACCCCAGGAAGGAGGTCCGATGAAACATGGAACTTCACACTTCTCTGGCTTGACGTACAGCCCATTCCTCAGGAACCGGTTCAGAACTGACATGATAAACATGTTCCTCCATTGAGGGAGAGAAAATCAGGATATCATCCAGGTAGACAAAGACAAACATATATATATCATTGACCAGAGTCTGGAACACTGCCAATGCATTGGTGAGGCCAAACGGCATGACCAGGTACTCGTAGTGGCCAAGGGGGGTGTTAAATGCCATCTTCCACTAATCTCCAACCTGGATGCACACTAAATGGTAGACATTACGCAGATCCAATTTAGTGAAGATGGTGGCGCCGTGCAGTAGTTTGAAGGCAGAGGCCATGAGTTGGTGTGGATAGCGATTGCGAATTGCGGACGGTGATGGCATTAAGGCCACGTTAGTCAATGCAGGGGCGAAGGGTCTTATCCTTCTTCTCCACAAAGAAAAACCCTGCCCCTGTAGGGGACGAGGAGGACCGGATGATGCCCGCTGGCAAGGACTCCTGAATGTATTTGTTCATGGTGGCCCTCTCAGGTGCAGAAAGTTGGTAGAGGCAACCAAGAGGAGGGCTGGTTCCTGGGAGCAGATCTATGGCACAGTCGTAGTGTCAGTGGGGGGCAGGGTGGCGCCTCTGAAGACTGGGGCCAGGTCACGGTCCTCCGGAACAGCCACCAGGTCCTGGGGTGCGGGGACGACTTGGGGTGGCCAGTCTCCTTGGTTGTCAGATGGTGACGGCCTATATCTATTGGCTGTAGGGGGAGGGGTGTCGGTCCCGGGACCATGGTTGGAGAGGCGGGCTGCGTAGAGAGGATTGAGGTGGTGAGACTGGTCGGAGTGGGCAGACTTGCCGTTCTTGACGCCGCTTTTTCATCTAGGTCCTGGGGTAGATCTCGGGCTGCAAGCTCATCCTTCACGGCAGCAGACAACCCTCTGAGGAAGGTGTCATAGAGGGCCATTCGATCCCAGCCGCTGTCCGTGGCATAGGTGCGGAAGTCGGCAGCGAATTCGGCCACCGAAAGCTGACCCTGAGCTGCTGATAGCAGAGAATGAGCCTCATCATGTCAGGGTGTAGATGTTCCGAATACCTTCCGCAACTCAGATTAGAAGGCGGTGAAAGATACACAGTTGGAGGATTGGACCTCCCATTTAGCGGAAGCCCATTTCAGTGCTCGACCAGCTAGGAGTGAGATGGTATAAGCCACCATAGCCCGTTCCATGCTAAATGACAGGGGTTGCAGACTGAAAACCAGATCACACTAAATTAGGAAGGAGCGACAGGTGTCTGGGTTTCCAGAGTACCGAGCCGGGGTTGCAAGTTGGGGTTCGTGAACTGACATAGCTACTGGTATGGGATCAGCCAGCGGAGCGGGAGGAGCCGGATCAGGGGGCGGTGGCGAGGGAGCGGCAGTGGCACCACTGGGGGGTGACTGCAGGTGGGCCAAGATCTGTTGGAGTCCTGCCGCCAGTTCATTAATCTTTTGCTCCTGAGCTGCTTGCCTACTGCGGACAACGCCGAGAGAGAGACTGGAGCTTCCGCGGGATCCATTTATGGCCAGATTGTTCTTTCAGTACCAAGTGTGGAGGCTCCAAGGCGGATGCCAAGCAGAGCGGAAAGTGGGCGGAGCTGTGTGCGAGCTCAGAGCCAACTAGAAGCCAGGGGAATGGTGAAACCAATGAATGATTCAGTGAGCTGATTCATTTGAGCCGATGGAGTGAGTCGACTCAGCGATCCGAGTCAGAGGACAGAACCCAAAGTGCCGGGCGTATGGAACGATGGAACGTATGAAAAAATGTTTAAAGCACGTTGAGCGCGTGGAACACAGAACCGGAGTTGAAGCTTGAGGAGCACAGAGCCAACATTTAAAGAGTGTTGAGCGTGGGGAGCACATATCTGGCTTTTGAGGCACGTTGAGCACGGGGAGCACAGAACCGGCGTTCGGAGCACGTTGAGTGCGAGGAGCACAAAGCCAGCGTTTGAGGCGCGTGGAACCCAAGGAGCACAGGGCTGGCGTTTGAGGCGCGTTGAGCGCGAGGAGCACAGAGTCGGCATTGAAGTAAGAGTACCGAAACAGGCAAGGTCGGGAAGCCGCCAGTCAGGAGAGCAAAGGACAGAAACAGGTCGGTAGCAATAGTGATTTTGTAAATAGCTGGAGTGTGCTCAGGGCAAGCCTAGAAGACAATCTGGCACTGACAGAGGATCTTTAGGGTCCTCATAAGTGACAGACAGGCAGATTTCCGGTTAGCGGGTTGCACGTGGGAGGTTCCTCTGTGGCGCCGGAAGTGTTCACACAGACTGACATACAGAGACAGTAGATAAGTTGCATTATCTGATTTCATATTTAATGATATAATAAATTCAAAATAGAAATGATTCAAGAACCATGCCTGTAACAAAGTTACAAGGGAAATTCAGGTTTAATTATATAAATTACATAGACCAAAATGTTTGTATAGAAAGTTTTGAAAAGTTATATAGTATATAGTATATTTAACTCACTTAAGACAATCTTTTGTGAGTTAAAGTGCAGAAAGTTGGTAGAGGCGGCCCAGAGGAGGGCTGGTTCCTGGGAGCAGGTCTATGGCACAGTCGTAGTGCCGGTGAGGGGGCAGGGTAGTAGCGAGGGCCTTACTGAAGACTGGGGCCAGGTCATGGTAAACCTCAGGGACGGCAACCAGGTGTGACGGCCACTCTCAAATGGGGTACTGTAGGAATATTATTTTTACATTGCTGTTTTTATTTTTCTTCTGTTTTTTTCTGTATTGTAAACTATACATCCATATAAAAGTTGTACATTAGGAATTTAAAGCAGACTTGATGACTGCAGTGTCAAAACAGTACGCTCTGACTTGTGGGCTCTTCTGCAATTAAGACTAGTGCTGAAAAGATATCCAACTCTCCTGGTTTTCCCTGGATAAAAGTTTCCAACACTGGGACCCTGGTGTAGTAAATTAGTTCTGAACATTTCCCGCATCCTCCACTATTGGATTATCTCAAAAATACCAAATATCTATGAGTTATTATAACAGAATATAATTAATTCTAAATATTTAGATTACATCTGAGAACTATCAGCAATCGAATCAATCAATCTGACAGCATAATCATAGAGGTGCTTTTATGGATGTATTGATGTCATGGAGATGGTGTTCACACTTCTCCTCTTGTCTCATCTAACCATCTCATCCTTTCCATGCAATTTCAGTTACCTCCTCAATTGGAACTCCTGACAGTTCTTGGTGACTTTAACCTCCCTTCTCATAAACTCCATTACTCTTGCATTTTGACTCTTTTTAAATGTCTTTCCTTGATATTTAATAACTGCCCTCCCACAGGGGAGGACATATCTTGGACCTGGTTTTCACTCAGCCTTCACTCAGCTACAGGCATGACTTCTACTCTACTCCAAACTTCTGATCATCACCTAGTTTGCTTTAGAATCACACTACCTGCCCTGCCTAGAAACAATTTTCAACATCTCTCTCTTTTACCCATTGTTACATTCATTCCATATCTCCATCTTCTGTAGTATCCTGTACTCTTTCATCTCTTCCTGACCATGAATCCTGTTTGTCTTTTTATTGGTATTTAAACAAGACCATACATATTATACTTCAGTAAAGAAGAAGAAAAAAATAAATGACAGATTGTCTCAATATGAACCCAATCACACCCTCCTACCCAAAAGACATACAAATATAAAGTAAAAAGAAAAAAAGAAAAGAAATTCCTCTCATAAATCTTCACTCCTTCCATAAATTTATTATTGCCTGTCAGTGCTAGTATCTGGAGAAAAAGTTAAGCCTTTGATGTGATCTTAAAAAAGGGTTAAAGGTCTTATAAAAAAATTGAGAGATCCTGAAAGGAAAAAATAGTGTTATACAGCAAAATCCACATATAATGCGATGGAGGGGTGACATGTTTCGACTTCAGGAGAATGGCTTGTCTAGCCAAAACTGTAGTAAAGGCGATGACCTGGCGGGATGAGTCAGTCAAATCATGCCTCGGGAAATGCCAAAAAGTGCTGTCAAGGTGTTAGTGGTCAAGTCCATACCAAGAACATTACTAAGTGTTTTAAACACATTGGACCAAAAGTCTGCCACTGTGGGCAACTCACATGGAGATTGTTATCAGGCGATTCCTTGCAGTGATGACAAGCTTCAATCCTATATGGAAACATTTTTCCTAGTTTGGCATTTATAAAATGTGCTCTGCATTAGCCCAGAAAGTGAAAAGAGAAAGTGATCAAGAGGGCATTCAGGAGAATGGTTGGGAAAATAGCTGAACAATTTCTTAACAAATTGTCTTATCTGAAAGAGATGAAACAAATGCTGCTGCGCAGACTATACATAGTGGATAAAAAAGAAAAAGATGCAATGACTTCATCTACATACAAGTCATCGAGCTCAACCAGACCATTGGCTGCCCAAGTGTGAAAAGCCCAATCAGAGCAAGAAGGAGAGAAAAAATTATTATTTAGAATAGGTGTGTCGATAGAAGCCCTATAAAAACCAAAGTGTTTCCTGAATTGGACCCACATTTTCATGGTACTAGTAACAACCGATTAGATTAAATTCTACTGATAGCTAAAGGAAGTTGGTAACAGATACAAGCGCAGTACAAGTGCCTTTTGTTTATGCAATCTCTGAATGAACACAGTAATTAGCAGCCTGGGCAAAACTGTTCCAATAGAGAATCTTATTAATAATACAGGCCCAGTAATATTGTTGGTAGTTGGGAAGTGCAATCCCTCACTTAGACTTAGGGAGCTGGAAAACTGATTTCTTAAGTCATGCATGCTTGTTTGTCCAAATAAATGAACACAAAAACCATCAAGAATAGTAAAGAAAAGTTATTAATGCAAATTGGAATATGTTGAAAAAGATAAAGAAATTTGTGTAAGATAACCATTTTCACTAGATTAATGCGTCCCACAAGTGACAAAGGAAGCGAAGATCATCTGGATATGTCTAGTTTGGTTTTATCCACAAGCAGCTGAAAGTTTTTGACAAAAGCTATTAAAAAAATGATGAAAAAACACCCAAGTATTTAAGTCCAACTGAAGCTATCCTAAAGGGAAAAGGAGAATACAAGATCTTAATAGCCTCAGGAGTGACAAAAATAGTTCACGTTTTTGCAGATTGATCTGATAGCCAGGGAGATAACGAATTTATTTAGAATGCCTAGAACCACAGGAGACAAGGTTAGAAATGTACAGTAAAAGATCATCAGCATAGAGAGAAAGTTTATGAACTTAACCATAATGAGATTCCCTCAAAAGCCAGAAGCCAGATGAGGCTCTATAACAAGATTAAAAAGTAAAGGGGAGAAGGGACAACCCTGATGCGTCCCAAGGTTAAAGAGAAAACAGAGGTGAATGCAAGATGTTAGTATGTACTGAAGCAACCGATGATGAGTTAAGGATGAGTCCAAACTTCTCCAAAATAAAAAACAAGTAACCCCATTCTGTCATGGAACCATCAGACTCTGACCTCCTCCTCCAATCTCAGAACACCAACTCCCCAGAATACTAATCATCCATTCTGAACTCTGTTGCCCCAGTGAAAACCCTGTCTGCTTGGCTCTCTACTATAGTAAAATACGTAGGGTCAACACGTTATTCTAAATGTCACACTCTTTGACATTTGACATACTTCGAGATTCAGACCGTCAGATGGAGAGTGCCTACACTTTATTTAGATATGACAAGATATCAAATCAGCACTCAACCTTTTTCCAAAGGAATGAATCCCGGATGAGCCCCCAAGAAACTGTTAGACCCTGATGACAGTCTGTTGTCCGATCCCCTTATGAGAACCCAAGTGTTTAATAGCTCACACACCAAATTCAGTCACCGTAGGCAGCAGCAAGTCTCTGTTTCTCTCTCAGAGCTGGGAGCAGAAGTAAGAAACACACACACACACACGGTGCAGATTTACACTTCAGATCAAACTTTACTAATCTCAACATGATATATAAGTAGTAACAAAAAGAACAGTTGTAAGCCAATCAGGAATATGCACAATATATGTACGATGTTCAGTCATCGAATCAAGAATATGCACGATGTATGTACAATGTCCATGTACATGGTTATGTAATGATGCATTCAATGTCTATGACCAAGGAA
Source organism: Kryptopterus vitreolus (assembly GCA_030449085.1). Classification (NCBI taxonomy): domain Eukaryota; kingdom Metazoa; phylum Chordata; class Actinopteri; order Siluriformes; family Siluridae; genus Kryptopterus; species Kryptopterus vitreolus. Next base: position 259,249 of record JACRUU010000014.1, read on the forward strand.
GGCCAGCTGCACCTCTTCTGGACAATACAGGAGTTTCTCCGAACATCTTATCTTTACGACAAGATTGCGTGTGAAGGATGTTTCTGTTTCATGGAAAAGAATGCTCCCTCCATATGGCACTTTGACATTGCACATCTACTCTTATTATTCATGGTGTGTACGTGCATAATGTTCAAAGCCTTCTTAACATAATTTTACCCCACAGTTTTGATGACCAAATTCCTGAAGTCGAACTCAGGACACCTTGGAGATTCCGAGCCGTTGGGAGCAAGAGAGAGCTTCTGCTGAAGATCAAAGTTTTGTCTGGTGCAAGCAAAGTTCCTGATTGAAATTGCTGTTAGAGTCTCAGAAGAAGGTGACGGTCTTAGAGAGGAATCTGAGCATCAATAAATGGGTAAACAGGCCTTTTATTGCCCTGTGGAGTTTTTTACACCCAACTTAGACAGGACGACCAATAGAAGCCTGGAGATTTTAGCGGTAGAAAATCCGGGAGAAAATCCCTTTGTCTGTGTTCAAGCTCATCTCCACACCTTAGGGCTGGTCCAGGGAAATAATACATTTTAAACTAAGAATATAGTAGGATAATATGATGCCTACAAACAGTCACATGGTATATATCATTGTATAGACAAGTAGTATTAGAACAGGCAGTCATCCTACCCTATGTATTGAGCACAAAACTACTATTGTATAGGACATGAGAAAGAACTATTATCTTATAACATAGTAACATATCAAACAATGTGGTTCGTGAATATGATAAAAGACAGAGAGCATCGTCAGTTCTGTTCCTTATTATCATTGGCTGTTAAGTGGCGCCAGTTAGTATATATTCACGGAGTAATAGACGGAAACGTACTTTTTCTTGGTGGTCTGGTTTCACTCGCATGCTCATCGTGTGGTCGGAAGAGACTGCCGTGCTGTGCCTTCCAAACCGGAGCTAGGTATAAGAGCGACAATATTTACATTTACATTTGCGGCATTTAGCAGACGCTCTTATCCAGAGCGACTTACAACTGAGCAATTGAGGGTTAAGGGCCTTGCTCAAGGGCCCACTAGTGGCAGCTTTGTGGTGGTGGGGTTTGAACCCATGATCTTCCGGGCCAGAGTCCAACACCTTAACCACTGGGCTATCACCTCCCTCTGTATATATATATATATATATATATATATATATATATATATACCTGGCAGGTGTGAGGCGAACGTGCTAACCACTAAGCCACCATGCCCCGCTTATATATATATATATATATATATATATATATATATATATATATATATATATATATATATATATATATATATATATCTCTATATATATTAGTGGTTAGCACGTTCGCCTCACACCGCCAGGATCCGGGTTCGATTCCCATCTCGGCCATGTGTGTGTGGAGTTTGCATGTTCTCCCCATGCCTCAGGGGTTTTTTCTCCGGGATCTCCGGTTTCCCTCCCGGTCCAAAAACATGCACGGTAGGTTGATTGGCACCTTGGAAAATTGTCCCTAGTGTATGAATCTGTGTGTGAATGTGTGTGTGAGTGTGTGTGTGTGTGTGTGTGCCCTGCGATGGGTTGGCATTCCATCCAGGGTGTATCCTGCCTTAATGCCCATAGACACCTGAGATAGGCACAGGCTCTCCACGTGACCCGAGGGAAGATCGGATAAAGTGGTAGTGGGTAGAAGATGAATGAATGAATGAATGAATGAATGACACACACTAGGAGCACATGCCAGAGAGAGTGTCCCCAAATTCCTTAGGTGGTACATGTTCAGATAGGCATCTCTGTTCTTTTCTTATCTCAATCCCAGTGTCTCGGACAGTAAGAAACCCCATTCAGATCCCTGATGGTTTAAAGATAACCAGATTGAAAAAAGATTGAAAAATTATGAAAAATTATGTTAATTGGAGTGAACTTGTCAAAGAGGCGATGAGAGCCTCATCAGCTGATGGCATAAATACCGGTGAGATTACTCATTTTGTTCATAAGCTCTGTGATTCCAAAGGATAAATTAAAGGAGTGGTCTGCATTTGACATTGAGGCATTGCCTTTAGACATCGGTTTAGAGTATGAAGCGGCAGACATTGACACACTGGCAAAGAAGTAGGATGCCATTCTTCACCACCCACATTCTGTGGAGGTCATGAACAGTGAATATTCTGAATTCAAATACATAATGAGGCAAAAACTTAAAGACAATCAGCACATTCTCAGATATTGTGGGTGTAACACTAAAATGTGAGGAGCTAAAAAACATCTCACAGCTTGTGGATATTTGTGCTACATTTCAAGCATCCAGTGCAGATTGTGAAAGATGCTTTACTTTAATGAATTGCATAAAAACACCTTGCCCGGAAGGTGCCAAGGAAACATCTGAAACAGATGTCCGAGCCACCCCAGCTGGCCCATATCTCACCCAATCTCTAAGGGAGATGGAGACAACAGAACAATGTCATCCACAAAAAAGCCCCTGGCTGCTCTTACAAATTCTTAAAATTTCTTACAATTCTTACAAATTCTTACAAATTCCATAAAAATAATGAACAGAACTGGTGACAAAGGGCAGCCTTGCGGGAGTCCAACATGAACCCAAAACAGGTCTGACTTATTGCCAGCCAAACTCATGCTCTGTGCATACAGGGAATGAGCAGCCCTCAACACAGATCTCCATTCTCCAGGAGCCCCTCCCAAAGAATGCAGTCGAATACCTTCTCCAAATCCACCGGTTGGGCAAACTCCCATTCCATGGCCAGGTCAAAAACCACATTGTTCCTCCTGAATCCGAGGTTCGACTAACGGTCTTATTGTTTATTCTAGAGTCATTTATTAGATTTTTCCTTTATAATGGTTAATAATCATTAAATGTCATTACCATGAGTAGTAGAAATGCTAATAAAAACTATTTATATATTTTACATATAATGGAATGTTCACAGTATAACATGCTTGTGCTACAGCATTGTGCAAAGTGTGAAAGTTTTAATGTAAACAAAATTTTATCTCTAAAAGGTGTATATGTCTTCCAGAGCAGGAGCCAACCCTGATCCCAGAAGGAGGACCTTCACACCAACTGTGAAAGAAAGAAGGTTTTCAACTGTGACAGTGTGCAACCACTGGGGAAGTGAGAAGGACACACAGGAAAAATATTGTGAAAGTCCTCAATCACATTTGTGCTCACCTTGTTACGGCACTGACTTTTGGTTTCAGGGCGCATACTTTCGGAGACATGGACCATGTTGAGGTGCTTGTATATAAGGGCTTTGGTTTACTCACTAAGATGCACCCAATTAAAATTTCAAATGGAGAAAGTTTAGTTGTAGAAGATAGAGTCATCATTTCATTTCAAGCATTTCCCGGAGAACAACAGTCAAATGGGGACAATCTTCCACAAGCACAGAATTATCAGCTTACCTTGATTCATGATTTCCCTTATTGCTGAAAAGTATACTGCTTCTGATACCAAAACAGGCAAGTGTATTGGAGTACCTAGACACTGCAATGATCGATATTGTCAGGGGTGGAAAGAATAATAAAATTGTGTACTCAAGTAAAAGTACTGTTACCCAAAATTTTGGAACAACATTCCAATTAGTGTTCGGGATTCAGACAGTCTCAGTGTTCAGTGCACAGTGTCTAACTTTTACACAACAATACAGATATCTCTCTCTCAGTCAAGTTATACATGCCCTTGAGGTTCAATTGACCAGTTTTCTTGCCCCTCTTTTCGGATCTGCCTGAAAAGTCACTCTACAGCCACTCTGGATGTTCTTCATCTACGGCCTGGGAAATTATGGCGCTACTCAGGAGCTTAGAGTATGAACTGATACTCACTCTGCTCCACTGACCCAAGCCTTAGGGACACTGTCCATTATTAAAAGCAGTTTACAAATAAATATTAAATGACAACTAAACTAAACCTTTAAGCCTTCACTTGATTAAAAGTATTTAACTTAAATCGTACTTAAGCATACTTAAGTATAATACAATTTTCCAAGGTGCCAATCAACCCACCGTGTTTTGGATCGTGGGGAATCCGGAGAACCAGGAGAAAACCCCCCTGAGGCACAGGGAGAACATGCAAACTCCACACACACATGGTGGAGGTGGGAATCGAACCCCAACCCTGGAGGTATGAGGCGAATGTGCTAACCACTAAGCCACCGTGCCCCTTCTTACATCATCTATTCCTTTTGAATTTTTTTTGTCCACTGTTGAACTGACATAAACATAAACTGTATGTTTGTATGTTAAGTAGAGACCACCAAGCAGCAATCAAAACAAGTTCAAAACAGTATGTGTGCTCTAATTTGTTTTGTTGTTTTTATCCACTCAAATAAAAAGGAATACAAAATATAGTTGAGAAAAGATATTAATTGGTATTAAAGTAAAAGTCTCCCCAAATTGAAATGCATAAAAGCACAGATACTGTATGTGAGAAAGCTACTTATGTACAGAAAGTTTTCTCTTCACATATCACACTAATCACGTCTCAAGCACAAATCAATTATTTGTTAATTTCAGACTATTGGTAGGTTCACTTCTAACAAATCATTTGTATCTAACCTTATTTATTAATACTAGTGTAGCACCTATGGTACTGCTCCAATGACTATAACAATATGTACAGTAAAAATACAAAAGAAAAGCTCTTTAAAATAATTTAATTTAATTAAATTAAATGTTTTCAATGCCAAGCGTGTCTTGTTCATATGCTGTATGTTTTTATGTGTTTATATGAACATATGCTTGAGTGAGTGTTCACTTTCTTGTCCTCAAGTGCACATTGTGTGACACTACTGTGTGAATGATGCCTTATCTGGCACTCTCGACATAAATCAGAGGGTTAAGGACCTGCTCAAGGACTCAAGAGTGGCAGCTTGGCGATATCAGCATTCAAACCTCAACCTTGGGATCAGTATCTCAGCTCCTTAAACCATTGAGCTACCATCTCCCCTCACTGCATTAAGTTTGCATTAACACAAATTTGCTTTAACAGCACAAATTTTATTAAACCAGTGCGCACTACTGAGCGATCTGTTCCTTCACTCTGATTCATGTTGACAGACCCCAACAACATAGACACTATATAAGAAACTTCAGTCTGTGGCCTTCCCAGATAATTCCAACATTGACCTTTCCTCAGCCTCACTTATCGCTTGTAATATTAGGATGGAATATAAAAGAGGCGGTAGATTTTTATTTACATTTTATTTTTAATTGTTTAGATTTTATTTTGTTTTATTAACAAAAAATGCATCCTCTCACTCTTCCTAAATGTACCTAAATTATGCCTACTAGCTGCTCATACAGCAGCTAACAGGTATGAGCTGCTCACTACATTACTGTATATTACCATTCATTCATTCATTTTCTACCGCTTTATCCGATCTTCCCTCGGGTCACGGGGAGTCTGTGTCTATCTCAGGCGTCTATGGGCATTAAGGCAGGATACACCCTGGATGAAATACCATCCCATCGCAGGGCACGCACACACATTCACACACACATTCATATACTAGGGACTATTTTCCAAGGTGCCAATTCCAAGGACCGGGGGGAAACCGGAGAACCCGAAGAAAAACCCCCTGAGGCACGGGGAGAACATGCAAACTACACACACACACACACACATGACCGAGATGGGAATCAAACCCGGATCCTGGCGGATCGAACGTGCTAACCACTACGCCACCGTGCCCCATATATTACCATATGTAACTTAAAAGTACCACTCGTCGGTAATAGGGGCATGTGTTTTTTTGACTCGGGACGAATTTTTATAATAGAAAATGAATGGGGCCATTGACACACGCCACTTGGACAGCAATCGCCCGACATACCATCATGACATATCTTCTCAACTGTGGTGGGCAGCTGGAATTTTCTAAAGTCAAGTCGTCACCTTTATTTATATATCGCTTTTAACAATAGAGATTGTGTCAAAGCAGCTGTACAATAATAATAATAATAATAATAATAATAATAAATGACACACAGAAACAAACTTAGCAAAATTCTAAACATTTAGATTGGAAATGTTATTGGAAATGTTCCCGGTTTCGGTTGAACTAATTAATGCAGCCTAACAATCCTTTAATGGATTTGAATATTATAAATGTTTAAATGTGTTATGTGTAAAACAGGTTAAAGAGATGGTCAGTGTTGACAGATAATATGGTCATACATTCCTGTTCTAGTCAGAACTCTAGCGGCTGCATTTTGGACCAGCTGAAGTTTGTTTATTAGTTGTGTTGCACAACCACCCAATAAATCATTACAATAATCTATCCTGGAGGTCATGAATGCATGAATGAACATTTCTGCATGTGACTTTGAGAGCATAGGCCATAATCTTGATATGTTTTTAAGATGAAAAAAGGCTGTTTTGCAGATACTAGTAATATGGAAGGAAAGATTGCTATCAAATATAACACCTAGATTCCGAACTAATGATGACGAATTGACAGAGCAGCCATCAAGTATTAGACTCCGTTTTAAATTATTTCCTGCAGAGGTTTTAGGCCCAAGAATTAATACCTCCTTTTTGGAGTTTAACAGCAGAAAATTACTTGTCATCCAGTTTTTTATATCAATAATACATTTCATCAGTTTTTCAGATTTGTATGTTTCACCAGGTCGTGAAGATATATAGAGCTGAGTATCATCAGCATAACAGTGAAAGTTAACACCATGTTTCCTGATGATATCTCCTAAGGGTAGCATGTAAAGCGTGAAGAGTAATGGCCCTAGTACTGAGCCTTGAGGTACCCCATGCTGTATTTCTGATCTATATGATACCTCTTCATTCACTTCCACAAATTGGTGCCGGTCAGATAAGTACAATTTAAACAACAATGCCTGCCACTAATACCAACATACTTTTTAGCCTATTCAAAAGAATGTTGTGGTCAATAGTATGGAAAGCAGCACTAAGATCCAGTATCACTAATAAAGAGATACAACCACCGTCGGTGATAGGAGCAGATCATTTGTTTCTCTAATGAGAGCAGTTTCAGTACTATGCTTCAGTATAAATCCTGACTGGAAATCCTCACAGATACTAGTTTTCTCTAGAAAAGAACATTACTATTAGTATAGAAGACGTTACTTTTTCCAATAATTAAAAAAAAATGGGAGATTCAAAATTGGTCTCTATTTAATTAATTGGTTGGTGTCAAGTTGTGGTCTTTTAATGAGAGGCTTAATAACAGCATGTCTGAAAGTTTTGGGGACATGTCCTAATGTCAGTGATGAATGTATAACATTCAGAAGTGGATCCAAGACTTCTGGAAGCACCTCTTTTAGTAATTTAGAGGGAATAGGGTCTAACATACACGTTGTTGGTTTAGATTATTCAATAAGTCTATGAATTCTTCCACACCTATAGTGGAGAATGAGTGGAATAGAACCTTAGGAGTTCGATAAAGCACTATTTGATCCGATTCTGTTCATGACGACTGCATGGTAACAATTTTATCTCTAATAGTATCAATTTCTGATATAAAATAATTCATAAAATCATTACGTCTATGCTGCTGGGGAGAAACGACGCATGTTGATGCATTGTTATTTGTTAATCTTGCCACAGTATTGAATAAATACCTAGTGTTATGTTTGTTTTCTTCTAAAAGAGATAAAAGTAATCATATCTAGCAGTTTTTAATGCATTCCTATAGGATATTGTAGATTCGCGCCAGCCGCAACGAAAAACCTCTCATTTTGTTTTCTTCCACCTGCGCTATTTTCCGGACTTCCGTCCTTAGGGCGCGAGTGTGCTCGTTATGCCACGGTGTCTGACAGTTTTCCTTAATCTTCCTAAGGCATAGAGGAGCAACTTCATCTAAAGTGCTAGAAAAGAGAGACTCGATAGTTTCAGTTACATTATCGAGTTTATCTGAGCTATTTGCTTTTGTGGTAGAAGTGATGGTTCTACCGTATTTGTAACATGGAATAGAATTTAGAGTTTTAGGTATCTGGAGTATACACGAGACTAGATAATGATCCGAGATGTCATCACTTTGCTGCAGAATGTGATTTACAACAATTCCACGTGACTATTAAATCTAGAGTATGATTTCTACAATGAGTGGGTCCTGACACAAGTTGTCGAACTCCAATAGAGTTTATAATGTCTATAAAGGCTGAACCCAGTGCATCTTTTTCATTATCAACATGGATGTTAAAATCACCCACTATTAAGACTTTATCTGCAACCATCACTAACTCAGATACTTTATTAAAGTTTGGATGGTACCCTGGGGGGTCTATAAACAGTAGCTAGTACAAACATCACAGGGGATGTACCATATGTACTTTTACCTCTGGATAATGTTATCTGAAGCACCATAACTTCAAATCAGTTATACTTGAAGCCTTTTCTCTGAGAAACACTGAAGATATTGCTGTAAATTGTAGAAACACCTCCCCCTTTACCTTTTAGACATGGTTCATGTTTATAACAGTAATCTTGGGGGGTCGACTCATTTAAAATAATGTAGTCATCAGGTTTTAGCCAGGTTTCTGTCAAACACAGCACATTTAGGTTATGACCGGTGATCATGTCATGTACAAAAAGTGCTTTTGAAGAAAGGGACCTGATATTCAGTAAGCCAAGCTTTATCATTTCATTCTCTATAGCAGGGGTGGCCAACTAGTAGGAGGCTAAGAGGCACTTTTTATGTGTTACTGAAAAGAGCCACATCATACACATGGGTACACATGATAATTCTTGTTCTTAATATTTATGAAAATTAATTACTATTCAACTAACTATGCAAAGGAGGCCAATTTTAGATCAATGTCATTTATAGATGACAGAGATTGAGAAACATATCGCCAGACAAGTTCAACTGTGCTTTTGGCACAGTTAAAGTTCTAAATAAAATAAAAGGAAAAAACAACAATTTACCTCTTATAATAATAGTAACAATTTCAGAGTTTGATTCTCTTCATGAATCCCAGTTCAAATTAGTTTACTATTTTTCCCCTGGACATGACATTGAAATGACATTTTCATTGGAGGGAATTGTACAGTTGGCATGTGCCATGGAGCAGGGCTGGCATGGGACTTGTGTTCTCACCTCGAGCATGGTACAGTCGGTCAGGCTAGAGGGAGCTCCTCTATCTCTGTTCCTCTACTATGCCATCTGGCCCAAGTCAGCCATCCCCCAGGAGTAGCAAACGTGAGCAGACTCTTGCTGAGAGATGCATCCGCTGCCCCCAGCCCACCAACAACGCAACTACACAGTGAAGATACAGTGAACATAAGCCAAACCCAAGAAAAGAGACAAACAAAATGAAGGTCTCATCTCATTTCCATCTAATTTACATACAAAAATACTTAATAACAACCACTAAACACAATCAGTGTCCCACCCATTGTCTGCCTTCTCACATGAATATGACGTCACTGCTTTTAAAATTTATTGCATTTGTATTTATATGCATTTATTTGCATTTGGAAATTAAGGGTTCCAGTTTATGAATATTTAAGCTCACATGCACTCTGTGGGACATTGACCACCAGCAATGCTGTTCTAAACAGAATAAATGAGAAGTCAACACAGCTGGACGTTTCAGCCGGACTGATTAATGATATAATATGTATATATATATATATATATATATATATATATATATATATATATATATATATATAGATAGAGAGAGAGAGAGAGAGAGAGAGAGAGAGAAATGTAAGGAGGGAGGGAGGGACAATCGAAAAAAAATTGTAGATTGTTGGATGTGCACCTTCCATCACACCTCTGCTCATTAGCAGTCACCTTAAGAGTTTCACACCAGAGACAAAAAGTCAACACAATCCTATAAGAAAATTTCTAAAATGATCCATTGGGACTGAACATTGAGAAAGCAGTCCTCATTCTAAGTCAGTTCTCATCCCCAGTTCCAGCTGATTGGCCTGACTGGCACGTTTAACAGGCCAAATCTTAAAGGGGCCAAGTTACTCCATTACAGTAGTTTTTAAAAAACACACTGGGAAGAATGCACAAAGAACAAAAGCTCTCTGTAACAAACTTCGGTACCCATCCTTGAACCCCTCCCTTACCCCCAGGAGATATGGCAGGATCATGGAAGAGCAACTTATAACGGGAATTTATATTACAATATATACATACTTTGTTAATCCTATCTTTAATATGATTAACTTTACATTGTTTGATATCATTTTAAAGGTCTCAGTGTGGTAGAAAAAAAATTATGATCTCATTCTCATATTAGTAGAACAGACCAGTTTGTAAAATTAAAGATAATATACTGTTCTACTGATATGGTAACTTGTCCCAAATCCCCCCTCAGGGGATGAGAAAGGAGAGCTAAGACTGGCTCTCTGTCAATAACAAAAGGTTGGTCAAGCTTTTATGACCGGGGGGTTTACGATGGTGGTTCAGGTATTTAAGGAAATTTGGTGAAAGACTCAGGCAAGCAGTCTGTAGTCAGAACTTCCCACACAGTTCTCTGTGTGTATCTACTGTCAGATAAAATATATAATTGAATAATACTTTAGCAAGTCTTAAAGTATTCTTAAGATAAAATACTTCAATTATAATCTGCAAACAGGAAGCCGTCAGTAGCCAGAACTTCCCGCACAGTCTCTGTGTGTATCTTCTGCCAGGTAAAATATATAATTCAATAAGACTTTACCTACTCTTAGTATATAATTCTTAAAGAACCTGCCAATAGGAAGAAACCAGTTAATAAAAACAGTAATAATAATAACTCTAACAATTCTTTGTTAAATATATTTACATAACCTTGCTTTCTTTGTTTTATTATTTGTTTGATATGGTAACTTGTATTACTTGATTATAGCCTGGAAAATAAATGTAAGATTCTTGTAATATCTAAAATCTCCTGAAGTCATTTATATCTAATAAATTATATAGTCTGGTGTTACCGCAAATCTATGACCAGGATAGTACAAACAGAAGGCTCATGAGTGGATGGAGCATAGAGCACAACGCCTGAGACCTGCTGATTCCTGACTATCACTGACTAAGCAAGTTATAACTAAGTGGCTAAAATAAACTATTCTTTATGCATGAGCAAGCATTGGGCGGCCTACGTAAAGAATATTAGCTTACCGTTATATCCTCTGACTAAGATTCAGACTGGCGAGTTTGTGTCCGTGAGCATGTGTAGCAACTATCACTGACTTAGCAAGTTATAAGTGACTAAAATAAACTATTCTTTATTCATAAGCAAGCATTGGGCGGCCTACTTAAAGAATATTAGTTTAATGTTATATTCTCTGACTAAGATTCAGCATGAGATGTTGACTATCACAAACCTCTGAGTGACCACAGGCTCATAATTAATGATTAAATGAAAAGAAGGAATACTGAGAATCATCTATTAAAATTAAAGTTAAATATTATTATAAATTGGAGTCAGATATGAGTTAAAATTTTAATTAGTATAACAAACTACAAGCCATTGTAGTAATTTTTTTGGCAACAGCGCAGAAAAGACTTCGCCCACACCAGTGGATTCCGTCGTTGGGCTACTGGGTGGTAGATCTAATAGCTGGTAACCTCTATGTAATATCTAAATTTCCAGAGGTACCTTCTAAAAAGGGGATCTTATAACACCCAGAGTGTTCTTTCAGAATTTCATGCCTTGTTTCAAATGCCCCCATCCAGAAAGGAGTTAGATCATTTACTTGATAAAAAAATTGGCTGTTTTCCAAATTCTTGCCTGAGCATCACCACATGCTAAGTGCAATCCAATAGGCTCTGTGTTTACAGGGGTACTGAAACAGAACATACGAGAAAGGGAGCATTTGGAGGTGATAATTATATCTGTGGCTATGTGGCTCTGATGCACCCTGGAATGCACACTCTTGTGGCTGTGTTCACCTGGATTCATTTCAGCCTTCTCTCTCTCTCTCGCAAACACACATGCATACACACTCGGAGTGTCTACATTAGCGAGCAAGATGAGAACATCTTTCCATTCCTCAGTATCTGCCAGTCTTTTTATAAACGGCAGCTGCTTAGTCAATTAGCTATGCACTCTGTACTTTTTCAACACTGTAATTGTCCACGATTCTCACAATTAGTTCCTTAATGGGAACTAAACAAAAAATGTGGAACAAATAAATAAAATGACACAGAGCATGTCAGGGATAGGTTTATATAGCTTGAGAAGCCATTGATATTTTATTAGGGTTGAGTGGTAAAGAAAACTCCAAAGAATAATGGGGGAAGTGATATTCACATCTGATATTCATTTACATACATTTAAGTAATTTACATTAAGTCATTTTCATTTACAATTGCTCAACTGAGAAATTGAGGGTTAAGGGCATTGCTCAAGGGCCCACTAGTGGTAGTGTGGTGGTGCGATTTTAACCTTTGATCTTTCGACCATAGGCCAATGCCTTAACCACTGAGGCACCACCTTCCTATTCAGACAAACATTTGGTGTGACATTGGGTGTTTCATATTGTGTGTTTTTAGGGGCATGTTCGGAGGCAATATGACACCATGGCACATGATTATACATGCTATAGTGTTGCCATTATTTAATTACTACTTTTCTAACAGATAGTATTACATCCTCCTACGTCCTGTAGTAATAATAATAATAATAATAATGTTTTTAATAATTATAAATATATATTAATAATAATAATAATAATAATAATAATAATTATTATTATTATTATTATTATTATTTTAATAATATTATATATTATTCATTACCATAATGAAACTATTTTGATTAAAGGCATAAAGATTAAATTCAAATGCAAACAATGAAGTATATATTCATATGTAAGTTTATTTTTTCCTAATGCAGCTGTCCACCAATTGTGACAAATGTTGTGAATGGCCTACACAAACAACCTTACACTATGTTTTTTTTTTTCTTCGTTTTTTTTTAAAGCCCAGACATTGCCAAGAGGAAGAAGTACTAGTTCAAGTGTTCCTGGAAGAGATCTTCACTTGACTTGGCTGTTCGGAAGTTCATTCCACTACCTCAGGGCCAGTTCAGAGAAGAGCTTGAACTTAACTTATCTCTTACCTTGAGAGAATGTGAAACCAATCGAACAGTGCTAGACAATCTCAGGCAGCATGGTGTGGTATGGGTGTTGATGAGGTATCTGAGGTAAGAAGTTCCAGGTCCATTTTTAGCTTTATAGGCAAGTGTTGAATTTGATGCATGCAGCTACGGGAAGACAGTGGCGGAGCTGAGATTCTATCAGAAGCTGTGGTATCTGATGGGGGAAAGGAGAAGATGAGCTGAGTATCATCAGAAAACAGTGGTAGTCAAATCCATGTGAGGAGATGATTTCACCAAGAGAGTGAGTATAGACTGAGAAATGAAGAGGACCATTTTACATTTTAAAAAGAACAAACTTAAGTCTTATGCAGCACCAGTGAAGAGGCTGTGTGGGACAGATGTAGATCAGCTCCATGTTATCTGGTATAAGCAAACTTCCATGTAGGTAGAAACCATTTCCATACTGCTCGAAAAATACAGAGATTACTGTTTGGTGATCTAGCAGCATGCAATTTCTCAGTGATTGCCAGAACTGTCTGTGAGAAATAGACAGACAGTTGGTTAAAGATGGGATTGTCCCTTACTGGCTTGAAGGAAAATGGCATGTGGCCAGATGTTAAGGACCCATTGATGATTGTGGGGATAAATGGCAGGAGGTTATAAGAGATTGGAGTGTGTCTGGAGTGTGGTTGAAGGCATTGGATCCAATGGGCAAGTGTGGGATTGCAAGCAATGAAGTTGTTTTTTATTTTGTATTTTATCTAATTTGGACCATTGGTATTATAGCTAAACTAGCTGAAACTACATGTTTTTTTCTTCTTTTCATGTTCAAGGGGCAACATATACTTCTTTAAGGAGTAAGTTTACCTTGTGTTTGTGCACCTAAGAGCTTTAATCAATCTGATCAGTGATCTGTATTTAAGGCATTACAATTGGATTTTTTTGGGGTCATTAGATAATATTTGGGGTTCTTTATTCGTTAGTTTGGTTCATATATTTCTCTTTTCTTCATGAATAACTAATTCATTCATAGTAGCGGGGTACTGTCCAAGTTGAGTTCTTGATTTTTTACTTTTTTGTTTATTTTGCGGTGGAAAGTAAAGAATCACATTTACTTGCGTTACTGCAATTGAGTATTTTTTTGTATACTTCTACTTTTTAAAGTAGTTTTTAAAATATGTAATTTTACTTTTACTTAAGCATGTAAAAATATTGTACTTCACTACATTTTAAATCATATTTATCACTGAGTAAAAATAAATAAATAAATATCGCACCACGGAAACCACTGCAATGATTGATTGATGGGAGGTTGTAAGCCAAATGCCATCACATTCTTAGGAAGCCAAACCCTAGCCATATTTAAGCGACCACTTTGATTTCAAGTGCAAAGACAATTGAGCTAGCTCTATATCCAGAGTCACGATTTAAGTGTCATATGAAATTAATGAAAGTATTATATTTTAGAGTAGATCTGCTGATTGCATTAGATCAAATGTAACATTTGATTTATTAGCGATATGATGTTACAATGGCTGACGCACAGTCCGGATGAATCGTTCACTTTAGAATGGGTCTATCATACATTACTGTCTGGGAAGCCCAACCAAAAAAGAGCAATTATCATTCGTTTTCTAAAGTTTCAGGAGAAGGAATTCATCTACTGAGAATCAAGGCTGCGAGACATCTTTCACGATGGGGCCAGTTATCCTTCTCGCAGGATCTTTCAGCTGAGACTGTACGGATTCGACAGGGATTTAATGCAGTTATAACGCTTTTTGTGGATATCAACACGTTTCGTGGTTTCCAACATAACCCTTGTAAGCTGAGAGTGCTGTGCGACGGCAGGATACAACTTTTTGCAATGCCGTAAGAAGCTGAAAAGTTATACGAAAGTATCTCTCAGAATACACAAAACCCTGTAATGAGTGATCTGCACAGGCAATACATTAACATGTTTTTTTGTAAATTGCATATACTGAGGGTATTGTTGTGTTTTGATAAGACCTAAGCTGTTTGTTAGAAAGAGAATTTATTATATTAGGTCATAGTGCATTGTTGGTGGATAGGATCATTGTTCGGGTCTTGGGTCGGTCTACGCTGGCTAGCTTCTTCTCAAGTGTTGTGGATCAGTGTCCCTCGGATTTTCAGTTAATGGGAGGGATAGGCACGTCGCTTGAGAATGTCGGAGCTGAAAGTGCAACAGATGGATCCTCTGACTCTGTTTGTGTGTGTGTGTGTGTGTGTGTGGGTAGTGAAATGAGACAACGTTTCTCCAGAACCTTGGTGATACACAAAGCAACATATAATACAACATAGAACTACAGAACACAAAGCTGAGGACTAGACTAAGTTGTCCTAGCCACAGAAAGTGCATCGTGTGCAACCTGGTGCAAACAGTGCAAAAATAGAACAGGCTGGATTAGACAACATGAGACAGTGCATAACAACATAACTCAAAAATCAATAAAATAATGACGCACAACTGTGTTGTACTGTAATATTCATTCAATTGTAAACATTGAAACTATTTTACAAAACTAGTGTTGAACACAGTTTGGCTGGTGTGCAAATTGAGTAAGTAATAAGTAGATCAGCAGTAGTAATAGTAAAACATACAAAATGTGCTTGTAAACAGTAACACTGTCTGTGATACAAGTATATACAATGAACATGTAAAGACTATTAATGAAGCAGATAAATAAAGCAATGGAAAAACTACTATTCTATAGGACATGAGGGAGAACCATGTAGCGTATTAAGATCAGGGAAAATGAACGAGCAAGGTGCCCGCCATTCTACAACAATATAATGTTTAAGATTACGGGGTAATTAACCATATGTTTCTCCACCAGTCGGTAACCGACAATGTTTCTCCACCAGTAACGGGGTAATTAACCATATGTATAAAATCATCCAACCATACATTTAAGTACTTCAACATTTTACATCCAAATACTCATATTACCGGTAATTATAATGGTTTATAATTTTTTTATAATTAATACAATTAATTAAGACTATTGATTAATTAATTATTAATTAATTATGACTATTGAATGTAGGATTGAATATTAAAGGAATCAATAGCTTAATTATTTGATCTGTTCGTCCGGGGGGCAGACAATATAATTATTCATTAATCCCAAGAAAAGTTATATTCCTGGCCTAGAAAATAACTATTCTAATATAATACAAGTTGTAATTGAGCAAGATCAAAGATTCATTGACTTGTAATTGTGAGGCACAACAAACATTGTGAATCACTTGGCAAACATACACACTTTAAAAGACAATCACTTGTGTATATACAACATTTAATAGACGGCACATGACACACTAATCTATCGTACAAACGATCTATATACAATCAGACGAGAGAGACAGACGAGATACAGACGGCAAGTATGAGGGGAAGAGAGAGAGAGAGAAAGAGAATGAAGGGGGAAAGACAGACGAGAGAGACAGACGAGATACAGACGGCAAGTTGAGGGAGTCAAACTTATCACACCTTGAAGGGAAAGACAGACGATGAAATCGTACCTTAATTAAAAGAATTCAAATTCACCTTAATTAAAAGAGATGATCGCTGAATTGATCAGCAGTTCACCTTACTTAAAAGTTACTCTTATTGGGCTTAATGGAAATGGAACAAAAGTCACGATGAATCTAGATGTTTCAAGATGAAGTCCTGTAGATGACGATTGAGGTTGGTCAGGAGGAGATTCACGACTCAGAAAGGCCAGCATGGCCTCTCAAGCTCCTGACGATTGGAGACAGGAATGATGAGCATGAGTTAACCGAGTGACTGAGCCGAGGAGATGATGAGCACGACTGAGTTAACAGAAAGGCCAGCATCTCCGAGTTGGAGACATTGAGCTGAGTTTCCCGAGTGACTCATCTCTTCGTTCTCACTTCATCTCTTCGTTTTCTCTCCGTTTTCTCTCCGGAGCTTGGTGTCTCTCCGCCGTCTCACTTCATCTCTTCGGTTTTCTCTCCGTGTCTCTCCCCGTGCTCTCCCCATGTCTCTCCCAGTTGTGGAGAATGTAGACAGGATTTATGGGCCTGGGTACACCCAACTTTCGAACTACCAATGCAACTGACCAATGCAAACTTGACATGAAACTTGAGCACCAAGCTTTTTCATATTGGGAATGGTTCCCAAGCTAATTTGGGAATTTGGGAAAAGTTAATCAAGTTATTTACTTGAAATATGAATGCAACTGACATTGAAACCTCTTACAATTACATACATCATCTTCATCATGGTGTAGGAATACATGACGAATGGATCAATTAGATACCCAAGTAACAACCAGGCCAAGTAGACAACCAGATTGTAACAACCAATATATAAGTACTATCTTACTTATGGGAACATTGGTTGATATGCAAAAAGATTAGATCATTTGAAAATGAAAAGAAGGAAAGAGAAAGGATAAATGCAGGGAATTAATGATCAGCCTTGAATACCTCTTACAATTACACATCATCACTACATGATTAATATGAAGGATAATAACAATGTTCTAGAAATATAATCATTATTTATTTTGATGAACCTTATTGTTTAAGTAGACACTATGTAATTATTAAAACCAGCATTGAATTTATATACTGAAGTACTTTTATAGAACACTTACAAAAATTGGTTGAAGAATAAAGAAAGAGATCATTTGAAAATGAAAATAATGATTCATCAAATCATACATGATTAATATGAAGGATAATAACAATGTTCTAAGGAGAGATATTTGAAAATTGAAAACCAGGCTATTGTTACCTGATTAATAAGTAATTTTAAAACATTATTTTGATGAACATTGTTTCAATTAATTATTAAAACAGATTATTGTTTAATCACAGCAGATTATTATAGCATTAGTTTCAGCATGATACAAATAAGAATAATGATGACATACACACATTAACACATACATAAAAAATTGGCACGTGTTAACACACAGTGTGTGTGTGTGTGTGTGTAAAATGTTTCTGTGTGTGTTTCTGAGTTCAAGAAATGTGTGAGCATCTTGTGGGGGAGTGGGGGTTTGTTTGAGATTTAAATTACAGTCGTAACCTGAGTAATTGGTAGGCATGTCAAAGGTCAAAGGTGAAGGGCCAGCAAAGTCAAAAGTAAGATGCAGATGAAGGGCCTATCTGTGAATGTGAATGGCCCAGCAAGGCTTGAGCCTGGTGTGGTCGTAAAATATGGAATGTGGGGGAAGAATCTTTTAGTGGATGCAACTATATGTGAATGTGATCATTTAGAAATTGTGTCGATCCAAATGCACTACAACCATTATAACAAAGTAACATATAATACAATGTGGTTCATGGATATGATAAAAGACAGAGCACATGGAACATGGAACACAGTTATATGATTAGGCAATCCAAATATGGATCTAAGGTGGGGTACATACATTTGTATTTGTTTATATGTATGTAGGTTATACATGTGTGTATACACATATATTCTTACATCTATATCTATATCTATCTATCTATATATAATCACGGTTCCCTCCTCCATCCACCCATCCATCTTCCACCGCTTATCCGGGACCGGGTCGCGGGGGCAACAGTCTAAGCAGAGATGCCCAGACTCCCCTCTCTCCAGCCACTTCCTCTAGCCACTTCCTCTAGCTCCCCCGGGGGACACCGACACCGAGGCATCAAGAGACATCCCCTCTAGGACAGTCTAGAGACCTCATAGTCCCTCTAACGTGCTCTGGGTCTTCCTCAGGCCTCTTCCCGGTGAGACGCCCAGGAGGCATCCGAAATAAATAGATGCCCAAGCCACGCCAGCTGGCCCCTCTCGATGTGGAGGAGTAGCGGATCTACTCTGAGCTCCTCCCGAGTGACTGAGCTTCTCACCCTATCTCTAAGGGAGCGCCTCCCGCTCCGTGCATACAGGGACTGAGCAGCCCTCAACAGAGGGCCTCGGACCCCATAATCCGGGAGCACCCCCGACAGAGTGCAGCGAGGTACACGGTCAAATGCCTTCTCCAAATCCACAAAGCACATGTGGATCGGTTGGGCAAACTCCCATGATCCCTCCATCACCCTGTAGAGGGTATAGAGATGGTCCAGTGTTCCACGGCCAGGTCGAAAACCGCATTGTTCCTCCTGAATCCAGGGGTTCGACTAAAGGCCGAATTCTCCTCTCCAGTACCCTGGCATAGACTTTCCCAGGAAGGCTGAGGAGTGTGATCCCCCTATAGTTGGAGCACACCCTCCGGTCCCCTTTCTTAAAAAGAGGAACCACCACCCCGGTCTGCCAATCCAGAGGCACCGTCCCCAGCTGCCACGCGATGTTGCAGAGGCGTGTCAGCCAAGACAGCCCCACAACATCCAGAGACTTCAGGTACTCAGGGCGGATCTCATCCAGTCCCCCGCTGCTCTGCCACCGAGAAAGCTTCTCAACTACCTCGGTGACCTTCAGCTTGGGTGATAGATGATGCCACCTCTGAGCCCATGGCCTCTGCTTCCTCATCGGAAGGCATGACTCTAGGGGTTGATGAGATCCTCAAAGTACTCCTTCCACCGTCCGACGATGACCCCAGTTGAAGTCAACAGCTTCCCACCTACACTGTAGACAGTTTTGGCAGGGCACTGCTTCCCCCTCCTGATACTGCCGGACGGTTTGCCAGAACCCGGTTTTGGCCAGGGCACTGCTTCCCCCTCCTGATATTGCCTTTGAGAACTTCCGATAGTCTTTCCTCTGATAGGCCGACCGATCCCCACCCGTCCCTCTCCATGAACCCTCCCATATCCGAATTTTGCTTCTTTGAGGCCGACCGATAGTCCCTTTCTTCACATGGCCTCTCCGAACTCCTCCCATATCCGAGATTTTGCTTCAACAACCACCCGGGCCGCAGCCCGCTTGGCCTGACGGTACCCACGTCAGCTCAGCTGCCTCGGGGGTCCCAAGGGGTCCCGAGCCAACCAGACTTGGACTGGAAGGACTCCGGTGACCACCACCAGGTTCGAGGATTACCGCCACGACAGGCACCTGAGACCTTACGGCCGCAGCTCAGAATGGCTGCATCGACAATGGAGGTGGAGAACACGGTCCAATCGGACTCGGATGTCTCCAACCTCCCTCGGGATCTGATTGAAGCTCTGCCGGAGGTGGGAGTCTCCAACCTCCCTCGGATCTGATTGAAGCTGCCGGAAAGATATCTCTGCCGGACTGGTTAAAGATGTCTCTGACAGGGGGTTCTGCTAGGCGTTCCCAGGACCTGTCCCCTCTCCTAGCTCTGACAGGGGGTTCTGCTAACCTCCTTTCTCTCCCTCTCTCTCCCTATTTAAGGCTTCCCTCACGTTCCCAGCCGCCACCTGGTTCCCAATCTCCCTCCCTAATTGGCCCCAGCTGCACCTCCTTTCTCTCCCTCTCTCTCCCTATTTAAGCTCCACCTATTTAAGCTCTCCCTCACGCTCACGCCGCCAAACCTGTGTCCCCTGTCAAGATGTGCCTGATGGCTGCCGTGCCTGAGAATCCGTCTGAGAAGGTCCCCGTGCCTGAGAATCCGTACGAGAAGGCCCTTACTGTATATATATATATATATATATATATATGATATATATATATATATATATATATATATATATATATATATATATATATATGATATATATATATATCACACTATATATAATATATATATATATATGGGAGTGTATGCATATAATGGGATACACACTGGGAGTGCATGGAATCAAATGTGTCCGAGTTCAGGGAGAATGTGTGCCTAAATTCCTTAGAGGGGAGGTGAGTGTTCAGATAGGTGTCTCTGTTTTTTTCCCTTATCTGAAAGCCCCCTGTCTCTGACAGTAAGAAACCCCCCATTCAGATATCTGATGTTCCCCCATTCAGATATCTGATGATTCAGCTAGGTAGCTAGGGACTTGGCTATTCTAGGGAATCGCCATTGATTTTATGGCCTCTATACAGATTTTATGGCCTCTCTGGGTTTTTCCCCACCTCTAGACAAATTAGCACCAGGGCCATCTGTTGGAGGTAAGACACAAGGTTGTCTCTGTGGTAATTAGTGAGATAGTGTCATGAGTGACCCTAGGGGGTCAGGGTAGTCGTAAATGGGTAAAAAATGGTAAAACAGGAACTGCCGGCCCCTTAGTGAACCAGAACACAGCACAGCGTTTGAGAAATTATTATTTTTATATAGATGACCAGCCGCTACAGTGTGTGTGTGTGTGTGTGTGTGTATGTGTGTGTGATGCCATTAGGCATTGTGATGCTGTTTTTCCTAAGACACTGTCTACATCCTGAAACAAACAAAAAAAGAAACAGATAAATTGATACGTAAGTGAATTATTCCAAAAAGCTTAAGTGATTTACAGCTGCACTTCAGAAATTTCAGAAAACAGTCCAAGTAATATATAAAACATTGTGTTCAGCACCACTTAAGAAGATTTGCGGCTGTAACTGTATAACAGTATCTATAAAAGGTAAACAAATTGGCATTCATGACTGGTTCAAAATTAAAACATACCAAATCACAAAATGTCACATCTGAACATCGACATCAGTGTTTGACACACAGGTTTTGATGATGTGTGTGTGTGTGTGTGTGTGTGTGTGTGTGTGTGTGTGTGTGTGTGTGCATGTGTTTGTGTATGCATGTGTGTGTGTTTCAGTTTTAGTGCTTTGGACAACAAAATGACTAAAAAAAACATACACTCCTGAATGTATGTCACAACTTCTATAAAATGATAAATCCACTGTAGGAACTCTACCTGCTCTTAAAAACTATGTAGGTTAAGTTTCATGGTGTCTGGACTTTGGCACGAAACATTTTTGATGAGGGTGTTGCTCTGTTTTTTCTTTTTTGTTAAGAGATGACATAAAGGTTGTTTTACATCTGATCCTTATGAACTCTGCAGACTTGAAAAAGTAAATCATGAATTGGCTTTATTAATACAAATGACAATAAACACTAAGGATAAAATTATGTACTGATTAATGTAACTTACAGGGGCACGGTGGCTTAGTGGTTAGCACGTTTGCCTCACACCGCCAGGGTCTGGGTTCGATTCCCGTCGCGGCCATGTGTCTGTGGAGTTTGCACATTCTCCCCGTGCCTCAGGGAGTTTTTCTCCGGGTTCTCCGGTTTCCCCCGGTCCAAAAAAAACATGCACGGTAGGTTGATTGGCACCTTGGAAAAATTGTCCCTAGTGTATGAATGTGTGTGTGAATGTGTGTGTGTGTGCCCTGCGATGGGTTGGCATTCCATCCAGGGTGTATCCTGCCTTAATGCCCATAGACGCCTGAGATAGGCACAGACTCCCTATGACCGGAGGGCAGATCAGATAAAAGCGGTAGAAGATGAATGAATGAATAATGTAACTTACTGGACCCTTCAAAAAGAGGCAAGATTACCTTTCTTTGATGACGGAGACCAAAGGATGCTCATTGACATTTTCTTTTCTCTTGAGACAGAAAGTGTTATACATGTTTGTGTTATTATGTCATATTCATGTTACTTTTCCTGAATTAAAACTCAAACTGTTTCCCTTTGATGCTACAATGTGGTGTTGTTATCTGCAATAGGATTGTCTAGAAGATCTTTGTATTTTATTCTGGGGGAGGCATGACACATTACTGTCTGTGCTGTTAAGCTCTGTACATCCAGCATTGTGACATTTTGTCTGTAGTTACCCATTTTTAATTTGAAACCCATTTTTAATTTGAAACTCATCTTCCAGCTTTTGTACCCCCACGTCACAATGAAGCTCTCTTAAACATGTCTATTTGAAAAACTTCGGAATCATCTGGGTACACTTTACAGGAATACATTGCTTCAGCTATTATTTTTTATTACACATAGAATATCAGAGCAATTTTCTGACTGTCTAAATTTTAAATCATAAGAGAGTTTTTGTATCACAAAAACCATTGCCCACCTCTATTCTCTTAGTGTAGAAATGTAGGTACTGGATGACGGATGGATGATTTCATTCAAATTGCTGACGGCCAAAATCAGAGTCCTCGTACTTTAATTTGTCACAATGAATGTCTTTGAACTCACTTATTAATGATGGCATATTTTGGTGTGCCAGCTTTCTAATACACTCAGGGGTTTCACAACTAACTGTAGCAGCATTTTGTTTTACCGGGTGGGGAAAAAATGTATGTGAACAGGTCAGTGTTTAAGTTCAAAGAATAATCGTCCTAAGCTGTGTATTTGTGCACCTTAGTGATCCTAACAATAAAGTTCTGAAAACACTCTTGTTTAACATCTAAAATATTCTGGTGAATCCAAGTTGCAGTCTCCGAGCTTTTTAAACAATTAATGCATGTCGTGAAGGTATCCTCTTTCAATAGAAAGCATCAGGTAAAAACAGCACCTGATGCTACATCTACACTATTAAGATTACACTGTAAATACCTTTTTTCTCTAACATTGTTTTTGGGTGTTCCAGAAAGTGGTGTTTTGGTTTTACTATTTTATTTGGAAAAACAAAACAGGTATCTGTAAACATATAGCCTACAACAGATATAGCCTCTACAATCTAAACAATCTGATCAGATGATCAGATATTGGTGCCAATATTGGTGCCACTAGATAGCAAGGAGTGTAAAACTAGAATGAGGAAAGAACCTCAATTATATATTTGGTCTGTCAGCAGCTACCATGGCTTCTCTGTTTATGGAACAATATGAACAATTATATATGATATGAGCCTAATAGATCCACAGACAGACAGGCAAACAGATAGACAGAACTTTGTCATTGCATACACAGCGGGTACACAGGAACGTAATGCAGTTTTATCATCAACCAGAAGTGCAAAAGGTAGCAAATTTACATATGTATACTATATGTACAGCTTGCAGTATAAATATATTAGTGTATGTACAGCAATTGCGCGCGCACACACACACACACACACACACACAAATATCAGCAAAACCTGTGTGTCAAACACTGATGTCGATGTTCAAATGTGACATTTTGTGATTTGGTATGTTTTAATTTTGATCCAGTCATGAATACCAATTTGTTTACCTTTTAGATACTGTTTTACAGCCGTATATTTTTAAATTGTACTGGTATACAGTTACAGCCGTAAATGTTTCATTTTTACTTTGTGGAATTGTTCACAGTTAAGTTGCTGAACACAATGTGTTTATAAGTATAGCATAACACAATGTTTTATATATAGTACTTGTTTTAAATGTTTTCTGAAATTCTTTTAGAAGTTTTGTTATATAATAAATGTGAATTCTATTTTTCTTCATTGGTTAAAATGTTTGCAGTGTAGGGGGATGGAGTTATACAGCATTTGTAAACACATAAAATAGTGTGAACACACTTCATTCTTCTTGGTTTTCAGGAGTTTTTTTTGCTACTGAATGCCAATTTGTTTACCTTTTAAACCTATTTAAATAATTTTTAAATTGTTCTATTTCAGTTTTAATATTACTTGTGGACAGTGGCATTGGTAAGGTTAAAATGTTTGCAGGAAAACAGTATGGAGTTATACCTTGTTGTGAACACACTATTCTTCTTGTAGGAGTTTTTTTTGCTACTCTAAACCTATTTAAATACTATTTCAGTCCTGCATAAGTGTCACAGGAAAACAGTTCAAGTGAATCCAAAATAGTCTCACTCTCAGCATGATTAATGCAGTGGGTAAAATTAAAAACGATTAGCGAATGTGTCTCAGCATTAACCAGATTAAATGCAGTGGGTATTTTTGCGAGCCATACACACACACACACACACACACACACTCTCACTCCACTGGGGGTTTTACCACTACGAGAAACATTAACAACTTGATTCTCATGATACATGGGATGTTTTAACTTTGTCAATCTTATCTTTAAAACTTATTTGAACAACTTGATATCTCACACCTCGAACACACACACACTGTGACAGAGACTCAGGAGATTCAGGATCCATGTGCGCGCTTTTATTAGAGATGAGCAAAAAACACAACAGGTAACAGGCGAGAAGGCAGGCAGTCAGAAGGCGGCAGCTCGTCAATAGTCCAGTGAGCAATAGCAAACAGTCCAGAGGCAGGCAGCAGAGAATCGCAAAACGTGGGAACAGGCAGAGGTCATACACGGAATAACACACAGGAGTACACGTTCAGAGTTCGATAGGAAACAGGCAATACTTCACAAAGAGCTAAGGTCTGGATCTGGCTTATATGGAGAGGCTGATGAGTGATTGTAATCAGGTGTGTGCAAGATGGCGGTGAGTGAGGCATGATGGGAAATGTAGTGCTGCTAGTACTCCGGTGACGGCTCGCGTTGGTGATGATCGGAGGGGTTCACAGAGGCGGCATTTGTCACAGAGCCCCCACCCTGCGAACGGCTCCTGACGTGAGAGGCATTTTGACGCCGAGGTCTTCCTCTGGGACGGGGGGCCGGTTTACCGGGGTTGTTGCGGTGAAACTCCATAGTGAGTGATGGGTCAAGGATGTCAGAGCGATCGACCCAGGACCTTTCCTCCGGGCCGTAACCGTCCCAGTCCACCAGATATTGCAGATTACCTCCTCGGCGTCGTGAGTCCAAGATTTCGTGAACCTGGTAGGCCTCCTCGCCGTCGATGATGAGGGGTGGGGGTCTCTGATCGCCATCCTCATCTAGACGCACCCCTCCTCTCGGAGCACCAGCGGGCTTGAGCAGAGAGACATGGAACGTGGGTGAGATACGGTATTGAGGGGGCAGTTGTAACCGGTAAGAGACAGGTGTAATTTGTTTAACTATTTTGAAAGGACCCACGTACCTGGGACTGAGCTTTTTACAGGGGAGACGGAGACGGAGATCCTTGGTGGAAAGCCAGACTCTCTGACCTGGTGCGAAGGAGGGGGTTGGACGGCGGTGCTTGTCGGCGTTGGCCTTATATCGCCGTATAGCGCGCTGGAGCTGCTGATGAGCTTGAACCCATGTGTTTTCACTCTCCTGAAGCCAGTGGTTAACCGCGGGAAGTTCAGTGGGCTCGCCTGACCACGGAAAGAGAGGAGGTTGGTAGCCTAAGACGCATTGGAAGGGTGTCAGGTTGGTGGATGGTTTCCTTAGCGAGTTTTGCGCGTATTCTGCCCAGAACAGATAGCGACTCCAGTCATTCTGTCGGTTGCAACAATAGGTGCGGAGAAAACGGGTAAGTTCTTGATTCAACCTTTCCGCTTGACCGTTGGACTGAGGGTGGTATCCTGAGGTGAGGCTGACATTAACATTAAGACTTTTGAATAAGGCTTTCCAGACCCGGGATGTAAACTGAGGACCTCGATCGGAGAGTATATCTTCAGGGAGACCATAAATACGGAACACCCATTGGCATAACATCGCCGCAGTTTCAAAAGCAGACGGAAGTTTGGGTAATGGGATAAATCGGCAGCCTTTGGAGAAACGGTCGACAACGGTAAGTATGGTAGTGTTGCCCTCAGAGGGTGGTAAATCAGTGACAAAATCGATGGCTATATGTGACCAAGGCCGATGGGGAGTGGGTAGCGGTTGCAGAAGGCCGGCAGGTGGTTGGTGAGATGATCGGGTGGTTTGACAGACGTGGCAGTTGGAAATGAACCTGATGACATCACTTGTAATGCCTGGCCACCAGTAGTGGTTGTTGATAAGATCGGTAGTGGTATTAATGCCTGGATGGCCAGAACTGAGGCTTTCATGAACTTGTTGGATTACACGAGGTCGTAGGGTTTCAGGGACAAAGAGCTTATGGGGTGGTGTTTCAGGGGGTACCTCGATCTCCTGTAGAGCTTCCCTGACAAGGGTGTCAACATCCCACTGAATGGGCGCAGCGATGATAGTGGTAGGGAGAATGGTCTCGCCTTCGCTTTTAGACGGGGTGTTGTCATGAAGGCGAGAGAGAGCGTCAGCCTTGGTGTTCTTTGAACCTGGGCGATAGGTGACCGTGAAATTGAACCTTGTGAAGAACAGAGCCCATCGCGCTTGTCTGGGATTCAGTCTTTTGGCTGTTTTGAGATATTCGAGATTCCTGTGGTCTGTGATGACTAGGAATGGGTGTTTGGCGCCCTCTAGCCAGTGGCGCCATCCTCGAAAGCGGCTTTCATGGCAAGTAGCTCTCTGTTGCCCACATCGTAGTTGCGTTCAGCTGGGGTGAGTTCAGGTGTGAGAGAAATTTCAGGCTTCTTCCCTCATCACGACAAGCCAGTTCGATTTGAACTCCTCTGAAAGCCCTTGCGGAGAAGTAGAGGTTCATCTCCCCAGTTAGAGCTGCCAGAGTCCTGTGCGATCTTTACCTTGTGATGAGGATGACGTCACCAGGCTACCCCCCTCCGGAATGGACACGAAACTGGCAGAGTTGAGCGGATTTCAGTCTCTGTTCCCAGATAGCCCATTGGAGTGCAGTGGCGTGAGCAGATGAAGGCGCGACTCTCCTCTGTAGGAGTTGCCTGTGACATCAGAATGCTGCCAGTAGGTCGAGCTTTATTAATGTGGATGGCAAACTGAGGCTTTCAGAACTTGGTTACACGAGGTCGTAGGGTTTCAGGGAAAAGAGCTTATGGGGTGGTGTTTCAGGGGGTACCTCGATTTCCTGTAGAGCTTCCCTGACAAGGGTGTCAACATCCCACTGAATGGGCGCAGCGATGATAGTGGTAGGGAGAATGGTCTGCCTTCGCTTTTAGACGGGGTGTTGTCATGAAGGCGAGAGAGAGCGTCAGCCTTGGTGTTCTTTGAACCTGGGCGAAGGTGACCGTGAAATTGAACCTTGTGAAGAACAGAGCCCATGCGCTTGTCTGGGATTCAGTCTTTTGGCTGTTTTGAGATATTCGAGATCCTGTGGTCTGTGATGACTAGGAATGGGTGTTTGGCGCCCTCTAGCCAGTGGCGCCATTCCTCGAAAGCGGCTTTCATGGCAAGTAGCTCTCTGTTGCCCACATCGTAGTTGCGTTCAGCTGGGGTGAGTTTGTGGGAAAAAAAGGTGCAGGGAAAGGTCTTTTGAGGTTGGCCATGTTTCTGGGAGAGGATTGCTCCAACACCAGTGTCGGAGGCATCGATCTCTATGATAAAGGGTTGTTCAGGTTCGGGATGATGGAGAATGGGTGCAGAAGTGAACCGTCGTTTCAGTTCTCTGAATGCCTTGTCAGCGTTGTGGTGTCCAGTGGAGGGTCTTGGACTTTGTGAGAGCTTGTGATGAGGGTGCTGCTGCTATGCTGCTGAAGTTTCTGATAAAGCGTCTGTAAAAGTCTATAAAAGCAAATTCAAGCTCTTTGAAAAATCTTTGTAGCTCTTTGATCTTTGATTCTGGCTCTTGGGGACAGGCCATTTCTCAACGGCAGTGACTTTCTTATCGTCCATGACTAACCATCCCTTGCCCAATGATGTAGCCGATGATGTAGCGGTACAGGAATGCTACAAGTAGCTCTTTGATGTTCTTGGGGACAGGCCATTTCTCACAGTGACTTTTCTTATCGTCCATACTAACCATCCCTTGCCCAATGATGTAGCCGAGGTATGCGGTACAGAGAGTTGGAATTCACACTCTCAAGCTTGGCGTATGAGAGTTCTCGTGAGTGTTGTAGGACGGCTCTTACATGCGTCACATGTGAGTCCATGGAGTCAGAATAGATTGAGAATGTCATCCATATAAACAATTAGCCATCTATTAAGCATGTCTCTAAATACCTCACTGATGTAAGACTGGAACACAGAGGGACTATTGGCGAGTCCGAAGGGCATAACGAGGTATTTGTAGTGCCCATTCGTTGTAGAGAATGCTGTTTTCTATTCATCGCCCTCTCTGATGCGGATTAGGTTGTAAGCATTTCTTTAATTTAATTTAATTTGATGCGGCTGGGACCAGAGGGAGTGGGTAATGGAACTTGATGGTTATTTCGTTGAGGGCACGGTAGTCAATACAAGGTCGGAGAGATCCATCCTTCTTTTTAACAAAAAAGAACCCAGCTGATGCGGGAGAAGTGGATGGGCGGATGAAACCCTTTTCTAACTCCTCCTGAATATATTGTTCCATAGCCTGAGTTTCTGCGAGAGAGAGTGGGAAGATGCGGCCACGAGGGGGCGTGCTGCCTGGGATGAGGTCTATGGCGCAGTCGGTTGAGCGATGTTGAGGAAGGGTTTGTGCTTTCTCTTTGCTGAAGGCCTCCGCAAGGTCGAGATATTCTGGTGGGATGGAGACACTTTCAGGAATGGCTTCAGGAGTTGGAAAGTGTTGGGTACAGTACGGTGACCAGTGCGAGATCCTCTTGCTCTGCCAGGAAATCGTGGGATTGTGTTTTTGTAGCCAAGGGAAACCCAAAATGATAGGGTTATTGGGACTTTGGATGATTAGGAAGTCGAGTTGCTCAGTGTGATGGTTGTTGACAGTAACAGTGAGTGGATGAGTCTGGTATTGGACTTTCCCCTTACCCAGCGGCCGTCCATCAACAGCGGTTACTGTTAAATGAGAGGAACACGGTATGAGATCGAGGTTCAGTTGGTGAGCCACTCCAGAGTCAATAAAGTTCCCCATAGCCCCTGAGTCAATCATAGCGGTGACGTTTCTTTTTTTCAAGCCATCACTAAGAACCGCAGGTACTTCAAGCGTTCGTGAAAGTTTAGGTTTGGTACTCACACTGGTTGGTTCGTGACGAGAAGGGCGAGACGGGCAAGTGGCTCTGACATGACCGGACTGACCACAGTAGATGCAGAGGTGAAGAGCATAGCGACGTGAGCGCTCCTCTTCCGACAGACTCATGGTTCTGATCTGCATAGGTTCAGTTGTGGTTCTTACTGGTTCGCAGGGCATTGTGGGAGTTGGAGTGCGTTGGGGGCGACGAGATCTCAAAAGGTTGTCAATGCGAAAGGTGAGAGCAATCAGTTCATCGAGACTTCTTCCCTCATCACGACAAGCCAGTTCGATTTGTAACTCCTCTGAAAGCCCTTGGCGGAAGAAGTATTTTAGAGGTTCATCTCCCCAGTTAACCTGAGCTGCCAGAGTCTGGAACTGTAAAGCGTAATCCGCTGCGGATCGTTTACCTTGATTTAGAGTGAGGATGAAGTCACCAGCCGCTTTACCCCCCTCCGGGTGCTCGAAGACTTTACGAAACTTTGCGAGAAAGCTCTCGAGAGTCGGATACAGTTCTCTATGATGGTCCCAGATGGCAGTGGCCCATTGGAGTGCATGCCCGGTGAGCAGTGAGCAGATGAAGGCAATGCGACTCTCCTCTGTAGGGAACAGGTGAGGTTGTTGTGAGATGTACAGAGAACACTGCATGATAAACCCCTTGCACTCCTTAGGGGAACCGTCGTACTTGTTTGGCAGAGACAGCTTGGGATTATGGAAGTTAGCGGCTGACGGCGGGACAGGGAGCTGTGGGGTTGCTGGCAAAACTTGAGTGGGTAGTGAGCTCTGCGCGGTAACCAAAGTTTGCAGCGTAGACACAAGTTGTGCGGTTAAAGAGCTCAACTGCTGAAGTTGTTCCTGGTGAGCAGCTAGCATGTTGCCTTGCGTTGCTAACACAGTGGCCAACTGTGTAAAAGCCGCTGGATCCAGGGTTGGTGAAGTGATGCAAGATGGCGGTGAGTGAGGCATGATGGGAATTGTAGTGCTGCTAGTACTCCGGTGACGGCTCGCGTTGGTGATGATCGGAGGGGTTCACAGAGGTGGCATTTGTCACACACACACACACTCACACACACAAGGACGTAGTCTGTCTTCCAATACAAGAAAACAACAACTGAGATCTCATGACACAGATTCTGTTGGCACTCAACAGAATCTCTGGGAAAAAACAAACACACACAGACACACACACACAGGAAGGTTTTCATCCTTTAAACAATACTGGAGGGATGCGAACCTTAAAAAACAAACACAGGCTATAAATACTAGGTTGAGGTTGCTTCAATATAAATGGTTGATGATGACCTATATGACTTCAATTAGACTTGATCATATGTCTGTTAATATCCCATACTTGTGTCCTAAATGTTTAGTGGATAAAGGGGCATTGTACCACTTCCTTTAGGAATGTCCAAGAATACAGTGTTTTTAGAAAGAGACCAGAGGTAGTAGCCCAGTGGTTAAGGTGTTGGACTCTGGACTAGAAGATCATGGGTACAAACCCCACCACCATCAAGCTACCATTAGTGGGCCCTTGAGCAAGGCCCTTAACCCTCAATTGCTTACTTGTAAGTCGCTCTGGATAAGGGCGTCTGCCAAATGCCTTAAATGTAAATGTGTAATGGAAGCAGACACACAAACAGCGGGAGTGAACTCAAGAGGGTTTAATTTGAAAAGGAGAACTGAAAAGACGCTATTTGAAGGAGTAGCCAGAGCGGGGGTACAGCCCTGTACGGCTCGAGCCGAGGAGTGGGATTCGCAGGAGTTCCACGACCGGGAAAAGAGATCTGGTTGGAAGTCCGAACTGGAACAGCAGGGAACAGTTAGTCATGTATCACAACACTTAAGGACCGTGTCTGCTTCTTAACTTTGGAAGATCTGAACTGGGAGGAGACAGGTTCGTGACATCACACCCCCCCTCCAGGGACCACTCCAGAGGTCCTAACACAACGGCGGCGTGGGGGACGTCCACGCCCTCGGGGGCCAGGCCAGTTAGGGTGAGCCCTGTGAAACTCTTCCAGCAGGGTAGGGTCCAGAATGTCCTCCCAGGGAATCCACGCCCGTTCTTTGGGGCCATATCGTTCCCAGTCAACCAAGTATTCCAGAACACGACCCCAGAAGGTTCTTCACCACATACGCCAGGCCGTCCTCGGTGATGAGAGGAGGAGATCATTCTTTCTGGAGTACGGGATCTGTGGAAGCAGGGTCAACATAGGGCTTGAGAAGGGAGACATGGAAGGCTAGGTGAATGCTGTAGGAGGCTGGGAGCGGGAGGTGATTGGTAACCGGGGTGAGTTGTTGTATAATGGTGAACGGGCTGATAAATTTGGGGCTCAGGTTGAGTTTGTGGCGGTGTACTGCTCGCTGAAGCTGCCCGGAACCAGTAATCAACCGCTGGGAGGTCAGAGGGAGCGCCCGACCAAGGGAATAGCGGGGGTTGGAAACCTAGGACGCATTGAAAAGGGGTTAAGCCAGTGGATGAGTGTCGGAGAGAATCATGCGAATACTCAGCCCATCCTAAGAACTGGCTCCAGGCGTGTTGGCGGCTGTGGCAGTAGGTTCGGAGGAACCACCCGATTTCCTGGATCCGTCTCTCGGTGTGTCCATTGGACTGGGGGTGATATCCGGAGGAGAGACTTACAGCTACCCCAAGAAGTCCTAGGAAGGCCCTCCAAACCCAAGAGACGAATTGGGGTCCGCGGTCCGAGACTATGTCCTCCGGGAGACCAAAGTTTCGAAATATCTGCCGGAAGAGTTGATGGGCTGTGTCAGTCAGCGCTTTTTCTAGAAGGATTAGACAACAGAATTTAGAGAATACACATGTTACCTTCGGAAAGGAGTAAGTCCATAATAAAGTCCATCACTAGATGGGACCAAGGCCGGTTAGGAATGGGTAGTGGTTTGAGTTTTCCCGGCGGGCATAAGACCCGAGTGGATAAGAGGAGTGCAAAGGTTTCTTGGGACGTACTGGCACTCTGGAGGGCACCCTGAAGGTCGCCGCAAAGCGGGATTTGGAGACGTGGTGGGTGATGACCATTCGATGGGGCTCACGACCAGGTTCGGGTGGAGGATAGGGTCGGGATTCTTGGTGGCCTCTTCCTCCAGGGCGTGCAGGCGTGACAGGGCATCGGCCTTGGTGTTCTTCGTCCCGGGCCTGTAGGAGATGGAAAAATTTAAACGGGTGAAAAATAACGCCTATTTTTGTGGTCCGTGAGTACTGTGTAAGGCTGGTCAGATATCTACATGAAGCCAGACCACGAGAACTTCCATGCAATAAAACAATAAACCTTCTCAGCTGGGGAGAGGATCCCTTTGATCACAGAAGCAAAAAGCATATGTAAAGAACCTTATCACCCATCCTCGAACCCCCCCCCCCCTTACCCCCTGGGGATATGGCCCCCTGGGGATATGGCAGGGCCATGGAAGGGTGACTAGTACATATGCATACTTTGTTAATCCTATCTTTAATGTGATTAACTTTACATTGCTTGGTATCATTTTAAAGGTCTCAGTGTGGTAGAAAATATGATTTCATTCTCATATTAGTATAACAGACCAAAAATAAAGATAATATACTAGTCTACTGATATGAGAATTGCCCCAAAATCCCCCCTGGGGATGAGAAGGAGAGCTAAGACTGGCTCTCTGTCAATAACAAAAGGTTGGTCAAGCTTTTATGACCGGGGGTTTACGATGGTGGTTCAGGTATTTAAGGAAATTTGGTGAAACACTCAGGGAAGCATTCGGTAGCCAGACCTTCCCGCACAGTTCTCTGTGTGTATCTACTGTCAGATAAAATATATAATTCAATAATACTTTAGCAAGTCTTAAAGTATTCTTAAAGTATAAAATACTTAAATTATACTTTGTAACAAATAGGAAGCAATAATTAACAATATGGTAACATTTCTAGCAACAAATCTGTAACAATTCTTTGGTAAATACATTTATAAAAGATCACTTACATAACCTTGCTTTCTTTGTTTTATTATTTGTTTGATATGGTAACTTGTATTAATTGATTATAGCCTGGAAAATAAATGTATGATTCTTGATTACTCTAAAATTGCCTGAAATCATTTATATGTAATAAATTATATAGTCTGGTGTTACCGCAAATCTATGACCAGGATAGTACAAACACGAGGCTCATGAGTGGATGGAGCATAGAGCACAACGCCTGAGACCTAATGATTTCTGACTATCACTGACTTAGCAAGTTATAAGTAAGTGGCTAAAATAAACTATTCTTTATGCATGAGCAAGCATTGGGCGGCCTATGTAAAGAATATTAGCTTACCGTTATATCCTCTGACTAAGATTCAGACTGGCGAGTTTGTGTCCGTGAGTATGTGTAACAACTATCACTGACTTAGCAAGTTATAACCAAGTGACTAAAATAAACTATTCTTTATGCATGAGCAAGCATTGGGCGGCCTACTTAAAGAATATTAGTTTACCGTTATATCCTCTGACTAAGATTCAGCATGAGATGTTGACTAGCACAAATCTCTGAGCGACCACAGAAGTCATAAATTGGATACAGATATGAGTTTAAATTTTAATTAATATAACAAACTACAAGCCATTGTAGTAATTTTTTTGGCAACAGCGCAGAAAAGACTTCGCCCACACCAGTGGATTCCGTCGTTGGGCTACTGGGTGGTAGATCTAATAGCTGGTAACCTCTATGTAATATCTAAATCTTCAGAGGTACCTTCTAAAAAGGGGATCTTATAACTGTGAATTTTAGGTTCCTTGGTTTGCCCCTGAGGAGACAGGTTAGAGGGTGAGCTAGAGTGCTGTAACCTCGGATGAACCTACGGTAAAAGTTTGCGAAGCTGAGGAACCGCTGGAGCTCCTTGATGTACGTGGGCTCAGGCCAGGAGGTAACTGCCCGAACCTTCTCCTGGTCCATCTGCACTCCCTGGGCTGAGATGATATATCTTAGGAAGGATAGCGTGGGCTTGTGGAAGGAGCACTTCTCCGCCTTGAGGAATAGCTGGGACTCTAGAAAGGGGCTGGAGCACCCGGGTGCCGTGGTTTTGGTGTTCTCTGGAGTTCCTGGAAAACATCAGAATATTATAGATGTAAACCATAACGAACCCTGAAATGTCCCTGAAAACCTCGTGCATAAAATCCTGGAAGACGGAGGGTGTGTTGGCTAACCCGAATGGCATCACCAAATATTCGTAATGGCCGGTTGTGGTGATGAACGCCGTGTTCCAGTCGTCTCCCTCTCGGATGCGGATGAGATTGTATGCGCTGCGCAGTTCCAACTTGGTGAAGATGGACGCGCTGCGGAGCTGTGTTCATGGTGGCTGGGATGAGAGGCAAGGGGGTGTGTGCGGAAGAGGAGTGTGTAATCCTGTATTGACCTGGTGCCTTGTGTGAGACGGTATAATCGCTCTCCAGCCGAAACATCCACCTCAATCCGCCCGAAAACCTCCCGTAAGTGCGAATAGAAAGCTCGGGAGATTAGAAGGGCAGAGCCTCCATGCGCCCACAGCGTCTCGGCCCAGCGGAGGGCGGGTCCAGTGAGCAACGAGATAACGTATGCAACCTTTGACCTCTCCATATCAGGCATGTTCCATATTGAGATTCCATTGAATGCTAGAATCTGTATTCTCAGGAATACAGGATATATTCTTGGAATATATTCTCCAAGTTTTACAGCGAATCAGATTAATTCCATTGATTTTGGCCTTCTCCAGACTAGAAGGGTAATTGCATTCATTTGGAAGAGTATGGATGCTCCATTCTTGGAAAAGTGGAAAAAAGAGGTACTATCTTGCATTTGGTTGGAGAGACTAACTTATATTGCCAAGGGTAAGTAGAAATGTCTTTGTTCAGTTTGGGAACCATAGATGAATATCATGTAATTATAGCCTTTACGTGACAAACTGTGGCGAATATATTTGTGTTTTCATTGATATATTGTATATTTCATTCATTCGTCTTCTTCCGCTTTATCCGATCTTCCCTTAGGTCACGGGGATCTTAGGCGTCTATAGGCATTAAGGACACACCCTGGATGGAATGCCAACCCATCGCAGGGCGCACACACACACCCCCACACATACTAGTGTAGTGCATTTGGATCGACACAAATTCTAAATGATCACATTCACATATAGTTCACATCCACTCAAAGATTCCTGCCCCACATCCCATAAATTTTATGACCACACCTGGCTGGTCATTCACAGATAGACCATCTTATCTGCACTTCTGGCCCTTCACCTTTGACTTCGTGCCTCTCAAATACTCAGTTTACGACTGTCATTTAAATCCCAAACAGACCCCATTCTTCCTACAGGATGCTGACACACTTCTTGAACTCAGGCACACACACACACACACACACACGTGCATGTATGTGTTAATGTATGTATAAAGTTCTATTTTATGTTTTATGAAATTATCATCATTATTCTTATTGTTCTATAAAACTTTTGTTATAAAACAAGTTTTAATAATTAATAGTGGTTAAACAATAGGGTTCACAGGTTCATCAAAAAAAAGATTATATTTTTAGAACATTGTTATTATCCTTCATATTAATCATGTAGTGATGGCATATATTAGTATTATGGCTGATCAGTTCCCTGCATCCATCCTTTCTCTTTCCTTCTTTTCATTTTCGTTTCATCCATCCTTTCTCTTTCCTTCTTTTCATTTTCGTTATTTCCTACACCATGATGAAGATGATGTAACTGTAAGAGGTTTCAATTCATAAATCCATATTTCAAGTAAATAACTTAATTAACTTTTGAACCATTCCCCATATGCAAATTAGCTTGGGCATAGACAAAGAAATACTTTTCTGCTCAAGTTTCATGGCATTGCATTGGTCAGTTCAAAAGTTGGGTGTGACACCCCGGCCCATAAAGCCCATCTACACTCTCCACAACTGGGAGAGAGAACAGCAGGGGAGCGGCAGAAAACAAAGAGATGTTTTCACAAAATGTTTCTGATCATCGAACACATTTTAATATTAGTCAAAGATAACACAAGTAAACACAAAATGCAGTTTTTAAATGAATGTTTTTATTATTTAGTGAGAAAAAAAATCCAAACCCACATAGCCCTGTGTGAAAAAGTGATTGCCCCCCCTTGTTAAAAAATAACTTAACTGTGGTTTATCACACCTGAGTTTTTCTGTAGCCACCCCCAGGCCTTTCAATCAAGAAATCACTTAAACAGAAGCTACCTGACACAGAGAAGTAGACCAAAAGCACCTCAAAAGCTAGACATCATGCCAAGATCCAAAGAAATTCAGGAAGAAATGAGAACAAAAGTAATTGAGATTCCTCAGTCTGGTAAAGGTTATAAAGCCATTTCTAAAGCTTTGGGACTCCAGCGAACCACAGTGAGAGCCATTATCCACAAATGGCAAAAACATGGAACAGTGGTGAACCTTCCCAGGAGTGGCCGGCCGCCCAAAATTACCCCAAGAGCGCAGAGACAACTCATCCGAGAGGTCACAAAAGATCCCAGGGCAACATCCAAAGAACTGCAGGCCTCACTTACCTCAATTAAGGTCAGTGTTCACGACTCCACCATAAGAAAGAGACTGGGCAAAAATGACCTGCATGGCAGAGTTCCAAGACGCAAACCACTATTAAGCAAAAAGAACATTAAGGCTCGTCTTAATTTTGCTAAAAAACATCTCAATGACTGCCAAGACTTTTGGGAAAATATCTTGTGGACTGACGAGACAAAAGTTGAACTTTTTGGAAGGTGCGTGTCCCGTTACATCTGGCGTAAAAGTAACACAGCATTTCATAAAAAGAACATCATACCAACAGTAAAATATGGTGGTGGTAGTGTGATGGTCTGGGGTTGTTTTGCTGCTTCAGGACCTGGAAGGCTTGCTGTGATAGATGGAAGCATGAATTCTAATGTCTACCAAAAAATCCTGAAGGAGAATGTCCGGCCATCTGTTCGTCAACTCAAGCTAAAGCGATCTTGGGTGCTGCAGCAGGACAATGACCCAAAACACACCAGCAAATCCACCTCTGAATGGCTGAAAAAAAAAAACAAAATGAAGACTTTGGAGTGGCCTAGTCAAAGTCCTGACCTGAATCCCATTGAGATGCTGTGGCATGACCTTAAGAAGGCGGTTCATGCTAGAAAACCCTCAAATAAAGCTGAATTACAACAATTCTGCAAAGATGAGTGGGCCAAAATTCCTCCAGAGCGCTGTAAAAGACTTGTTGCAAGTTATCGCAAACGTTTGATTGCAGTTATTGCTGCTAAGGGTGGCCCAACCAGTTATTAGGTGCAGGGGCAATTACTTTTTCACACAGGGCTATGTGGGTTTGGATTTTTTTTCTCACTAAATAATAAAAACATTCATTTAAAAACTGCATTTTATGTTCACTTGTGTTATCTTTGACTAATATTAAAATGTGTTCGATGATCAGAAACATTTTGTGTGACAAACATGCAAAAGAATAAAAAGTCAGGAAGGGGGCAAATAG
The DNA here is from genome assembly GCA_030449085.1 of Kryptopterus vitreolus. Lineage (NCBI taxonomy): Eukaryota > Metazoa > Chordata > Actinopteri > Siluriformes > Siluridae > Kryptopterus > Kryptopterus vitreolus. Next base: position 297,345 of record JACRUU010000014.1, read on the forward strand.
TTTTTCACACCACTGTATATATATATATATATATATATATATATATATATATATATATATATATATATATATATATATATATATATATGTAGTTATTCATAGGTTAGTATGTGTCATGTGCCGTCTATTAAATGTTGTACATACACAAGTGATTGTCTTTGTTTGTGCCTCACAATTACAAGTCAATGAATCTTTGATCTTGCTACCTCGCTCAATTACAACTTGTAATATATTAGACTAGTTATTTTCTAGGCCTTCTAACTTTCTAACGTCTTTTCTAACTATTCTTGGATTAATGAATAATTATATTGTCTGCTCGCCGGACGAACAGATCAAATAATTAAGCTATTGATTCCTTTAATATTCAATTCAAAGTTCAATAGTCATAATTAATTATAAACTATTATAATTAATATGGGTATTTGGATGTACAGCTTGTTATTTCAACTTAAATTGTCGGTTACCGACTGGTGGAGACCATAAAACAAGTCTTGGACTTGTTCCAATTATAGTTAATTACCTATAGTTATTTTAAAACCCTTACAGATATTGGTGGAGAATGGCAGTACCTTGTTCGCTCATTTTTCCCCAATCTTAAAATCTTACAGTAGGGACAATTTTCCAAGGTGCCACTCAACCTACTGTGCATGTCTTTCCAGAGAAAAAACCCTGAGGCACAGGGAGAACATGCAAACTCCACACACACATGGCCAAGACGGGAATCGAACCCGACCCTGGAGGTGTAAGGCGAACGTGCTAACCACTAAGGCCCCGTGCCCAAATAGTATAATTTAATTTGTTTATTAATATCTACAATAGAATTTAATAGAATTTTTAAAAATTTAATTAATTTATTTTTTTGTTGTTGTTTTGGTTTGATTCAAGTGTAATTTGGATAGATATGTACAGTAGAGCGAGCACTTGTATATTTGTTCTGATATTCTGTTGTGTGTTGTGTTTATAAATACAAAAACTCAATAAAAATATATGTAAAAAAAAAAGAGAGATACGAGAAACTAATTAATTTTAGTAACTAAAATTAATTCCATGCAATCTGGTAAGTCACCAGGACCAGAATGCTTTACAACCAAGTTATATAAAAAGGTTTTCTTCATTACTGACCTGTCTTGGCTAAGTTACACAATGATTCTTTTAATGAAGGCTGTCTTCCTCCGACTTTCCGGCTTCAATCTAACCTCTTCTTAAGAAAGAAAAAGACCCCACCTCTTTTGGTAGTTACAGACTGGTGTCACTCCTTAATATTGACATCAAAATTTTGGCCTAGATCAAGTCATCTCCAGTGTGTACTGCCATCTTTGTTTTATGTAGATCAGACAGGTTTCATACAGGGAAGAAACAATTTTTTAATACCAGAAGGCTTCTTAGTATTCTTGTCTCCTCCCTTCAGACACACCAGAAATAATTCTGTCTTTAGATACAAAGAAGGCATTTGACAGGGTTGAATGTGTAATAACAGGCTGAGAGCCACACCTAGGCATTTGAAGAAGTCTTTCCATACCAGTAAAATAAACTGTGGTCCATGATCCGACACTATATCCTCTGGAAGGCCGAACAGACAGAATACCTCATTAAACAGGAGCGCTGCAGTCTGCAGGGCTATAGAGAGACCTGGGAGAGGCACAAGATGGCAGATCTTAGAAAACTAGTCAATGACAACAAAAACAAAGGTGTTATCTTCAGACTGGGGCCGATCAGTCAGGAAGTCCAGGCCAAGATGTGACCAGAGGTGATTCAGGACAGGCAGGGGGACCAATTTACTTGCGGGAAGAGTTCTGGAAGATTACTGTCTTACCTCCTGAGACATATTGGGCCACCAGAAGCGGTTCAGCATCCCCGGGTGACCAATGCCCACAGAGGAGTGTACGCTATCATGAATCTGTTGGTAACAAGGGGTGAAGCGGCAGTTCGGCAGACAGCCTGATGGATTGCCGGGAGCATCTTCGGGGGCAGTAGGTGGTGTTTCTTCACCGTGGTTTAAACACAAGGGGGTTTACTAGGAAAGAGGTCGGGGCGATGGGATCAGGATCTTGAGTGTCCTCAGGTGAAGCATCCAGATGGGTGAGGGCGTCAGCCTTTCTGTTTCAAGATCCAGGTCGGTAAGAAATGACAAAATCAAAGCGAGTGAAGAAGAGAGCCCACCAGGCTTGTCTTGGGTTTAAGCGTTTGTCTTCTCTAATATAATGTAAGTTCTTATGTCTTTAAGTACCTGAAATGGGTGCTTTGCCCCCTACAGCCAATGCCTCCCCTCCTCAAGGGCCAGCTTAATGGCCAGAAGTTACCAGTTACCGATATCATCATTTTGTTACACCCAGCTGAGCTTTTCAAGAAGTACACACGTACCTGGGGTTTTCCCTTGCTATGGGACAGGATCGCTCCCACTCCCGTTGTTGATGCATCCACTTCCACGACGAATGGTTTCTCAGGATCCGGATGAGTCAGGAGCGGCGCTTGAGTGAAAATCCTTTTCAGGTCGTTAAACGCCTTGGTGGCCACAGGGTTCCAAACTAGAGCATTAGGTTCGCTACAGAGGAGGTTGGTTAACAGACTGGAGACTTAACTGTACATATGGATAAAACATCTATAGAAGTTGCCGATACCGAAAATCATTGTAAATCCTATAGGGAAACTGGACAGGGTCATTCGAGGATGGCCTGTACCTTCCCCTTGTCCATCCTTACACATTGTCGGTCTATGCTGTTACCTAGGAAATGGACAGAATCCAAATTGTCTTGAGATACAATTGGTGCTCAAATGGAGAAAATACCTGAAGATCTCATGCATAAAATTTTGGAAGACTGAGGGGGCATTGGTGAGACCGTAGGGCATTACCAGATATTCATTGTGGCCTGTTGGTGGGATGAAGGTGGTGTTTTATTCATCCCCTTCCCGAATTCACATGAGATTATAGGCGCTCCTGAGGTCCAATTTAGTAAAGATGGTGTGGTGAAGACCTCTGAGGGTCTCAAGGGCCGCACAGATGAGGAGAAATGGATACCGGTTCTTAACAGGGCATGGTAATCAATGCAGGGCCGAATTCGGACTGGCACACTGAATGGTTTGCTAAATAAATTTCTCAATCCCGCATGGATCATCCCAGGCAGCTAAGTGTAGGCGGAGGCGCGGCTCAAGCCCCTGCCAGAAAGTGGTGAGAAGGGCTCACTCATCCCATCAGCTAGCGGCCGCCAGGGTGTGGAATTGTAAAGTGTCTTCATGCATGAGTCAAGAGCCTTGCGGCAGGTAGTACAATTGCTCGCTTGCCAAGGTGTCGTCCTTAGCTTGGCCGAATACCTCATTCATATACTTAATAAAATAAACTCGGAGGCAGTTTACATGAGAGGACGAAACTGGGACCTCATCTCACCTGAGCGCTGATCCTGTCAAGAGAGAAATAATGTAGGGAACAGATACGACTGCATTCCAAACTGAAGAAGAAGGAAGCACGTACGGCATTGACCATGCCATGAGACTGCAGGGAATTCCCAGGCTGTTCTGGGTTTGACTCCCTACTTCACATCTTGCACACTGTTTGGTCCGATCTTCTGTAATGACACAGACCAGACAGAGATGGGTTTAGTGCAATACAAATTCTTTAATGTCAATGTGATGCAAACGCAGAGAGGCAGGAAGAACAGGGGCAGATGGGTTAATGGAATACGGGTGTGCAAAACAGAAATGCTAACAGATGGATAGAGACAAACAGGTAAGCAGACTGGATCGGGTACGGGAAACAGACAGGTCTCGGAGATCTGGAGGATACACACAAACTGAGGTTAGTACAAAACACCAGCAAATGTCAGAATTTGTAGCTCTCATCTCAAATGAGATCGGACATTGAATGGAGGTGCAAATAATAATAATAATAATAATAATAATACATTTATTTAAAAGCATCTTTTAAAGCTCTCAAGGTCACTGTACAGAAAAATAAAACAGAATACAATATAATACAATATAAACCACAAATGTTGAATTCCTTATGAAAATAAGAAATATACGGAACAAGTGAGTTTTGAGTTTAGATTTTAAAACCAAAAGAGAGTCAATGTTACAGATGTCAGGTAGGAGGGAGTTTGGGAGTTGAGTGGCTGAAAGCTCTGCCCCCCATCTTACTGAATCTAGCAGAGGGCACAGAGAGATGGATACAGGAGGAAGATCTGAGAGAACGAGTGGAGGTGACAATCTGAAGAAGATCCGAAAGGTATGAAGGGTGAGAGCATGGATGGCCTTGAAAGTGAGCAGGAGAATTTTGTAGTCAATTCTGTATTTAACTGGGAGCCAGTGGAGTTGCTGCAGAATGTGTGAGATGTGGTGCAAGGAGGGAGTTTTGGTGATAATGCGTGCAGCTGAATTCTGGACCACTTGGAGTTTATGGAGGGGTTTTACGGGAAGACCAAAAAGTAGGGAATTGCAATAGTCAGTGCAGGAGGTGACAAGGCTGTGAACAAGAATGGAGCAGAAGTGGGCAGTAAGGGAGGCGGTTAATGTTGCAGAGGTGAAAGTAGGCTGATCGAGAAATGTTACTGATGTGGGATTGAAATGAAATGACAGGCTACTGTCAAGAATGAGATTCAGACTCTTTACATGAGGATATGGAGTGAATATAGAGCTGTCAATGGAGACAGAAAATCTATCATATTTGGAGATTGTGTTTTTGGTCCCGATAAGAAGAAGCTCAGTTTTATCACTATTATGTTTAAGGAAGTTTACAGTGAACCAGGATTTAATGTCTGTTAGGCTGTTGGTGAAGGAGGCGGGAGGAAGAAAGGAACTGGGTTTGCTAGCCAAAAACAATCCGCAAAACAATGAAAGAGGAAACATCTGAGGAGTTACAGTTAAGCTGGTGGGGAATGTCGTGGATTTTATGGTTGAAAAATTGCAGAAGAGAATTACATGTGTCAGTGGAGTACACTTGAGTCAGGAGATTGGGAGATTCTATTTAATAGCGAGAATAGTGTCTTGGTGTTTCCTAGGTTAAGGCTGATAAGACTAGAATAATAGGTGGATTTGCTTTGAGCAATGGAGTCTTTATAAAGAATCAGGTGAGCTTTATAAATGTCTTTATGGATGGCGAGGCCAGTTTTCTTATAGAGATGTTCGCTTTTAGAAGCCGGAGCTCGGGGGTAAATCAGGGAGAAGAGTGAGAGAATGAGACAGACAGGTCTGTTTCGACCATGAACGCATAAATGGTACATGTATCATGACCCCTCAACGTCCTTGAATGGGGTCTAAATTATATTTCTTACAGTCACCACAAAACTCGTGATAAAGACAGGTCCCTGTTCCTCTCTGTATTTTTGTGTGTTTTTGTGTTTGTTCTCTCAGTAATATTGTGAAATTCCAAGTCAGTATACATTTGAACATGGGGCAATCTAAGACTAAAATTCCCAGACCAGATCCCGAAGAATGCCTCCGGGATTGGATGGATTGTTGTGGTTTCATTGAATTTACCATCCCGTGGTTGGATAATTTGACTGGTTGGACTGAACCACAACCACAGTTTTTAACTTATCCGCGTGGAGGTACATTCCGATATGACTATATGATTTCCGCGCATGCGCAAATATATGAGGGATTGGGGGATCCTGATTGGGACTATCCTTACATGGCAAACGGGTACCAGAAATGGGTAGAGATGAAATCCCTATGGGATAAATATTATGGTATTTCAAACGCACGCTGGGAATTGAAACAAATCCCGAAGGTAACCGCGGACACTAAACCAAAACCGCCTTTCACGAAACCTCCCCATATATCCCTATGGCATTAACAACACCACTGTATCCGGATCTAGGACAGGTGGCTGCCGTGGGAGAAACTGATTCAAAACCGTCTGATAAGAATAAGTCCGAAAAGAAAACTTTGATTTTTGCCGCTCGAGCGAACTACACATAACACAGATACTGAGACTGATATGGACGATGAAGGGGATGCTTCCAGACTCTGGGTCCGTCATCGACCCTCCGTCTTTCCCGGAGCCCAAACCCGTCTCCCATTTTGCCATGGACTGGTCGTTGGGACCGCGGGGACCTAAAGTTGCGCCGCCTTCCCCGACCACTCAGCGTAATATTGTAAAAATGCTTCCTCCTGTTGATCATCCTCTACAATATGTAGATATGCTGATTCATGTTACTCATCATTTGCAGTTGACAGATGCAGATTACCGTTTTATTATGCAATCCTCGCTGGGATCTGCTTATAATGAGGAAGAATTGTTCAAAGCCTTCTTAATATAATTTTACCCCACAATCCCCCCCTTTATCCATAATTCATTAAGGATAAACAATAAGCAGGATAATAAAATTGTAGCATAACATTATTTTGTGTAATAGTTGGTAGAGAGCGGGGGACGTAGGGGACCCGAGATCATGCGGTCTAAAGCACACAAACACAATAATAGAAATACCAGCAGGACAGGGATAATCATGGAAACATACGCGGTCCAAGCCCCAAACCAATTATGAGTCGGTATCTGCTGAACGGCGAGAACGAGAATTTATTTGATAACGCGAGGGATTTCGAACAATATACACAGATGAATTAAAGCGAGTTTATGCGCACGTACCTTTCAAATGTTTTGGTAAGTTTACATAAGCACGTGGCCTCAGACCCAGTACCAATCAGAAGAGTCCCATACTGTCCCCTGATCACCGGGGTGTATCACAGAACAATTGCGGGTAGCGCAAGAACCATTGGAGGCATAAGGAGTGAAAATAGACTCACAAAACTGGGACGGGAGTCTTCCCACGGATACATTACCTATTCCCTTAAAACAAAACGCATACCTAAACCCGACGGGAGAAAGTGCCTGAAAACCTTCAGGTCGGATTCTACCAAGGCTATAATCCTGAAGGGCCTTACGGAGAGCAGTCAAGCAAAAGTTTTTATCTGTGTTCCGCTCGCACCAGCGAACCCCCATCATGTTCAGGAAAGGTGAGTGAGTGCAGTTAGAATAAGGGGTCCTGTCTTTAGTTAAACAAATAGGGGTCAAACATAACCGTGCTCCTGCAAATAAAGCTGTCTCGTTACTGGGAATGGGTCTCAGCGAATGCTGATTTACGGCAGAAGGCATAATTTGACACACATAACATGATTCATTTGTATATTGCGAGCAGTCCAATTAGCGAATTGCCAGAAGGCTTTGTCGTGAGGATGTGCTTGAGCGGGTAACCCAGCTCCAAGACACAGGAGACATCCCAGGAGCAGCACAAACATCATGAAGGTCGCTCGGGGTTGTTGGAGGATGAGTTAGCCTGTCTTTTCTTTTCCAATTTCTTGCACACTTCTCCCTTTAACGTTCTCGTGTTCTCTACTACTTCCGCCTCATAGTTCTCTAATACGTCCGCCTTACAATAACGATACACATAGGGCCCACTGCACGATAGGGTGCGTCGCACATTTTGAAGAAAATCTAAGACATTTATATGCACCTTATAGTCGTGAAAATACGGTAAATTCTTGGATGATTCTCACACGGTGTAGCCAACTTGAAATTTGCCTGTTTTAACCTGTCATTCGCCACTTCTTTTTATCTCTCACCTTTTATTTCTCCTTTCACTCTTTCACTCTCATTTTATTTGTATAATTTGTGTGTATGTATGTTGTAGTTTAGTTGGTGTTATATGTTTCACAATTATTAAATGTATTATATTCACAAGTAATTCTCTCTGTGTTCTGCTCATCATCTTGAAATCACTGAGTGTTGATCTTACTACATGCTCAAATATTTTATAAAGGCACTCTTCTAAGGTCTGGATAACCTTTACCAGAATTGGTAGATAATTATATTGTCTATCCGGCGGACGAACAGATTAAGTAATTGTGCTATTGATTCTGCGGATTTTAATTGTTAACCCAATTTGAATATTTATTGTTAATTATAACTAATTATAACTATAATATAATTGTAACTATAATATAATTATAATTGTTGTAATTACATTTAAATATTTAAATTTGAGCTAATTTCATTACATCTGTTATCGCTGGATTCTCTCATCAAGTATTCTTACTGCACAATGTAGTCCACTTTCTCTAGATCCACTGTAAAGAGGTAAAAAGATATAGCAAACATTCTTGATGAGGACACAGTCATACAGGACTCAATGGCTGTCATCGAACCAAGCTGTGAATGCTGTTCTGAGTTCTAATAAAACGTTCTAATGTAAGAGTTCATGTAAACACATGTAAATGAAGGGTGTTATTTAGTATATGTGAACTTTTATTTTGGGAGAGAGAACAAGGAAGCGAAAATAAAAAGGAGAGAGTGGTGTAATAGAAGAGCTTGTCCGTGTCTGATGGTTTTGTTAGTTTTCCTTAGTTTTCTTTATCTTGAAGCCCCCAAAACACCTCCAAACAAACATTACAATTGTGGCAGTGGTGTTTTTCGTCTGACTCTTGAGTTTCTTTTTTTTCTCTTTTCTGGCCGTCTAAGTTTTATGGTATGCATGGTGTGCTGTGGATGATGCTGGCACTCATCAGCTATTTTACCACCAGCCCCAGCATATTGGTGAGAACCACAGGTACCAGTCTTTCAGATACTGAATGCTGTGCTGTTACAGACCTAATGGACATTTGTACAGAATCTACCCATAAAGCAATTCCATCTTTGTGCAAACGACTCCTGAAAACAAATTTCTTCCTGTCTACTTGTCCCATCAATTGTTAATTCAGGTTTAGTAGATGGTTACAATGGGTAATTTGAACCATATCCATCTAAATTGGATGGCATTGCAGTTGCATGCACCCTTACTCTAGCTGAAAATGGTCAGACTGTAGTACGTGTTATGAATCCATCAAATAGCCCATTTACACTGCAACCAGGTATGCAACTGGGTGAGTTCACTCCTGTAAAGTTTTAAGATTGGTAAGAATGAACGAGCAATGTGCCGGCCAATCTCCACCAAAATACTGTAAGGTTATGGGTTAATATACTTGGGACAAGTCCAAGACTTTTTTATGTTCTCCACCAGTCAGCAGTGTTACTTGCATTGGGTTGGAAGTGGAACAAAAGTCGATTCTAGGTGCTTCAGATGAAGTCCTGTAGATGATGATCAGGAATTGCTGTTTTGTCTCAGAAGGAGATTCGCGACTCAGAAAGGCCAGCATGGCCTCGCTTGTGGCTGGAGCCATGATGAGCATGATGTGCGTTTCCCGAGTGTCTCCGAGTTGTCCGGAGCTGGTCCGTAGGAGCCCGAAGGCTCGAGAGGCGGCAGCCTCTCAGCATCGTCTCACTTCATCTCCTTGTCGTCTCTCCCCTTTCTTCTTTCGCCGAGTTGTAGAGAGTGTAGATGGGCTTTATGGGCCTGGATGTCACACCCACTTTTTGAACTGACCATTGCAACACCATGAAATTTGAGCAGAAAGGTATTTCTTTGTCTATGCCCAAGCTAATTGGGGAATGGTTTGGAAGTTAATAAAGTTATTTACTGGAAATATGTATTAATGAATTTAAGCCTCTTACAGTTACATCATCTTCATCATGATGCAGGAAACAACAGAGGAACCATTTGGATACCAAGAACGGACAAGTAGACATTGTAACAACCAGAGAATTAGATATAAGTACTTCTCACTTACAAACATTGATTGATATGCAACGGAGAGAGATCATTTGAAAATGAAAAGAAGGAAAGAGAAAGGATGAAGGCAGGGAACTGATCAGCTTTTAAAATAATACACGTCATCACTGCAGGATTAATATGAAGGATAATAACAATGTTCTAGAAATATAATCATTATTTTGATGAACCTTATTGTTTAACCACTATTAATTATTAAAACAGCATTGTTTTATAACTAGAGTTTTATAGAACAATAAGAATAATGACGATAATTTCATAAAACATTGTTCGAGTTAACACACAGATTATGAGTTTCAGCATGATGGAACTTTATACATACATCAACACATACAGGCGCGTGTGTGGCTGAGTTCAGGATGTGTGTCAGCATCCTGTGGGAAGAATGGGGGTTTGTTTGGGACTTTATGACAGTCATAAATTAATTATTAGCCTAAAGCATTTCCAGAGAGTCAACCATTAACATTGTCTCCCTTTTGGGGATATGATGCTCCCCTCTTCTTCAAGCCTTGAAGATCTTGCAGATAAGATGGTCTATCTGTGAATGACCAGCCTGGCTGGCGCCTGGTGTGGTCATAAAATTAGTGGAATGTCGAGCAGGCATCTTTGAGTGGATGCAACTATATGTAAATGTAATCATTTAGAAATTTTGTCGATCTAAATGCACTACACTCCAATTAACCAATTTAAACAATTACTCAGATTCTGTATGTAATCTTACTACCTTTTATACACGAGTGCCACCTCTTCCATTTGTGATTCAATGTGGTAATCTGACTGACCCTCAGGTGACTGAACTACATACATTGCTGCATGAGTATTGTGATATTCTGTAAGTCCTACAAATTTTGGGAGCTCAAATGTAGTCACTCACAAAATTAATACTGACAATGCTATTCTAATTAAAAAATGAGCCTAACATACTTCTCCTCAAATGCAAGAGGTGATTCAGTCACATGTGGATGACATGTTGGCAAAAGATATTGTGGAAGTCAGTCATAGCCTGTTGTTATGGTGCGGAAGAAAGATGGCACCTGCTGTTTTTGCATGGATTATATGGGTCTTATTTCTGCCACTATGTATGAAATATTCTCACCCTTTGCCCAGGACCAATGACACCTTGGATGCAATCAGAAGTTCCTCAATATTCAGAACTATGGATATTTCATTGGGATATTGGCAAGTATAGCTTTGTGAAGCAAAGAACCAAACCAAAAGCAGCTTTCACCACTGGTCATTCTTCATAAACGACTATATCAGTTTGTGGTAATGCCAATGGGCCTTGTCAATGCTCCACCTACTTTTCAACATTTGATGCAGCTGGTGTTGCATGGTCTCTCCTGAAAAAACTAGACTATAATCATTTACAGTAAGAGTTGTGCTGAGCACATTCAACACCTGAGAGAAGTTTTTCAGCATTTGAGAGATAAAATCATCTAAATCAGGGGTGTCAAACTCTTTGTTCCAACCCTGCTGACCATACATTCCATGTAGTTTTCAAATAAGCATTAATGACTTGATTAGTTGGATCAAGTGTTTTTTAATTATGGTTGGAGCTAAACTCTGCAGGACTGCGGCCCCCCCTGGGAACTGAGTTAGACACCCCTGATCTAAATGCTCTTTTGTGCAACAGCAAGTGACATTCCTGTGCCACATTGTATCTGCAGCTGGTCTTTAGCCTGAAGAGAGAAACTTTCAGAAGGATAAGGAATGGCCTACTCCCAAAAATCCTACAGTAGTTAGAGCCTTCTTTGGCTTCTGCTCATATTACAGGCATTTCATTCGTGGCTTCGCTCACAGGTCCCAGCCACTGCATGATCTAACTCAAAAGGGAAAGCTGTTTGCGTGGGCCAGTGTAGAACAGGGAGCTTTTGATTCTCTCTGACATGGATTTACGACTGCTCCAATTCTTTCCTATCCAGACTTTTAAAGGGAGTTTTTGGTCTTCACTGATGCTTCTAACACAGCTACTGGATGTGTTTTGATGTGCTCTGGAGATTGATCTCTATGATTGGGTCGATGAGTACCGGCATGGCCACATACATGTCCACACTGACGTCATGTCTCATCTGCCTGACAGAAATTCTGCTACTCCATTTTTTGTATCTGCTTCGACACAGACTGAGGTAGTCAAATCACCTCGTACTTCTACACACCCTGGTTCCTAGGGTGCAGATTCCATTGCCGCCATGACTTCATTGAGTATGGATAGTGGACATACTGAAAGCTCCGAAAGCTCACTCTGTTTTGAGCAAATTCTCCAAATGGGTGTCAGATAAGAAGAGACCTCTGTATTCAACACTGAGGGGTATTTCTTCTGTGCTTTAGCATTTCTGAAAAGATTTCCCAAGGCTTATACTTCTAGACTGTTCTTTGCAGAAGAGTCAGACATCCACCGGGTGAACAGATTATACAGGCTGTGGTTCCATCTGCCCTCCGGCGTAACATTTTAGGACTTTGTATGGTAATGCCCTCTCTGAACATTTTAGTGCCCAAAAGACTTTGCACCGTGCTTTGGTTAGATGCTACTGGCCCCACATCTCAAGGGACATTACGCAAGGGTGTGCCGAATGTCAGCCTTGTGAGTCTCAGAGGCCATAAACCATCCATCAGCGAGAGCAAATGCAAAACATAATGACAAGTTTGCCTTTTGAGAAAGTTGCTGCAGATCTGATTGAGTTGCCCATTACATGTGTAACGAAATTAGCTTGAATTTAAATATTTAAATGTAATTACAACAGAGTTATAAATTAACTATAAATATTCAAATTAGATTAGCAATTAAAAGATGCAGGATCAATAGCACAATTACTTGATCTGTTCGTCCACCAGACAGACAATATAATTATCTACCAATTCTGGTAAAGTTTATCTTCTAGGCCTTAGAAGAGTGCCTTTATAAAATATTTAAGCATGTAGCAAGATCAACACTCAGTGACTTCGAGATCATGAGCAGAACACAGAGACAATTACTTATGAGTATAATACATTTAATAATTGTGAAACATATAACACCAACTAAACTACAACATACATACACATGAATAAGACAAATAAATGCTAGCGAGAGAGAGAGAGTAAGGATGTCAAGAAAAATGGAGAGTGAAAGGAGAAATAGAAAGAGATAAATAAGAAATTAAAAGAGGAGAGCGATAGCAAGAAGAAATAGTAAATGACCTGTTAAAACAGGCAAATTCCAAATCAAGTAAGCTACACCGTGTGAGAATCATCCAAGAATTAATATTCACCTTAAAAGGGGTTTCAGCTTAAAATTATGTTTCTTTAACTATTAGTAAAAATGTACTTGCATTGGTTTGATGACCAAATTCCTGAAGTCAAACTTAGGACGACTTGGAGATTCCGAATTGTTGGAGCAAGAGAAAGAACTTCTGATGAAGATCAAAGTCCTTATCCAGTGCAAGCAAAGTTCTTGATTGAAATTTGCTGTTAGAGTCTCAGAAGAAGGTGACGGTCTTGGAGAAGAATCTGAGCATCGATAGATGGGTGACCAGGCCTTTTATTGCCCTGTGGAGTTACACCTAACTTAGACAGGACGGCCCATAGGAGCCTGAAGATTTTGGAGGAAGAAAATCCCTTTGTCTGTGTTCAGGCTCATTCAATTCAATTCAATTTTATTTATAAAGCGCTTTTTACAATGTGTCATCGTCCCAAAGCAGCTTTACATAATACTAATGTGTGAAAAGTGAAAATCAGTTTTGGCCTAATTGTTTCTTGTTGAGCAAGCCGAAGCGACGGTGGCAAGGAAAAACTCCCTGGGAACAGGAAGAAACCTTGAGAGGAACCCGACTCAACAGAGAACCCCATCCTCATTTGGGTTGTTAGTGTTGTGTGTGTGGTTGAGGATGTATATTGTGTAGTGTGGAGTGTATTCAGCCGGGGGCGGAGTCACCAGGAGGTTCTGACAGGAACAGAGTGGAGAGGGGGTCTGGATCACTGACAGCTCAGCAGTGGGACATGTAGCTCCGGAGTAGGAGAGAAGATTCTCAGACGGAGAGAGAGAGAGAGAGAGAGAGAGAGAGAGAGAGAGAGAGAGAGAGAGAGAGAGAGAGAGAGAGAGAGAGAGAGAGAGAGAGAAAGAAGGAGAGAAATGAAATGAGTGGTTAGTAAAGGTCATGGTTGCAGTATAGGAGTGGATATATTTAGTGTCGAGTGCAGATGTGGACTCCGGCAGGATAAACTATAACAGCATAACTAAAAGGAGAGATCAGAGGGAAAACACGGACATGAGAGCTTCCTGATGTGTAAGCAAACAGTCACTCTCACCACCACAAACCTGAGTGATTAATGAGAGTGAGGCAGACAGCAACTAAACACACCAGATCACTATAATACTCAACATCCATGTGTCCCCCAGATCTACTCCTTTATCTAAGGTAGGACTATTCACTAAAAGCTTGATTAAATAAGAAAGTTTTCACCCTGGACTTAAACACTGAGACTGTGTCATCTCCACGCCTTAGGGCTGTTCCAGAGAATTAAGACAATATTGAATTAAGAATATCTTAGGCTAATATGGTGCCTACAAACAGTCACATGGCGTATATCGTTCTATAGGGGATGATTAATGGATCATTTTGACACCAAAAGTCACATAGATTGGGCATGTGGAAGCGGAGAAGGATAGAGACAGGCAATTCAGAGTATCGCATACATAATAACACCTTAATTGGTGAATTAAAGATTGAATCATAGTTAGTATTAAAGAGTGAGACAAGTAGTAGTAGAACAGGAATAGTTTGGAAATATGCAGGAACTATTCATTACCGAGGCAGTCATCCTATCCTGAGAATTGAGCACAAAACTACTATTCTGTAGGACATGAGGAAGAACTATTATCTCGAAACAAAGTACATATAAAACAATGTGGTTCATGGATAAGATAAAGACAGAGTACATGGAACACCGTTATATGATCATACAATACAGGTGGTATACATACATTTGTATATTGGTTACACACATATGTGTATACACATATATTCTTATATCTATTATATATATATATATATGTAACGGTGAGTGCGCTGCTTCAAAGACACGGAGATACGGAATACAAACAAAGGGTTTATTTAAATAATAACAGAAGAGACGCCGCTCAAAGGAGCGGCCAGACAGGCTAGGGAGCCTTGCGCGCTGCGCGCCGTGGAAACCGGAGAGCTGGAGCGGACTTGGAAGTCCGGGAATCAGGAAACAGACTGGAAACGGGAACCAAACTGCAAACGGGAACAGACAAAGGGTTAACCATATGAGCATATAGCGGGTCCGCGACACTACGTATAGGTTACGAGCCCGGACGAGGAATGTAGGGAGAGCCGGGCTATATAAAGGGAGATTGAGAGGGAGCTAGGATATGGAACACCTGAGGCTGATTAGTGTGTGTGTGTGTGTGTGTGTGGCGAAAGAGCAGGGAAGAGCGAGGAGAGAACAGGTGAAGCTGATTTGCGTGTTTGTGTGTGTGTGTGTGGAAAAGCGCAGGGAAGAGAGAGAGAGAGAGGGCACCGTGACATTACCCCCCTCCTAGGAGCGGATTCCAGACGCTCCGCAACTAAAAAGGGGAGGGAGGGCGGGCCAGGGAAGTCGGCCGGGTCAGGGGGAGCAGGAGGTTCCGGCCTCCCTGGGAACCAGGGCGGAGCCGGCGGGACAGTGGGCCGGGGCGGAGCCGGCGGGACTGGGACTGACGGGAAGGGCGGAGGGCCAGGGCGGAGCCGGCGGGACATGGGACTGACGGGGACGGAGGGCCAGGGCGGAGCCGGCGGGACAGGGTCTGACAGGGCAGACTGAACAGAGGGCCTGGGCGGAGCCGGCGGGACAGGGACTGACGGGGGATTGGGCCAGGGCGGAGCCGGCGGGACTGGGACTGACGGGAGAGTGGGCCAGGGCGGAGCCGGCGGGACTGGGGCTGACGGGAGATTGGGCCAGGGCGGAGCCGGCAGGACAGGGACTGACAGGGCAGACTGAACAGAGGGCCTGGGCGGAGCCGACGGGACTGGGACTGACGGGAGAGTGGGCCAGGGCGGAGCCAGCGGGACAGAGACTGACTGGACAGAGGACCAGGGCGGAGCCGGCGGGACTGTGACTGACGGGGCAGTGGGTCTGGGCGGAGCCGGTGGGACTGACAGGAAAGTGAGCTTGGGCAGAGCCGGCGGGACAGGGGACCTGGGCACAGCCGGCGGGACAGGGACTGACAGGACAGACTGAACAGAGGGCCTGGGCGGAACCGGGACAGGCGGGACAGGGGTTGGAGCTGGGCAGAGCCGGCGGGACTGTGACTGACAGGGCAGTGGGCCTGGGCGGGCCTGGGCGGAGCCGGCGGGACAGGGGACCTGGGCAGAACAGGCGGGACCTGGACTGACGGGGACAGGCGGGGGGGACCTGGGATGGACTGACGGGACAGGGGACGGGCTGGGCGGGAACAGGGGACCTGGGCGGAACAGGGCGGGACCTGGGCGGACTGACGGGGACTGACAGGGGACCTGGGCGGAACAGGCGGGACCTGGACTGACGGGACAGGGGACCTGGGCGGAACAGGGGACGGGCGGAACAGGCTGGGACAGGCTGGACACGGACGGGGACATGGGGACCTGGGCGGAACAGGGGACCTGGGCGGAACAACAGGCGGAACCTGGACTGACGGGACAGGGGACCTGGGCGGAACAGGCGGGAACCTGGGACACGGGACCTGGGCGGAACAGGAGGAACCTGGGACCGGAACATGGGGAACCGACGGGACAGGGACAGGGGACCTGGGCGGGAACAGGGGACCTGGGGGATGGGTGGAACAGGCGGGACCTGGACTGCCGGGACAGGGGACCTGGGCGGAACAGGGGACCTGGGCGGAGCAGGCGAGACTGACGGGGGAGACTGGACAGAGGGCCTGAGCGGAACTGGCATGACTAACGGGACAGACTGAACAGAGGGCCTGGGCGGAACCGGGACAGGCAGGACAGGGGACCTGGGCAGAGCCGGCGGGACTGTGACTGACAGGGCAGTGGGCCTGGGCGGAGCCGGCGGGGACTGGGACAGGGGACCTGGGCGGAGCCAGCGGGGGACTGTGACTGACAGGGCAGTGGGCCTGGGCGGAGCCGGCAGGACAGGGGACCTGGGCGGAACAGGCGGAACCTGGACTGACGGGACAGGGGACCTGGGCGGAACAGGGGACCTGGGCGGAACAGGCGGGACCTGGGCGGACGGGACAGGGACCAGGGGACCTGGGCGGAACAGGGGACCTGGGCGGGAACAGGCGGGACCTGGACTGATGGGACAGGGGACCTGGGCGGGAACAGGGGACCTGGGCGGAACAGGCGGGACCTGGACTGACGGGACAGGGGACCTGGGCGGAACAGGGACGGACCTGGGCGGAACAAGGGGGACGGGACCTGGACTGACGGGACAGGGGACCTGGGCGGAACAGGCGGAACAGGGGACCTGGGCGGAGCAGGCGAGACTGACTGGGCAGACTGGACAGAGGGCCTGAGCGGAACTGGCATGACTGACGGGACAGACTGAACAGAGGGCCTGGGCGGAACCGGGACAGGCGGGACAGGGGACCTGGGCAGAGCCGGCGGGACTGTGACTGACAAGGCAGTGGGCCTGGGCGGAGCCGGCGGGACAGGGGACCTGGGCGGAGCCAGCGGGACTGTGACTGACAGGGCAGTGGGCCTGGGCGGAGCCGGCGGGACAGGGGACCTGGGCGGAACAGGGCGGAACAGGCGGAACAGGGGACCTGGGCGGAACAGGCGGGACCTGGACTGACGAGACAGGGGACCTGGGTGGAACAGGGGACCTGGGCGGAACAGGCGGGACCTGGACTGACGGGACAGGGGACCTGGGCGGAACAGGTGGAACAGGGGACCTGGGCGGAGCAGGCGAGACTGACGGGGCAGACTGGACAGAGGGCGGGACAGGGGACCTGGGCTGGGCAGTGGGCCTGGGGCAGTGGGCCTGGGCGGAGCCGGCGGGCCGGGACAGGGGACCTGTCGGCCTGAGCGGAGCCAGCGGGACTGTGACTGACAGGGCAGTGGGCCTGGGCAGAGCCGGCGGAACAGGCGGGACCTGAACTGACGGGACAGGGGACCTGGGCAGAACAGGCGGGACCTGGACTGACGGGACAGGGGACCTGGGCGGAACAGGCGGAACTGGGCGGAACTGAGGGGGCGGAACAGGGGGACAGGGGACCTGGGCGGAACAGGCGGGACCTGGACTGACGGGACAGAGGGACAGGGGACCTGGGCGGAACAGGCGGGACCTGGACTGACGGGACAGGGGACCTGGGCGGAACAGGCGGAACCTGGACTGATGGGACAGGGGACCTGGGCGGAACAGGGGACCTGGGCGGAACAGGCGGGACCTGGACTGACGGGACAGGGGACCTGGGCGGAACAGGACCTGGACAGACGGGACCTGGGCGGAACAGGCGGAACAGGGGACCTGGGCGGAGCAGGCGAGACTGATGGGGCAGACTGGACAGAGGGCCTGAGCGGAACTGGCATGACATCTTGCTCGGGGATACGGGTTTGGCGGCCATCTTGGACTGGGCTGTGGGTTCGGCGGCCATCTTGCACTGGGACGCGGGTTCGGCAGCCACCTTGCACGGGTCGGCGGCCATCTTGCTCGGGGCCACGGGTTTGGCGGCCATCTTGGACTGGGCCGCGGGTTCGGCGGCCATTTTGCATGGTTCAGCGTCCATCTTGCACGGGGCCGCAGGTTCGGGAGCCATCTTGCACGGAGCCGCGGGTTCGGCGGCCATTTTGCACGGTTCGGCATCCATCTTGCACGGGGCTGCGGGTTCGGCGGCCATCTTGCTCGGGGCCGCGGGTTCGGCGGCCATTTTGCTCGGGGCCACGGGTTTGGCGGCCATCTTGCTCGGGGCCACGGGTCCGGCGGCCATCTTCCACTGGGCCGCGGGTTCGGCAGCCACCTTGCACGGTTCGGCGGCCATGGGTTTGGCGGCCCTCTTGGACTGGGCCGCGGGTTCGGCGGCCATTTTGCTCGGGGCCGTGGGTTTGGCAGCCATCTTACTCGAGGCCGCGGGTTTGGCGTCCATCTTGCACGGGGCCGCAGGTTCGGCAGCCATCTTGCACTGGGCCGCGGGTTCGGCAGCCACCTTGCACGGGTCAGCGGCCATTTTGCTCGGGGCCGTGGGTTCGGAAAACGGATGGGGACCCCCCCCCATAAGATTCTTGGTAGTGTTTCCTCCAAAAACCTCCCAGATAAGGTTTACGAAGGCGCTTGCCGACTTCGTGGGAGGTCCTCCCTGGTCCCAGATTTCAGCCGCCCAACGGAGGGCGGGACCTGCCAACTGCAAAATGATGTAGGAGATTTTGGCATGTTCAGTTGAAAGCTGGTCTGGATACTGGTTAAACGTTACCATGCAGCGAACCACGAAGGCGTGGCAGTCTTCCTCCGAGCCGGCGTAGCGCGCGGGGGGAGCGACGGCAGCATTCGAGGGGGGCGTGTCCCGAATCACGGCCACGGGGTGCAGAAACATGGTGGCGCTCGTGAGTCTGTGATGAAGACAAAAAGGAAAAAAGAAAAAGGAAAAAAGGAAAAACCTGGGTCGCGGCAGAGCAGCTACTTCCGGGTCCGGCTTACTCCGCTTATCCGACTTCCAGGTTCGGCTGTCGCGGACGTGGCTTCCGTACCGCGGCGGAAGCGCGACTTCCGGGTTGGGCTGTATCGGTCCGGGCTTCTGTAACGGTGAGTGCGCTGCTTCAAAGACACGGAGATACGGAATACAAACAAAGGGTTTATTTAAATAATAACAGAAGGAGCGGCCAGACAGGCTAGGGAGCTTTGCGCGCTGCGCGCCGTGGAAACCGGAGAGCTGGAGCGGACTTGGAAGTCCGGGTATCAGGAAACGGACTGGAAACAGGAACCAAACTGCAAACGGGAACAGACAAAGGGTTAACCATATGAGCATATATATAGCGGGTCCGCGACACTACGTATAGGTTACGAGCCCGGACGAGGAATGTAGGGAGAGCCGGGCTATATAAAGGGAGATTGAGAGGGAGCTAGGATATGGAACACCTGAGGCTGATTTGCGTGTTTGTGTGTGTGGAAAAGCGCAGGGAGGAGAGAGAGAGAGAGAGGACACTGTGACAATATATATATATATATATATATATATATATATATATATATATATATATATATGGATACATCCCAGGAGCGCATGGAGTCGAATGTGTCCGAGTTCAGGGCGAGTGTGTCCCAAAATTCCTTGGGGGGGGGTGTGTGTTCAGATAGGTATCCCTGTCTTTCCTTATATGGCTCCCAGTGTCTCTGGCAGTAAGAAAGCCCCCGTCAGATCTTTGATGGTTTGAAGATAGCAAGGTTAGCTTTTTGTGAGGATCACCATTAAATACAGATTTTATGACCTCTCTGGGTTTTTTCCCCATCTCTAGCCAAATAAGCACCAGGGCCATCTGTTGGATTAAAACAAAGGGGTGTCTGTGGTGATTAGTGAGATAGGGCCATGAGTGACCCTAGTCTCAGGGTGGTCGTAAAGGGGTAATTCAATTCAATTCAATTCAATTCAATTTTATTTATAAAGCGCTTTTTACAATGTGTCATCGTCCCAAAGCAGCTTTACATAATACTAATGTTTGAAAAGTGAAAATCAGTTTTGGCCTAATTGTTTCTTGTTGAGCAAGCCGAAGCGACGGTCGCAAGGAAAAACTCCCTGGGAACAGGAAGAAACCTTGAGAGGAACCCGACTCAACAGAGAACCCCATCCTCATTTGGGTTGTTAGTGTTGTGTGTGTGGTTGAGGATGTATATTGTGTAGTGTGGAGTGTATTCAGCCGGGGGCGGAGTCACCAGGAGGGATTTTGTAATGTAGGGTTAAATGCGTTGCTCTGTTAGTTTGCATGCGATAACTCATTAGTGCAAGAATAAAACATCAACCCAGTTAAGCTTAGTACTTCCACAAATTTTGTTAAGTTTGGCTTTGAGTGTACCATTTATTCTTTCTACCATACTAATAACATCCCACTCTTTGTTTTTCTTCTCAGCTGTTTTCTGAATGACCCATTATTTGCACTTATCTCAGATGGAATCCCAAACCTTGGTATCACTTCCCTTTTGAGAAATTTGATAACTGTTCCTGCCCCCTCATCTGCGGATGGTACAGCTTCTACCCACCTACTAAACCTATCTATGATCACAAGCATATACCTTTTACCTTGAACACGCTTTATCATGTCCACATAATCCATCACCAAGTGTTTAAATGGGCCTTCAGGTACTGGTATATGGCCTATAGGTGTCGCTCTACCGTTCCTGACATCCCACCTAGGAACTCCTCCACCATGGCATGTAAATATGGAGACCAATTTCCCTGTGACTTGATTTTCTTTACAACTCAAACCCATGTGCATCTGGAATTAAAATATTCAAAAGTGCAGTTGGCACAATAATTTGACCTTCATGTGAATTTGACCTTCATCTTTCTGAGACCCTCTCTGATGCCACATACAGTGTTCACCCGCTTGCTGTTGATTTCGAATAATGTCCTACAACTGATGCTGTGGCTCTATAAGAACTACAGGAACCATTACTACTACTTGACATCATGAGGCCTTTTTTGCTTCTACATCTGCTTCTACATTTGTTACCCATGGTAACATAGTCATTCCCTTTCTTATGGGCTTGACATTTAATGACTGCCAAACGTTTCGGTAACATCATAGCAGACATCTATTGACAGATCTGTTCGCCATGCTGGATAGGAGATCCATTGCTCTTTTTAAAACCTCTTTGTTTCCAAATAACCCCAAATAAATGACAAACACCATGAGCATAAGCTGAGTCAGTAAATATGTTTACTGCCTGCCCCTTTGCTAATTGGCATGCAGCTGTAAGAGCCTTGAGTTCTGCTAACTGAGCAGAGCATGGCTGTGAAAAACGTTGATATAGGACAGGCTTAAACTCCTCTCTGTCCTTCATTACCACTGAATAACCTGTATTGTTTTCCTAAATGATGATACGAGCCTGAGTTAGAACAAATTTCATTTGTTCTATCAACTCCACAACTTTGTGATGTGTATAAATAGTTACTGGGTAACCCATAGTTAATGTGGACGCTTTCTCATATGCGTGATACACTGCTGCAAGACCCTGCTGATAACACGGCGGATAATCTTGTGCTACATTATCAAGCTTAGTACTGAAGTATACTAGAGGTTGTTTTTTCCTACCACTACAGGCCTCTTGCATCAATACAGATGACGCGTATCCATCAGCACGGTTAGCCACATATAAGTGAAATGGTTTACTTTAATCAGGTATACCTAAAGTAGGCGCTGTCTGCAACTCCTTCTTCATTGAATCAAATTCTACTCTTGCATCTGTGTTCCAATGTAATGGAGCATTTAGATCATGCAATCCTGCTTCTTTCATTAACTCCCTCAATGTGGCTGCACATTCCAATGTGGCTCCATCTTTACTGCTTATTCCTCTATCCAATCAGCGCTAAAACCTGTTAGCCCTAAAAATTTGATGTTTAACTGTTTGTGGCAAAGGAGCTTTACTTATGCCTTCTAGTTGGGTTGGGGTTATAGCTCTAGCACCATGCGAAATTAGCCTCCCTAAATATTCAACTTGTGGCTTGCAGTATTGCAGTTTATCTTTGGACACTTTATGACCTCCCTGTGCTAACTTGCTAAGCACCTTAATAAAATACCTATGGCATTGTTCTAGGGATGTTGAGTAGATCAATAAATCATCCATGTATTGCACCAACGTACTGTCCATTGACAAATCATCCAAATCAGCCTTAAGAACCTGATTAAATATGTGAGATGACAATTTAAGTCCTTGTGGCATCTTGGCATAGGTATACTGTTTACCAACATATGTGAACGCAAACAAATGTCTGCTTTCTTCTGCCATTGGATCACTACTTTAAAGGCTGAACATAAATCAATGAGGCATAATTGGAATTTAAACATGTATAAACCGCTCCTGTGTCTACTAACATAGGTCTGTTTTTTTCCCATCTACTTCAATATGTAAAATGGGTTCTTGTTCAGCATTAGTAGTTATGACCGGTAACTGGTTCTCCTCAATAGGATTCTCTGGGCATCCCTAATAACCATGTTTTGCCCCCCGCGCCCCCCCCAGGGGTTTACTGAACCTTGGGCTTGACCTTGAAAAGGATGCTGCCACCCTCCTCCTATCCCACTATTGGAGAATTTGCACGGAGGTTTCTTTGGACTCTCTGAGGCTGTCTTCCTCTCCACCCACTCTGCTCAGGTTTCTGGGTGTATACACTGACAACGGGTGCAGGATTCTGGTGTGCATCTGGAAGTACAGCAGGTGATGTCATAACCGTACGAAGATTTGGATGAATGGTGGAAGGAGCATTACCAGTGGCTCTCTCAGTCATCTGCTCTGCTTCATCTTTCTGCACAGGAGCTTGAACTGTATAGACCGTTCTTTGTCAGCTCTTCAAGCTGTAACTGAGACAGTTTTCTCTGTAGCTCTTTCTCTTGTGTTTTTAGTTTCTGCTCATTCATTCTGTACTGGTCGTCACCATGTAAAGCAGGGTCACAAAACTCCTTGTGTGCTTTCGAGTTCAAACCGATCACATCTTCCAGTTTACTTTTTACAGCAGGTGGTATATTATTTATCACTATAATAATAAAGGATAAAAAACTCATAAAATAGGTATCTATAGTACTTAGCAGTACACAATTCATAGACAAAAAACTGTTCCTCATAAACAGATATCCATATCCCCCAAAATAGGAAAAGAAAAAGGCTATCTAACTTACTCATACAATAACACAATGCTTAGATATACATATAGTATATTCCACATAAAAAGGGTATCTATATCACAGTACTCATTGACATACAGCCTTATGTTCCTCATATGAAGACATACAACCACTGGGAGCTCTTCTCAACAAATGGTTCTTATAATTATGCACACGTACACCTATTACCCTGCTTTTTATAAATACAGAATAATGCATAACATATGCGCACACCCATACCGGTCTATACTCACACTATGGTCTGCTATCTTAGCAGCCAGCATAGACCAATGCAATGCTTATTACCAACTATGTTTATGTACTTTTTACATACCTCAAAACCCACTTAACAGTACAGTAGTCCAGTGCATGCATTTACTCCATCTGGAAGCAAAACCCTCAAATTGTTCTTTGAAGTGGAGGGGTCTTTATAAGGTGTCCTTACCACTATGGGTTATCCCAGCCAACAGCACAAACTTAATCTAAATAAGCAAAAACTGCTTACCTTTTTAGCTGGCCACCTGTTTGTGCAACCCTACAAGATTGACCACAGCGATCAGCTATGTCTGAAACCCCACGTCTGGGCTCCAAATGTTGTAGAAACGACACCGAGTCACAGGTTGTGCTTCAGGAAGATAACAGCCTTTATTTTCACTCATAAGAATCACTCACGGAGCTGGTCTGCAGAGCAACTGACTCCTCTGTTTCCAGTCCCCCATTATATATGCTTTGGACCACCATACATTTATATGTATCCCCTTCACCCTCTACACCAAGAGAAAGATTTAATGGAGGTCACATGCACACATTGCATACATATATTTGATTAACTGTATCCTTCGACAATGGATTCGTGGAACGGTTAGGATGTATTTGGGTCCACTGAGTGTGGAAGTTGATATTTGATGTGCCTTATGACGAGCCTCTCGAAGCACTTCATAGTGATGGGTGTGAGTTCAATCGGTCAGTAGTCATTGACGCAAGAGACTGAAGACTTCATAGGCATTGGGACGATGGTCATTGTCTTGAAGCATGTAGCATGTCAGTAAGGACATCTGCTAGCTGTTATGCACATTCCCTGAGCACCTGGCCAGGAATGTTGTCTGGACTCTGCGTGAGTCTTCCTCACTTCATCTGTGGTTAGACAGATCACCTGGTCATTTGCAGGTCATTTGCTAGTCTTCATGTATGTTTGTGTAAACAAGATCCAGCATGTTTTCCCCAGAGTTCTTGCACCGTTCCATGTTGACATACACACACATGCCACCGCCATGAGTCTTACCGCACAGAGCTTCATCCCTATTGGTTCGAAACATCCCTATCGGCCCGTCTATCTGAATGGAGGCGTCCGGAACTCCTTCTGAGAATTACTTCTGAGAAATACTACTTCTGAGAGTGTAATTATTGGTCTACCAGTGACAATTGACTCAATGCAATGCAACAAAACAGTGGTTTCACTGTCACCCTCGTCATCAGGGGCCTGCTGCAATAGAACAGCATTTAGAATGGAATGGAATCTTCTAGCGCTTTATCCGATCTTCCCTCGGGTCACGGGGAGCCTGTGCCTATCTCAGGCATCTAAGGGCATTAAGGCAGGATAGACCCTGGATGGAATGCCAACCCATCGCAGGGCACACAAACACACACATTCATACCAAGGTGCCAATCAACCTACCGTGAATGTTTTTGGACCGGGTGGGAAACCGGACAACCCAGAGAAAAAACCCCTGAGGCACGGGGAGAACATGCAAACTTCACACACACATGACCGAGACGGGAATTGAACCAGGACCCTGGTGGTGTGAGGCGAACGTACTAACCACTAAGCCACCGTGCCCCTTCGCAACTCTCGTAATTCACCTACAAAATTAGTCATGTTATCTGACCGTATTTCAGAAGGTGGAGCTCCCCTGGTGAGATGATTATTCTCATCCTGGAAATGTTTAGTTTTGAATAGAGAATTGGGATTGGCTTTAGTGAATCTGACCATTTGTATGTAACTGAGAATGGTTAATTTGGCTTGCTGTATTTCAAAAATAGTGATGGGATCAGCAAGATGCAGAAATGCTTTCTTGTGTAACAAAGCCTTGAGATGCAACAGGATAGCAGTAGACCTTGATTAACATTTAGATCGACAAAATTTCTAAATGATCACATTCACATATAGTTGCATCCACTCAAAGATGCCTGCTCCACATTCCACTAATTTTACGACCACACAAGGCGCCAGCCTGGCTGGTCATTCACAGATAGGCCATCTCATCTGCAAGATCCTACCCACCAAAAGGGAGACAATGTTAATGGTTGACACTGCACTTTCTGCAAATTCTTCACCTTTGACTTTGTGCCTCTCAAAGTTTATGAATGAATTAAATCCCAATAAAAACCCATAATTCCACAGAATGCGGACACACTTCCTGAACTCTCACACACACACACACACACACACACACACACACACACACACACACACACGTGTTAATGTATGTATAATGTTCTATTTTATCATGCTGAAAATTATTATCCTTCATATTAATCCTGCAATGATGACATGTAATAGTATTAAGGCTAATCAGTTCCCTGTTTTGGGGGGCAAAGGAGAGATGACAAAGAGATGAAGTGAGACGATGCTGAGAGGCTGCCGCCTCTCGAGCCTTCGGGCTCCTACGGACCAACTCCGGACCAACTCAGAGACACTCGGGAAACACAACTCATGAGACTCATCATGTCTCCAGCCAGGAGACATCTACAGTCATCTACAGGACTTCATCTGAAGCACCTCGAATCATCCAGACTTTTGTTCCACTTCCACCCCAATGCAAGTAACCCCGCTGATCAATTCATGAACTATGTAAGTGAAACCCCTTTTAATTAAAGTGAATTTGAATTCCTCTTTACGATTCTCATCAAGGTATGACACACTACTTTGACTCCTTTAAGCTTGCGGTCTGTATCTCGTCTCTCTCTCTCTCTCTCGTCAGTCTCTCCCCCCCCCTCACTATTATTGTATATAGATATGTTTGTCTTAGGTTAGTGTAAGGTATTAAGATTGGGGAAAATGAACGAGCAAAGGTGCCCGCCATTATCCACCAATATCTGTAGTATTTTATATAACGGGGTAATTAACTACGTATTTCTCCACCAGTCGGTAACCGACAATTTAAGTTGAAATAACAACCTGTACATCCAAATACCCATATTAATTATAATGTTTTATAATTAATTATGACTATTGAATTGAAGATTAAAGGAATCAATAGCTTAATTGTTTGATCTGTTCGTCCGGCGAGCAGACAATATAATTATTCATTAATCCTGGCCTAGAAAATAATTATTCTAATATAATACAAGTTGTAATTGAGCAAGGTAGCAAGATCAAAGATTCATTGACTTGTAATTGTGAGGCACACACAAAGACAATCACTTGTGTATATACAACATTTAATAAGACGCCACATAAAACATACTAACCTACGACAAACATCTATATACAATAGTAGTGAGGGGAAGAGGGAGAGAGAGAGAGAGAGAGAGAGAGACTGAAGGGGGAAAAGACAGACGAGCGAGAGAGAGGCGAGATACAGATGGCAAGTTGAAGGAGTCCAATTTATCACAGCTTGATGAGAATCATAAAGAGGAATTCAAATTCACCTTAATTAAAAGGGGTTTAACTTACAAACACTGAATTGCTCAGCAGGGTTACTTGTTTTGAGATGGAAGTGGAACAAAAGTCTGGATGATACTAGTGCTAAACTGATTTTCACTTTTCAAACATTAGTATTATGTAAAGCTGCTTTGGGACGATGACACATTGTAAAAAGCGCTTTATAAATAAAATTGAATTGAATTGAATTGAATAGATGTTTCCGATGAAGTCCTGTAGATGACGTTCAGGAATTACTGTTCTGTCTTAGGAGGAGATTCACGACTCACGAGCATGAGTTTCCAGAGTGACTCCGAGTTGGTCCAGAGCTGGTCCGCTTGAGAGGCAGCAGCCTCTCAGCATCGTCTCACTTCATCTCTTCCTTGTTTCTTTGTTTCTGCCGCTCCCCTGCGGTTCCTCTCTCCCGTGCTGTTCTCTCCCCATTGTTCTCTCTCCGAGTTGTGGAGAGTGTAGATGGGATTTATGGGCCTGGGTGTCACAACCAACTTTCGAACTGACCAATGCAATGCCATGAAACTTGAGCAGAAAGGTATTTCTTTGTCTATACCCAAGCTAATTTGCATATTGGGAATGGTTCAAAAGTTAATCAAGTTATTTACTTGAAATATTAATTAATGGATTGAAACCTCTTACAATTACATCATCTTCATCATGGTGTAGGAAATAATGAATGGATCATTTAGATACAGAGAACGGCCAGGTAGACATTGTAACAACCAGAGAATTATATATAAGTACTTCTTACTTACAAACATTGGTTGATATGCCATGAAAGAGAGATCATTTGAAAATGAAAAGAAGGAAAGAGAAAGGATGGATGCAGGGAACTGATCAAATTCAAATTTTATTAGTCACATACACAGTCATACACAGTATGATATGCAGTGAAATGCTTAGGCAACTGCCCTGACCATAAAACAAGACTATTAAGATAAGATAAGAGAAAATAAATACAAATATAAAATATAAAATAGAGACTTTAGAAAAAGAAACAAAAACAAAAGAGATCAAAAGAAATCTGTTCGTGCAATGAGATAACAGAATGTCCAGGTTTGTGCAAATATGCGGATGTGCAGTACAGTGGCATTTAAAGTGGCTGTGTATGTGATTAAGTGTATTGTGTGTATTGTGTCCAGTGAGTGAACAGTGACCACGAGTGACCACTGGTATGGCGAATGTCCAGAGTGAGTGCAGGATGTGCCGATGTGCAAAATGGATCAGTACTGTCTGGTGTACTGATTGAGAAAGACCGTATTGCCTGTGGGTAGAAGCTCCTCCTCAGTCTCTCTGTATTGGCCTTGAGGGAGCGGAAGCGCTTTCCAGACCGCATCAGAGAGAACAGTCCTTTGCTGGGGTGGCTGAGGTCCTTCATGATCTTCCTGGCCTTGGTCCAGCACCGCTTGGTGTAGATTGAGTGCAGGTCAGGGAGCTCAGTTCGGATGATGCGCTCAGCTGAACGCACCAACCTCTGTAGGGCTCGTCTGTCCTGCACGGGGCTGTTCCCGAACCAGGTTGTGATATTACCCGTCAGGATGCTCTCTATGGTGCAGGAGTAAAAGTTCCTGAGCACCTTAGATGGCAGTCTAAAGTCTCTCAGGTGTCTGAGGTGGTAGAGACGCTGTCGGGCCTTTTTCACCACGGTGTTGATGTGACAGGACCATGACAGGTCCTGCGTGATGTGAACACCAAGGTACTTGAAGCTGTTCACTCTCTCCACTGGGCTCCCGTTGATGACGGGGGTCTGGTAGATCCTCTCCTGCTTGGTACTGAAGTCCACTATAAGCTCCTTTGTCTTGCTGACATTTAGAAGGAGGTTGTTCCTCTGCCACCAGTTCTCCAGATTCCCAATCTCCTTCAGGTAGGCTGTCTCATCATTGTCAGAGATCAGGCCTACCACGACGGTTTTGTCAGCAAACTTGATGATGGTGGTGGTGGAGCTGGTGGTGGCCACACAGTCGTGTGTGTACAGGGAGTACAGCAGGAAGGGCTCAGAACACAGCCCTGTGGGGCTCCAGTGCTGAGAGTGAGTGCTCCTTGAGGCTGAGACGTGTCCACCCATCCTTTACTGCCTGTGGTCTCCCAGTTAGGAAATTGGAGATCCACTGACACAAGGATGAGCTGAGTCCCAGGTGTTCCAGCTTGGTGGTGAGTGTAGGAGGGAATTATGGTATTAAATGCTGAGCTGTAGTCGACGAAAAGCATTTTAACATAATTCCCCTTCCTATTGTCCAGGTGTGTGGGCAGTGGCAGGCGTATGGAGAAGATGAGCGATGGCGTCATCTGTAGACCGGTTCGGGCGGTATGCGAACTGCAGTGGATCCAGAGTGTTAGGTAGGTGAAGAGATGATGGAATCTCTGACCAGCCGTTCAAAGTACTTCATCACCACTGATGTGAGGGCTACAGGTCTGTAATCATTGAGGGAAGCAGGATGGGGTATCTTCGGAACAGGAACAATGATCAGCCATAATACTAATACATGTCATCACTACATGATTAATATGAAGGATAATAACAATGTTCTAGAAATATAATCATTATTTTGATGAACCCTATTGTTTCATCACTATTAAAACAGCATTGTAAAAAACATTGTCATAAAACATTGTTTCATAAAACAAGTTAACACAGATTATGAGTTTCAGCATGATAAAACAGAACCTCATACATACGTGTGTGTGTAGTGTGCATGTGTGTAGAAGCATTCTGTGGAGAATGGGGGTCGTTGTTTGGGTTTGAGATTTAAATGAATGGCAGTCGTAAACTGAGTATTTGGGAGGCACGAAGTCAAAGGTGAAGGGCCAGGAGTGCAGATAATATGGGGCCTATTGAGCTGTGAATTTGAACCGACACGACCCAGGCAGGCAGGCGGCGCCTGGTGTGGGGTCATAAAATATGGAATGTGGGGCAGGAATCTTTTAGTGGATGCAACTATATGTGAATGTGATCATTTAGAAATTGTGTCGATCCAAATGCACTACATTAGTATGTGTTATGTGGCGTCTTATTAAATGTTATATATACACAAGTGATTGTCTTTGTTTGTGCCTCACAATTACAAGTCAATGAATCTTTGATCTTGCTACCTCGCTCAATTACAACTTGTATTATATTAGAATAGTATTTTCTAGGCCAAGATGAACAGATAAAATAACTAAGCTATTGATTCCTTTAATCTTCAATTCAAAGTTCAATAGTCATAATTAATTATAAACATTTATAATTAATATGAGTACCGTAAATTTCGGACTATAAGCCGCTACTTTTTTCCTAGGTTTTGAACCATGCGGCTAATAATACGGTGCGGCTAGTCTGCAGATTTTTTCCAGACCGCTAGGGGCTCTAACCGGAATTAGAATCAAAACTAAGACAAAATAAATGCAAAGAAGAAGAATGCGCTAGTTCCTCTTTAGCAGATATAAGTGGGTAGAAGCGGATAGAAGGAGGACAAACTCTATCTTTACAAGGTTAAGGTGACGTCATTTCACACACAGGAGAAATGAAGGTAAATAGCGCTTATTTTCTCTTGGTTCTGTCCCGTTTTAATCAGTGCTCTCTCTCTCTCCTGCTCTTTTCCCCACACACACACACACACACACACGCGTGCGCGCGCGCGCACACACGCACGCACGCGCACGCGCACACGCACACGCACACGCACACGCACAAATCAGCCAAAGTTTTTCTTGATTTTCCCTTTCCCGATATAAGCCCGGTTCTCCCTACAATCCCCGTCCGGGCTCGTAGCACATACCTAGTGTCGCGGACACGGACGCTCGATATATGTTTATGCCTAACCTTTGTCTCCGGTACTCCCGGTACCACGGCGCGCAGAGCGCAAGGCTCCCTAGCCTGTCTGGCCGCTCCGTATGAGCGGCGTCTCCTGAGTTCTTTATTCTAATAAATCCTGTTTTGTATGAATTCCGGATCTCCGCGTCTCTGTGCAGCGTCCACCGTTACACCGTGTTAAAATACAGGTTAGGAAAGGATCTATTTAGGTACATACATGTACATTTACCATTCAAAAGTGGATGCGGCTTGTATGCAGGTGCGGCTTATTTATGAATTTTTTGGGTTTTTTTTTTAAATAGAGCAGATGCGGCTTATATCCCGGTGCGCTTTATAGTCCGGAATTTACGGTATTTGGATATACATGTTGGATGTCACTCCTACGATCACAGTCTCCAGAATTTTAACAAGCAGCACCTGGAGCCTGTTAGAGCTGTCAGCGCGCCACGCTATATAAGGAGCGTTCACTCAACCTTACCCGTCTGATCTCGTACATGACGAAGCGGACACACAGATACGCCGTAAAACCCCAAGTAATCTTTGTGTGTTTCTCCCAACTCCTACCAGGTTCTGATTCCGTCTGTTCCCGTTCCCATGGCCGTGCCCATAATCTGGTCACTCCATTGAGTGACGTCTTTTGAGTTTTCCTTTGGTTCAATAAATGCCCTCCTTTGTTTCTATCCATTTCTGTGTGCTTCTGTTACATTGTAATTTCAACTTAAATCGTCGGTTACCGACTGGTGGAGAACATAAACAAGTCTTGGACTTGTTCCAAATATTTAGTTAATTACCCCGTTATTTAAAATGTTACAGTTAATGGTGGAGAATGGCGGACACTTTGCTCGTTCATCTTTCACCAATCTTAAAACTTTTACAGATAATGGTGGAGAATGGCGGGCACATTGCTCGCTAATTTTTCCCCAATATTAAAATCCTACACCCTTTTCAAATGATGCCAACTGGATTGTTGTTCCAGTAGTCTGTCCACTGAATTATTCCTTGCTTGGTTTGATGTTATGCTAGCTGTAAAGAGTTTCTCTTCCTTTTTTTATCTCTGCATCATCTGGCAAGTCATTTATGACATCTTAAGCAGGCCAATGCTCTTCATCATGAGTAAGAAAGTGTATCCCAGATACCAATCGTTCATTAGGAAAAATCTCTCTCATAGTCATTCCTTGAAAGACGGATTAGAAGCAGAATCTACAGGTCTCCATTGAAATTATTTGTAGCATTCCTGTAATTTTGATATGTGGTCGGCGACAAACATCTGAAAATGACAGTCTTTGTTTTTAATGTACTGAAGTACGATAGTACTGTCCATCCAAAAGAAAGTCATTTCAATTGAAATCTCTGTGTTGCTTGATATGCTGATCCAACTCTGTTGCATCAACTGCTGCTAGAAGCTCCAGCCTTGGTATGCTAACTGATTTGATTGGAGCAAGTCTGGTCTTTGACATCACCAACCTGCAAGAGTCGCCAATTCTGATGTATGTGACAGCATCATAAGCCAGTTATGATGCATAGGAAAAGTGATGGAGCTGGGTCAGCAACAAACAACTAGTGGACATTGGTGTAAGACATATTGGAATTGTCGGTGCTGATAAAAGTCATTCAACCATCTATGCCATTGTTGTGCTATGCCTACTGGTAGCTCCTCATCACAGTCAACTTTCATGTGGCAAAACTCTTGAAAGATTGCTTTAGCTTTGAGCACAAATGGGCTTGCAAATCCTAAAGGATCATAGATGGAACTGGTTGTGCTCAATAACCCTCTCTTTGTTAAAGGCTTGTCCACCAGCTTGACATCAAATGTGAAACAATCTGATTTTACAAAGAATGCCCATTGTTCGCCCAAAAGGCAAATCCTCTTGGTCAAGGTGCTTAACCACTTATTTAATCTAAAGTTTGCAAGAAAGTTTAATGCAGGCCTCCTCTGTTGGTATTGACTTTAGACAATCATCGACATAGAAATTTCGCTTCACTGTTTCCCCTATGTTGTAAAAGAAGTTTTCATGATGGTCCTCCGCTACTTGTTTCAAAGCAAAATTGATGCCATCTTGCCGACATTCCCGCGTGGCTCCTTACTTAAGGAGATCAGACACAATAACTCCTGGCCGGATTATCTCACCAGCTCCTGCTCCTGAGTATAACGCGAGCCACCCTGCCTGTCCTACTTCCTGATTTATGATTCCTGGATTCCTGTTTCAGCCCTTTGGATTTATTACTTTGTTTTTTGGTTTTTGTATTCCTGGACTGTTTAGGTTTCTGTTTTGCTCTGCCTTTGTCGCCCTGATTTGTTGGTTTTGACTTTGGATGGTTTTGGTGTTTCCTTTTGTCTTTTCCCTCATTGCTCTGTTTGCCTGTTGCCATTCATGTCTGAACTTGAGAAGCACTCTTAGCAGCTTATTAGTAAGGTCTGGGTCTTGATGGATGTGGTCATTATAATGAATCACCTTGGTACCTTGCAGCACAATAAAAAATAATACGAACCTTCAAACCTACCAACGTGGCTTACGTGGATGTAGTACAGGATGATGTGGCAAGTACCACACACACCCATTCTCTCTGTTAATGTCAATGACCTCTTCTGAATATACATTCAGCAGAGGGTGTCTAATACCTTCTGTATACTTGTGAAACAAAGTTGGGTCTTTCATTAGCCTCTTTCCTAGAAGGTCTAATTGATGCTTGGTCATAGTGTAGTTATTGGGAAATCATGGTGGATGTTTTTTTAAATAGGAAGTGTATAATGACTTCCTCTTTCACTGCTTGCTTGTTCAATAGGGCCATAACCTGCTCTTCAACAACAGACAGTGAGTTGTTATTCACATGTACTGGATCATCCAATTTCCAGAACCTTTCAACAGCTTGTTGTAAAAAATGGTCAGAAATACATGTAGAACCATCAGCTATTGGTCCGTGTAGTGTCCAACCCAGGCCAGTCAGTATTGCATATGGTTCCCCAGATTCTCCACAGCATGTTTCATGAGGAGCAAGTATGTCTGGCTGGTCCAAACCCACCAGAAGGTGAACATCAGCTAGATCAGCTAGATTGAGTAAACTGATTTCATCTGCAATTTCTCGCAGATATGCCCACTGAAACACCTCCTGCTGTGTGACCAGACCATCTAAACTTATGTTCAGCTGATCCCAACAAAGCACCCCTTTTATCAGGAAAGAGTTCCTTTGTCGAACGTCTTCAGATCCACTGCCAGGTGGTTTTAGGTTTTTAGTCTCCATCATGTTTAATTCTTACATCGTGTGATTCCAGTTTAAGAGCATGAACTAGCTTCTTATAATCAAAACTCCCACTGTAGCCACTGTCATGTAAACTTTCCCTTTCACTTTTGCATGTACCCTTCCATAACAAATCACTCCTGCAACTCTTCTCTACCCACTCCACCCTGGCTATTGACCCAAAGTATACTTCAGCACCGTTTCCTGCAACCTCACTATTTCACTGCTTTGCCTATCATTTACACCTATGTACTCTGTCTTTCTCCTACTGACTTTCATTCCCCTTCTCTCCAGAGTATACCTCCACCTCTCCAGACTCATATCAACCTTCTCTCTACACTCAGCACAAATCACAATATTTTGTGTTCATGGAGACTCCTGTCTGACATCATTTGTCCATCACCACTGACAACCGGAAAGGATCCTTGATACAATCACACCTTCACCAGTCTATCATTCCTTCTGCACACTTCACTGCTGTCACACTGTTTTCATACATATGTCCTGACTTCCTCATAGTATACTGCAAACAACTGCTTTCTTGGCACCATGTCATATGCTTTCTTTAGATGTAGCATAGGTTTATATTTGAAGAGCCAAGAAAACAGCACAAACAAAAATTCACTGTGGCTTTAAAGAAATATAATTGTATTTGAACCTCCCTGTACCGAGAAAATGAATATGCAGAGAAATGAACATGAATATGAACCTCCCAGTGCTGTGAAAACACGGTGACAAATGCTGTGACTTATGTTTATCTTAAGAAAATTACTTAAGATTATGTTTGTATGCCATTCAACACTGATGGAGCCGTTCGAAGTGTGAAAGTTGCCAATTCAGACACACACCACATCATCAGAAATGTAAGCACTGATAAATCTAATGGTCCCTTTTGTAATGAAACAGATATGCGGAAGGGCACTCGGAATGAATGGGAGTTTTGGAGAGGAAAGGAAGCTGTGCATGGGAGCATGGATCTTGGGAGTAACCCCGAGGAACAGTGGGAGTGGAACTGTAAAATAAAAAACAAAACAGACATTAGTGCAGACATATATTCTAATGACTCAGTAACAGGATATGGTAGAGTCTGTATGATTGGTACGAGGTACAAGACCGAACCAGGAGTACTGTGGCGAAAGTGCTTATATAGGGGGAACCACTTCCCACTTCATTTGTCTATTTTATATGAAATTTGCCCAAGAAAAAATGGTGGTGTTTCTGGATCATGGACACATAACATTCTTAGAATGACACAAAATTAACCTGCATTTGGGGATGATATTCAATTCATTTCGATTCATTTGTATTTGTATAAAGCTTTCAGGATGTCAAGCAATCTATATTTTACTGGAGTAATCATTTGCTGACTTTTTACTTCTACTCCTTACATTTTCACAGAAATATCTGTACTTTCTACTCCTTACATTTTAAAAAGAGCCCCGTTACTCCTATTTCATTTCGGCTTGTTTTCATTCCGGCTTGTCATCATTCAAAAAAAAAAAACTATCCAGACAAATCGTGCCATCCAGACAGACGGAACTTGATTGTGTTTGGATGAGAAGTATAAACATTTACCATTCCAACACGATATTGGTTTGTACATGAACCATCGCAACTGCAAATCATGTCAAACTCCAGCAAGGGCACACTCAAAAAAGAAAAAGGATAAAATTATAAATAATAATAAATAATAAAAAAAAGAAAAAGGTGAGAGGATATAATAAAAAAAAATTCTTAAAAGTTATTATTTCTCAACTACTGGCTCACTTATCAAACAGGTGTTTTCTCTTTGTCCTCTGAATATTAAGCCACAGTAGGTAGTTTGGTAGAGAGACATTTTAATAAATTAGCAATTGCAATTGGAGGGGCCTAAGATTTTTCTTTACATTACTTTCTCTTATGTTTTTTAGTAGTTTTGAAACCAATACTTTTTCACTTTTACTTGATAATAGCTTAAGTTGATACTTCAACTTCTACAGAAGTCTTTTTAGCTCAGTGGTTAAGGCGTTGGGCTACTGATTGGAAGGTTCGAGCCCTGGAATCAATGGGCCCTGGGCTGCTGCTCTTTCGTCCTTGAGCAAGACCCTTAACCCCCAATGCTCCAGGGGTGCTGTATCATGGCTGACCCTGCGTTCTGACCCCAGCTTCCCAACAAGCTGGGATATGCAAAAAAAGTATTTCAATGTGCTGTAATGTATATGTGACAATTAAAGACAAATAAAGTCTTTATATAAAAATCTTTATATATCAACTTCATACCTCCCGTACTGCACCTCGTTGCCTGAGAGCATCTAGCACTGCTCTCCTGGTTCCACCGTCTCTCAGGGTAAGAGGTAAGATCAACTCAAGGCTCTTCTCTGTTCTACTACCGAGGTGGTGGAATGAGCTTCCCATGGATGTCCGAACAATGAAGACACTGTCTACCTTCATACGTTGATTGAAGACATACCTCTTCCAACAACACCTATCCTAACACTTCGTTCCTCTGTCTATGCTTATTGTGTACTTAAGTTTGTATTTACCCTTCATGAATGAATTTATCCTTAGATGGAGACCTAAAGCAGTTCTTGTACGTCGCCCTGGATAAGGGCGCCTGCTAAATACTGCAAATGTAAATTATACTTTTGACACCAGTAATAGCTTTTAACAGTGGACAAAAATTTTAAAAAAGATTGTTCTTGATAAGTGTAAGTTTGTTCCTTATGAGCAAGGCGGTGTCAAGAATAAACTCCCTAAGATGGAAAAGAAGAAAGCTTGAGAGGAACCAGCCTCAAGAGGAAACCCATCCTTATCTTGATGGCACTGAATGTCAGTTTATTACAGCTAAACGATGTTGAGGTGATCAAATGTAATGTAAACATACTGTACACACAGCTTCGGGTAAGTGGCGTAAAATGACTCCCAATACATCCTTGAAGCTCACGAGTGGTTCTGTAATTTTGAAACCCCCTGGCAGTAGTTGAAGAACATCCAAGCAAAGTGGCCTTCAATTGAAGAGAACACCATCCAGAGATGACATTGTCAACCCTTATGATTCTAAATTTTAGAGAAAACCATCATCTTATGTTTCAAGTTTTCACAGCTAACCTCAGTTTATACATCTCAACCTTGAAAAATCTACAACGATTGCACAAAGAATATAGTAAGATTGTTTCACACATCCTGCTTATAGCACACTTTTTAAACAGTATTATAAATGTTAAATATGTTTACATAACATGGAATCACATCAGCTTAATGCGAGTAGAGTAATCTTTCTAAAACTTGACAATAATTTTTTTTCGGTACCAACATCATCTCTGAACATTTATATACCTCTTAAGTTTCACAATTGATGTGTTTTGGTCTATGAAACTGACTTTACATACCTGTAAGAAATGATAAGATTAGCATTTGTAGCAAAACATGAAGTGGTCAAATAATCATGTCTGACCCACTTCCCTTCTTCATAAAAATATCACTCTTTATACATGATCCCACCAGATCTGCTAATTTACCCAAGGAAAGGCTACTGGTTAAAGAGTTGGCTAAATAAATGTGTTTTGAGCTTGAACACTGACACTGTGTTTGAATCCTGAACACTAATTGGAAGCTTGTTCCATAACTGTGGGTCTTTGTAGGATAAAGCTCTGCCTCTTGCTATAATTGTTTGAGGTACAAACACATAGCCTGAACCCTTTGCTTTAAGTAAGCATGTAGGATCAAAATAGTACAGAAGGGGCAGGAGACCATTATGTGCTGTATTTTATAATGAATGTGGGATTTGATGGTAAGCCAGTGTATAGTAGACTGAATGAAACAGATGTTATTTGGTCAGAGGTTTCATAGATCTGGTAAGGATTCTTGCTTCTGCTTTCTGTACTAACTGAAGCTTATTTATGCGTTTACTAGAACAAACAGACAGTATATAATTACAGTAGTTTAATCTAGATGTAACAAAACTAGGCAAAAGATGTTTTATGCATCATGTAACAAAGTTTTTCCTAAGTAGGCATATAAAGCATGTGCATCACAAATTATATGAAAATGGAGATGATATATTCGAGTGCATGAATGGCCGGTATGCTAATATCATGCATGTGCACCCTCATCACCTCAGCAGAGGATTACTGAGGATAAAAAAGATAAGCAGCATGATGTGTATGTGTGTTGTGCTAACCAACAGGGACAGATGGGACAGTTTGTCAAATCATATCTACTGTTTCCTGGCCCTGAACGGATCTGGTAACGAAACAGGTTCCATATTTAAAGGGCTCCAAATTTGTTTTCCCTTGCCAGATTGTCTTTACAGGTTCCCCCGAAGACTCTCCAGTATTCTTGCTTGATCTACTGACCCTACCCTGCTTTTTAAGAATTTCTTCTCACTGGACTTTCTTAAAGATCTTTCTCTCATCAAGATCCTCAGACCTTCCACTCATGTGAGTACCTCCTCTGCCTTGGATCCTTCCCACCCTGCATGCCCCATGCCCCTGACAGGAACAAGATAACTCGTGCTCTGGCACGCTCCGGGCTAGATTGATGCAAAAAGTTTTCCCACTGCTGGAACTTGCCTGGCTGATGTGATCCATGTTGGTTGGTTGGTTGATCTTATCCACATCTTTACTCTAGTATGTACATATTTACAATAATACAAATATATAAACATTACATTTATATACACATATACTATATATATAGTATGAATATAATATAAATATATAAATATATTGTATATATATGTAAATTATAATAATATATATATATATATATATATATATATATATATATATATATATGGTGTGAAAAAATGCTGTAAGAATGCTTTAAGAAAAATATAAATTTTATAATATAATTTATAAATAGATAAATAAACAATCAAATATAAATGATTATTTATTTTTCTAGGCAGTAGAAGATAGATGGATGGATAGATGGATTGTGTTTATTTTTGTTTGTCAATTTACAAAATGCTAAGTGAGCAAACAAACAAAAAAATCTCAATCAAATCAATATTTGGAGTGTAACTACTTTTTGAAGAACACATAGTAATGATGGCATATCCCCCACAGAACCCTGATCTCACACTGAGTGTGTCTGGGATTAAACGAAGAGACAGAAAGATGTGAGAACTTCTACATCCACAGAAGACCACTTCAAGATGTTCTCCAAGATGGAACAACCTACCTACCAGCTGAGACTTCCTTCAAAAACTGTGTGGAAGTGTACAGTACCTAGAAGAATTGCTGCTGTTTCGGAGGCAAAGGGGGTTCACATCAAATGTTGATTTGATTTATATTTCTCATTTATTCATTCACCGCATTTTGTTCATTGATGAAAGAAATATATATATATATATATATATATATATATATATATATATATATATATATATATATATATATATATATATATATATATATATATATCTATAGTCATAGAGAGAGAGAGAGAGAGAGAGAGAGGGGGAAGAGGGGTAGATGCAGAGAGAGAGAGAGAGAGAGAGAGAGAGAATATAGAGACTATTATAATATTAAATATAATAAAATATATAAAATTCTTAATATTAAATTTATATTACAGTAAGTATAATAATATTAATTATATGCAACATTGCACAATTCCCCTATTTCACAAAATGGACTTGTCTTCCGGTTGCTTTGCATGAGTATACTATATTTCTGGCATGACATAGACAAGCAGCTGTCTGGCGCTCGGGTGGTCTGACCAATTGGGCTGTGTTTAGAATATTTAGAACTTAAAATTTCCACCATTTAAAAATGTTATAGATAGTAACGGTATGTAGCAGCACATATACAGATACACATGAATAAGAAAAAGGTGCAGATGTAATAACGCACAGTGTGTAAGGAGTATATGAAAGTACTTGGGTGCATGTGGCATGTATAATGTAAGTACAACTGCACAGGAGTTATATGTTGATCTAGAAGTGTAGTGTAGAGTTCAGTAAGGTGATGGTGGACAGGAAGAAGCTGGCCCTGAACCTGCTGGTTCTGGTATGAATGTTCCTCTATCTCCTTCTTGAATGGTTCCTCTAAGGAGGTCTCCTGACTTAGTTTGTGATTGGAGGTCAGAAGGGGTAGAAGTTTGTGATTGGGGTGTAAACAGTCCTTGATGATGTTGTGAGCTCTGCTCAGGCATCTGCTGTGGTGAAGGTGCTCTATGGCCAGTAGTCTGGTGCCGGTGATGCTCTGGGAAATTTTCACTACCCTTTGCAGTGCTTTCTTTTCACGCACAGAGCCTCCTTACCAAACAGTGATGGAGTTGGTCAGGATGCTCTTGACAACGCAGCGATAGAATCTCGTTAGAGATTTACGGTGACAGATGGACTTTTTTCATGTTCCTCAAAAAGAACAGATGCTGATGTGCCTTCTTAATATGGGTTGAAGTGTTCTGGTGCCAGGAAAGATCCTCAGAGATGTGAACTCCCAGGAATTTAAAGCTAGAGACCCTCTCTACCTCAGTTCCATTGATGCAGACAGGGGAGTGTCTCCTGCTGTTGTTGCATTCCATCGTTGTTGCTGATCTGGCCGACCATGGTGGTGTTGTCTGCATAGTTGATGAAGGTGTTGTAGATATGCAGAGAGACACAGTCATGGGTGAACAGGGAGCAGAGCAGTGGGCTCAGAATGCAGCCATGTTCAGAATGAGGGTTGGGAATAAGTGTTTTCCCAGCCTAACAGATGAACAGATGAGGTCTGTTTGTACAAAAAGCCATAATCCATCTGCAGGTGGAGGTGTTTGTATCTGGTCACCGAGCTTAGTGAGCAGTACAGTGGGGACAACTGTATTGAACGCCAAGCTAAAGCTTAGAACAGCATTCTAATGTAGGTGTGGTTATTGTCCAAGTGTGTGAGGGCTTGGGCCAGTGACAGGTTGAAGATGTCTGTGAAGACCTGTGCTAGTTGTCCCGCATACTAGCAGTATATCTGACAACTATATTCACTATATTACTATAATTGCTATATTACTGTATTCCCTTATTAATAAAACATGCTCATGATTAATGATGCAATATAATTTTATTGAGCAGCAGGCTCTGTAAATACTTTGTTTTACTCTTTTACATCCAATCAGCTGGCTCACTTCTTCAATTGTTTTCACTTGTTATTGAATTTATTAGAATTTTACAGTTCTTGCAGCATTAAATCAAGAACTGTGGTGAATCACATTCCATAGCTGGTTTATCTATAGTGAGAAATATTGTGGTGTATTTCAAAGAACTTTTTTTTTTTCATGAGCAAAATTTATTTCATTTGAAAAAGATTTAATTGTATCTTTATTTGCACTATGGCATTTTTCTCTCTCATGTTTAAACTTTCTCCTGGGATAATAATAGGTATTAAATCCATCATATTAATGTTATGCATCGGTCATACTACTGTCAATGCTTTGGCATTGCAATTAGCAGTCTCAATATTTTCTTCTTGCTGTTTAGGTGTGCACTGATTTTTGTCTTGCAGTTTGACATTTGCTCTTGCCTTGGCTTGGAAATGTTCCCCTTTTGTAGATCCATGACAGATGCGTAATTTAATGATGAATGTCCTTTTATTATTTATTAATTAAAGGAATAGCCCAGTGATTGGGCAGAGACAGCTCTGGCTATGCCTTGATTGGTCTAGACGTGATGCTTTGAGCAGCTGGCAGTCTATAGCTTACTCACCCATCTGTCTGCAAACCCTTGTATCATCTCTGTTCATTTTCCATGTACACAAAAATAAATGTGAATGTTGCCAGTGGGTGGGGGTGGGTTCAGGCGGTGTGGCGAATGATAATAAATTATGCAAATATGACTTGTTTAGGGTTTGCTCATCTCCATGTGTCTTTTACATCACAGTATTGCATCTTTCTGTTTTTTTCAGCCACTCAATTGCCCTGACAAGTCAGCAATGAAGATTAATGACCCCACCCTGAGTAACAGCAGAGGGAATTAAAGGACAGAGGGGGTCATTTATCATTCACTGACAGGTGCCATTCAGCCTACACAGCCGGTCCAGCTAGTGGACACATGTCTTTTTGCTGGTTCCGCTCTGCGTAGTTATTTTCTCTCTATCCATCTCATTCTCATTTTTAACACGGGCAAAGCATGGGGAGGTTAATAACATTCCTGAATTAAAACTCATTCTTCAGAGCAAGTCTTATAGATGAAAATAAGAAAATCAATCCACTGCTTGTTCTGGGCTGCTCATTCGCTGACTCGTCTTCTCTCAAGTGTAATTTAGATCCACAAGGCAGCGAGGCCAGAGCAGAGATACTTTTACAAGGCATCATCCATTATAATTTACCAATAATGCCAACTTTCAGGATCATTACTGCTCAAGCATTAATGATTAATTCCTTTTTCTGCACAGCAATTCCTTGTTGGCATCTAGGCACCCTACTTCATCTTTATCAGTGGTTGTTTAACATATTTTATGTCACCAAGATCATTATCCTGAAAAAAATCAAGCAATTGTTTTACATAGGTTTTAATGTTAAGACAGTAGTGTTTGATAAAACAACTTTTGCCAAAATTACCAAAAAGACATCAAAATATTATTATGAGTAAATTATATTATAGAAGCTCCCCATTGTTACGGCTTGGTACGGACGGACGAGCAGACTGAGGATGCAAAACAGAGTCTTTATTTAAAACACCAAGGATCAGAAACAGGAACAAAAAAAGCACACAGGCTGACTGGGAGCGGACAGAATCGGTGGAGGGAAGGAGATCACAGGAACGGACGGGACCGGGACCAGACGGAAACGGAACAAACTGGGAGCGGACGGAATTGGCGGAGGGAAGGAGATCACAGGAATGGACGGAACCGGAACCAGATGGAAACCGAACAAACTGGAACGAGGGAAAAACAGACAGGTTAGGAACAAAACAATAGTCCATCAAAACTGGAAGGTCCTTCTCCTGGCCCGGAGCGGGACGCTATGGAAAGCGGTCAAGCGAACGAGAATGGACCTGGAGTGGAGGGAGAACATAGGAATATATAGGGAGTGATAGAGGGAGTGGAAAAAGGTGTCCAGGGCTAATCAGGGCTGAAACTAATTAGGAAACAGGGAAGGGAGGAACGAAGAGCCGTGACATCCATTTACACAGACTAAACACATTGCTTTTAAGTACACAAGTACCCACTACTATTTTGCATCACTATGCATGATTTATTAGTTCACATTTGTATCATCTAGGATGAATTTAATAACAGTTATAATTTTGTTAACTGTTAAAGGCCACATACTACATTAACTGGGTTATAAATTCGATCAGGTTGGCTCATGAATATAAATTAGGTTGTAGGACTGCACATAGGCAGTTATGTTACTGCATTTACTGATTACATTGAATTAAAAAATATGAATAGTTAATTACTCAGTCCAGTTTATTATATAATTTGGGTCACAAAACAAGAAATAGTGGATAATAATGAATATGCCTAGTTAAAATGAATGCTACATTAAGTATTTCTTGAAAATCTCGGGATCTTGAAATGTATTAATATGTACACAATCTCACACTGTTGAAGGTGCCTGAATCCTAGTCAACAAGACAAAGAACATGAGTCTTCAATGGTTTCAGCAAGCTTGGCCTTGATGTCTTCATCAATCTGGGCTATTATTTCTACACATCTGATGTTGACGCAAATTTACAGTAAAATACTGCCACCTGAGTTGTTAGCCACTTAAAATTTTTTTCAAATATTTTTTATATACTACCGAATAAAAATTTCTAGTATGTTTTCACAAGATGAAACAATTCAAGACAAAACAGTGCAAGTTAAACAACATAAGACAAGACTTATACACAAACACGAAATAGCAATGACCCGTAAACCTATTGTATATGATACAGTACATTGTGCAAAATATACTATAAACAGCAGTGACAAAAGCACAATGATATGCAAAAAACAGAAACAGCAGCAATGGTGATTTGTGCAAGAACTACATATAAATGGCTGAAGCAATTCTCACTACAGGGTTTACTAACTGTTTTATTGTTACGGCTTGGTATGGATGGTTGAGCAGACTGAGGATGCAAAACAGAGTCTTAATTTAAACAACCAAGGGCCAGAAACAGGAACTGAAAGAAGCACACAGGCTGACTGGGAGCAGACGGAATCGGCCGAGGGAAGGAGAAAACAGGAACAGACGGGACCGAAACCAGACGGAAACGGAACAAACTGGAAGTGGGGGAAAAACAGACAGGTTAGGAACAAACACAATATTCCATCAACATGGTAAGGTCCTTGTCCTGGCGTGGAGCGGGACGCTATGGAAAGCGATCAAGCTAACGCGAATGAGAATGGAACTGGAGTGGAGGGAGAACAAGGATTAAATAGGGAGTGAGAGAGGTAGTGAAATAAGGGGCAGCTGAAACTAATCAGGGCTGAAACTAATCAGGGAGCAATAAGGGAGAGATAGACAGGGAAAAAGGGCAGGAAGGAATGAGGGGCCATGACAGAACCCCTCCTCCTATGAGACGCTCCAAAACAAATACAAAAACAGAACAGGGGTGGGTCGGTGGGCCAGGAAAGTCGGCCGGGTCAGGAAGGCCAAGGGGGGCCGAGTTCCACTGGGAAACAGGGCGGAGCCGGCGGGAACTGGGACCAGGGCGGAGCCGGTGGGACAGGGGCGGATGGGA
This sequence comes from Kryptopterus vitreolus, assembly GCA_030449085.1. Lineage (NCBI taxonomy): Eukaryota > Metazoa > Chordata > Actinopteri > Siluriformes > Siluridae > Kryptopterus > Kryptopterus vitreolus. Next base: position 342,046 of record JACRUU010000014.1, read on the forward strand.
CAGGAGCAGATGGAATCTGTGACCAGGGCATAGCAGGCGGGACAGGTGTGGATGGGACAGGAGTGTACTCAGCCTTGAGTGGGCTCGACGGCCCCCTGGGGCGTGTCCTGGGGCTTGATGGCCATCTTGGGCATGTCCTCGGTTCGGATGCGATCTTGAACATTTCCTCGGGCTCGGAGGCCATCTTGGGCTGATTCTCGGGCGGCACTCTTGAAGGTGGGTAGCCGAGTGGCCGCCAAACTGGAAAAAGGCAGGTGGCCCCCAAAAAGAATTCTTTGGTGAGTCCCCATTAAAAACCTCCCAGATCAGATCCATAAACTTCAGCCGACTGAGTGGGAGGTCCAGCCTGGTAACAGATCATGGTGGCCCATCGAAGGGCAGGACCTGCCAACTGGAGGATGATGTACCCGACTTTTGAACGTTCAGTGGGAAATAGGGAGGAATGTCTCTGGAAAATTGTTGAACATTGTGATAGGAAGGTGCTGCACTCCTCCGCCGAGCCAGCGTAGCGCGCAGGTTGTATCAACGCGGCATCCGCAAATTGTTGTATAAATCAACATAAATCGACTGGTGGAGAATGATGTAATGATACATAATTAAAGATACACCAATGTTAGGTTGACCGGAAATAGATTTGATGGTCTGAAAACAACATCCAACAAGAAGAAAAAAATACTCACCAAATAAAGTTACCAGGCTGGTTTAAAATGTAGGAAATAGAAAATACAGATATTTGTGTAAAAAATTTAATGAATAAAAGTAAAAAGTTGTCCGCAAAAATAAACAATAGAGCAAAGTACTGATATCATCTGCTTAAGTATTAACTATACTTAAGTAATGAAGTATTTGTACTCTGTTACTTCCCACCTATGCCCTGTGGAATAAATTATGCCATATGTCACTAATCTTCATAAACAAATAATGTAGTGCCTGACAATTCCACGACACCTTCATTGCAGTATTTTCATAGAGATTTCATAGATTTTTTTATTGTCGCCCATATACAATCAATGTCCATCATATTAGTGTAGAACTGTGTTAATAAAGCCTCGACTGTATTTCATTATTTAGTTTAATGTAAAAAAATATATTTGTGGTTCCACAATGCCCCTGCAATTCAAAATGATATTTTTCTCCTTAGTTTATGCTTTATTATTCTAAGGAATGGAGGTTAATAATTAATTAATGATTAATGGAATCTTAGCAAGCAATTGTCATTATGTCAAGGAGGGATTCAGTATATGTTTTCATTAAACCATCACTTACAGTTTTTTAATCTTAATTATAAATGCTGTTTACCATTTTTACTCTCTTTTCATGCATTTTTATCTGTTGTTGCTGTTATATCAGTGAGGATTACTGGGAAGCATTCATTTGGGTTGAGTAAATACCTAAAAAAGGTTTTAATTTTCCACAGCACTTAACATGGCCTGCAATTAATATTTAACTCCTATAAAATATACTCAAACTCAATATACTCAGAATCTTAACACTCAGGACTTAATAAAGTACTAGTAGTATATTATTTATTTGTCTTTACATATTAAAACTAATACTTTGTCACCTAACTTTGTTAGGTGACAGAGAGAAACATAATACGAAAAGCTTAATTTATAAATCTTCCAAACATTAAAAGGCCTTAGCCTTTATGTTTAATGATGATTATGATATAAAACAAGTTCTATGATACACTTTTCATGAGTCACATATTTTCCTGTTACCATATTGTCCAGGAGTGAGTTTCTGATGTAGTGGAAGTGTATTATTTTCTTGGAAAGGAGATCATGGTATTACTAATGTAGTTAGTACAATTTTGCCCAGCATGTTCCAAAGAAATGTACTGGCACTGAAAACAAATATGCTATATATGTGTAATATGGCATCACAAATACTCAGAGTGATCAGGCATAGTTGCCTGGGCATAAGAAGAGCAGAGAAGCAGGTAGAGATAATACCAACAAGGGAGCTAACACAGAATAATCATGGTTAGGTGCAAGCTGAGTGCTACATGAGTTCTACATGAACTATTGTTCTACATTGGGCTAGCCCTGAGCAAAATTTAGAACAGGAAACATGTAGTAGTTGTGTGGATTAACAAAAAGTGTGTGGTTTTACTTGTTCCACAATGCCCATGCAATTCAAAAGCAAGGCAATAATTAACATTATTCAAGTTAATTCGTAGCTCATTCAAATTTTACTCAGAATAAAACCTACCCTTTTATTAAAACAGTGGCAGATAAGCAGGTTGTTCAGCTTGTACTTCAGTTGGAGCTTCCAGCACTATTCACAGTTTTATACCTATATCCATATTTGAGTGTGAGACTTCCCTCAAGGGTGCACACAGATTTGTTATGGCCACATCACTCTTTTATTCACAGAGAATCATCTGGTCTTTTTCCAGTTATTTTATCTTAATTGCCCTGGCAAGTATGCTCAGCAGTTATATTGGCAATTTATGGCCCCAAACCCCCTTCCTGCTTAGCCCCAATTAAACTAGCAGTTACAGTAAAATACTGTAACTATGACTATCCCTATATGTATGGCATAAAGCTTTCCCCTTATTGCCACCGGCTGTTTAAATGCCATCAACTGTGTATGAAAGCTCTTCTCTCCAACTCATTCTCTATTCACACACACACACATTCATTTAATAGTAGGTTACACAACACAAAGTAGGTTGAGTAGATTCACAAACAAAAAAAAACAATAGAATTAAAATTGGAAAAGGTAATTTACTTGTTGTGTGCTGCCATTACAATATTGGCTTCTGAGGTCAAATCAAAGTACAAATCCAGTTGATTCCAGAGAGCTTGATTTTGGCCTCATCTGATCTGAACACTTTCACCCAGTTCTCCACTAAATCATTCAGATATTCATTGGTAAACTTCAGACAGGCTTGTACTTGTGCCTTTTTGAGTAGGGGGACCTTGCTGGTGCTGCAGAACATCAGGCCTTCGCTTTGTAGTGTGTTACTAATTGTTTTTAAATTCAAATTAGGGCTTTAATGATTCCTAGAGTAACTTGAATAATTCGATTACAAAAATTCACTGAGGCAAATGAATGTGCCTCGGTGATTCATTTAGTCCATTTAACATACTGAGCACTGCGTTTCACTTGGACCTTATTACATATGTGTCACCCGCTAAACTTGGAGTGCTTCATGAGCGGGAGGAGGCTGCAGAATGAAAAAATGAGAATGAGGTTTGTTCAGACAACTAAAATTCATGGATCACATTATGAGTCATGAATCACAGATCGGATCTATTTTTCAGATCAGCAAAAAAGATTTTAAAAAAGCAGCAAAAAAAATTAATGTCCTGCTTTCCATTTATAAGAATAAAAGTTACAGTAAGGAAATGCTGCCATACATAAATCATGAATAATGCGCAAGGCTTTTTTAAAGTTCTTATGCTCCTTCGCTAACCGCTGTTGTTGACTGAGTAAAATGTTCACGTCAACTCATGACTGCTTTGTGTAGTTATGAAATTACTTAAAAATCAATATCGGCAGTAAGAAACATCTTTCTTTCATTCTGTTCACCATTAAATATTATATATAGTTAAATGCTTTATATGACCGTCCAAGTAATTTGTAGTAGTAAGAATAATAATAAATACAAAATAAAAATAAGTATATAAAAATGAAGAATGAAGTAAAAAATAAAAGGGATCAATATGTGTTTGGAAAATATGGCAAAGTTAACTTAGCAACTGTGCAATAGATATCCACTGTTAAAGTTCTTAGACCCTGAGATGGAAGTTTAAAGTCCTATAGGCGTCTCAGGTGAAATAGACACTCTTCAAGATAGTTTTGATGTGACAGGACCAAGACAGGTCCCGTTAGTACTGGAATTGGATCCTGTTGCTTGCTGAAGTCCACTATTAACTCCTTACTCTTGCTAACATTAAGGAGCAGATTGTACTCCTGGCAAAATCTCTCCATGTTTTTGAGCTCCTGTCTGTAGGCTATCTCGTCATTGTTGGAGATCAGACCCACCACAACATTGTTATCAGCAAACTTGGGAAAAATTATGTGTGTAAATCAACAAACCTGATATCAGTGAGGTAGCAGATTCTTTTTCCTTCAAGTAATTCATCCATAAATGAAAATTACCAGTTTGTTCTTGGCTATACATATATTCCCTTCTTTTCCTTTTGTTGAACAAGGATGAATCAAATTTGCAAAAGAATATAAATGTTAATTAACTGAATATAAACTAACTGTTAATTATTGCAGACACTGATACATTGACTGTAGGTCAATGATCCTGAAGAACACAATTGACATCTAAATGAGTAAAGAATAAAAAAAAGAGTTGGAAAGGCCAAATCTGAATCCAGACCTCAGCTTCACTGAAAGACTCTGGCATGTTCCTGAGGGAACTGTATATAAACATATAAACCACAAACATCAACTGTAGAAATGTTGTAAAGAAGAATAGCCTATTTAAAAGATTAAAGGCTGACTTCTATAAAAAAATAGCTTCATCTTGTTCAACCTTTTACTAAAGGGAGGGGGTATCTCAGTAGTTAAGGCTCTGGGTGCTCCTGGGACACATATTATGTGCTTTAAAAAAAGTTGGGATATGCAAAGAAAGAATTTCTCTGTGCTGTAATGTATATGTGACAAATAAAGGATGCATGTACTCTATGCATGTACTGTATAATCTGAAAATAATGTCATTGTAATCTCAGCATGTTCCTCACAGTATGGATTCACCCAAAATTAGAAGACAGCGACTTGCTGTAGACCTCTGGATTCTCATATCCAAATATTATACCGTATAATGAGCTACTTAATCAATGAACATTAATGTTTGTGTTTATAATGCAGCCATAAAATCCTATCATGATTCTCTGATGAACTCATATGGTTTGGATCTTGAACAGAGGTTAATGTTGTTTCCAGAACTGTATCTCGTCTCTGCATTTCTTTGACCTTCTGATTCTTACTTCAGATTAATCATTTGCATCTTGTGATATGACATATAGCCAAAACATTTCCAATGGCCTTTGTGTTGATTTATCATTATTAAAAGAAACCCAAACAAAAAAGTTTGTTGAATCTGCTTAATTAAATTCTTAAATTCTCCACCAACCCTGTGAGCTTTAAGGGGTTTAAGCTTTAAGCTTTTTTTGGGAGCTGGGAAGTTCCACTGTTAAGGAGCACATTGAGTTAAGAGACCGGGAGCCCTGAGACCCAGCCGTCACAGCCTTGATCTGACAGTTAAAGATTTCACCTAACTCTAAATCAACACCATCACCAATACCATCACCAACACAAAGAGCATCAGCACCAGTATCTTTCTCAGTCAGTCCTGCCTCAGCGTCAATCAGTACAGCCACAGTCACAACCCTACCCAACCCTACCCTAGCAATAAAGACAGCAACACAAAATATATTTTGCTTCTACTGGAAGAAATATCTCTGCAGAGCACACACTAAAATGCATCTCAATATATACACGTGCATATTCTTGCACACAAAGACTTTTTTGATCAAGTACTTAATTTCTACTGGTTTGATATGCTTGATTAGTTGTTCTTTGTTTGACCTTGCAAATCTACATTTAGTATTATTACTTATATTTTATTTCTGTTAAAGGCCTATTTTTGGGAGTTTTTTTTTGTTGCCATTTTTCTTGAAGTAAAAATATTTGGGGAATAATTGACCTGTAACATCATAGATGTTAGGATAATTAATCATTTGTAAATAATAAAATACAAAAAAATAAATGTATTCATGAGATGTGTTCTAACACACCCAGACATAGTAGCCACATCTAGTATATGAAACAATTTGATCAAATGGGAAAAGAAAAATGGTGGGGGTTATAAAAGATGTGCACATGGTTTTTGAAAGAGAGGTTCACTAGACTTTATATTTTTTTATTGCAGTGCAGTTGAAAACAGCTGCTTTACACATTGTTACTATTGTATGAATAATGTCAGCCTGCTCATTTGAACCATAATATATACTGGAAGAGTTTCTCTCTTTTACTGTCCTTCCTGGTGATTCAGCTTATGCAGAGGGCATGAACAAAATTTGTTGATTGTTCTTGTCATTTATATTCAGTTCAGGTCAGTACAATTTTATTTGTATATTGCATTTGACAATGGACAATTAAAGCAGTTATAAAGTTTTAGTGCATTTGCTGCCTGAAGAAACCTTCCAGGGAACCAGACTCATAAGGAAGTATCCTCATCTGGGTGACACCAAATGTCCATTCATTACAGTTTAATATTTCTGAGGAGTACTGTTCAGTGAAACCATCAAATGCATACAAAATTGCACCCTGTGTTGTCATGATTATAACAGACTGTTAGGATCTCCTAAGATCACTGCACGCACTTCCGGTTTCGCAATGCGCACTTTCGGGCCGGTGGCCATTTTTCCCGCTCGGTGCGTTAATTAAGCACATCAGAGACATTGCGACTTATGGACAAACTCTGGATGGAATGCCAACCCATCGCAGGAAGCACACATTCACACACTAGGGACAATTTTCCAAGGTGCCAATCAACCTACCCCTGAGGCACACACATGGCCGAGACGGGAATCAAACCTGGACCCTGGAGGTGTGAGGGGAACGTGCTAACCACTAAGCCACTGTGTGCCTCTGTCAGATTATTTCACCGGCAATTATATCCCTGGGATTATTCTTGCCATCCTGCCTGTGCTCTTTCCTGTTCCTCTGAACCCTGACACAAGCTCAGGCTTTTGACTTGACTGGGGTCTCCCACCTGCCCAGCTCACTGCCAAGCTCGAGTTCCCTGTCAGGGGCACCAACGAGCTTGACCTCCCTGACCAGGGCACCGACAAGCTCCTGACTGAGCTTCCTGCCAAGGGTGCCTCTAAGCTTGAGGGCGTCACTCCTTTTCTGACTTCAGCCCCCAGGAGGCTCACCCTCCAATTTGTCTGGCCCTTCCAAAACTCCAAGGTATTCCACTCAATGGTGGTCCACCTCAAGCCTTGCTTGGTACTGACCACTGGCATCCAACCTTCCTGGTAACCTGCTCATTCACGTCTCTCCAGTACTGGAATCCTGTTCTGCCTTTGGACGTCAGATTTGTACTTTGTTTTGGTTTTTGGTTGTGTTCTCTGCCAGGTTTGCCCTGTTCGCCGTGAATCTGGACTGTTTTTTTCCTTGCATTGCCCTGTTTGCCTGTTCTTAGACCCTGGACTGTTTAATTGACTGTGTTAGTGCCATTGCCCTTCTGCTTTGTCTGCCAGGTCTTAATTAAAGACTCTGTTTTTTGAACCCATGTTTGCTCCTGCCTTTTAGGTCCAACTTTCATGTTCAATCCTCCCCATTGCTGACATATGTAGGTTTGGTTACTGTTATAAGAACTTGGCTATTTGCTATCTAAGAATTAATGATACATGTTATATGGCTAAAATCTGCTGCTTTTTTGTAAACCTGTAAATATTAGAACAAAATGGGAGCAAAAAGTCTTATGCATTAAGAATATACATAAAAATATATCTATAATATCATTTGCTATTCCAGTGCTTTGCTATGACTCTTTACAAAAATGAACTGACAGTTTAGCCATTTTATTTACAACCTTGATTCAAAGACTTTAGTGGATGTATAGTAAAGCCATTCTTTGTTTATCTTGCCAAACATTAAGCCCAGAATTAGGTCATTTCGAGCCTGTGTTCATTTAAGATGCAATGATTATGCATTAAAAGGAAACAAAATAAAGGTAAGAAGCACTATGTTGATGCAGCCAACATGCAAGCATATTGTCTTATTAAATGTGTCACACTGACACTACAAAAATCCATATAATCACACACACACACACACACACACACACACACACACAACACACACACACACACACACACACACACACACACACACACACACACACACACATTGTGACTCATTGGTGACCTGTGGTAAATTAGGGGTCATTTGGCGGGATCAGTCTGTGGCCAGCAGGGGGCACTGACACTCTTTTACTTCACTGTAAACCTTCTGTCTTTCTCTCTCTCTCTCTCTCTCTCTCTCTCTCTCTCTCTCTCTCTCTCTCTCTCTCTCTTTCTCCCCTTAATAATTTCATTGTAATTTAGTAATCAGAAATGTTATGAATTCTATTGTCTATAATTAAGGATGAATCTATGATAAAAATGTAAACAGTGTACAGGATTATTTGGTATACGGATGTAATAATTATGTAATAATATATATATATATATATATATTATATATATATATATATATATATATATATATATTATAATATAATAAAAAAAGACATTGTCCTAGTTTTAATACATAATGCTATGCTTACATTTATAAACAGACGATAAATAAAACATATCTGCATCATATAATTTAATTAGGTATGGAAGATTATGGAATTTAGTTGATATGATAAATGATGTTTTTGTGTTCTAAGGCAAAATACACAAAATAGGTTTTTGTAGGTACAGTTAGCTATATAACGTGTGTGTGTGAGGGGCATGTGGGGGTGGGGCATGAAATGGCTGGAGTGGATCAAGTCTCTGATACTGGGCCCCTGCCTCACCAAAAGGTCAGAAGTTCAGCTCCCTAGTCTACTGTTCACACAGAAACACCAGACCCAAAACCCCTTCCATACAGAAAGCACACACACTCACACACACACATGTACACAGAAAGAGAGAAACACCAAAGCCAGTGTTTCAACAACAATGTCAAGCTTACTTGTACAACATCTTCCATTGTACTAAAAAGACTTTCCACTAGATTTTTGAGTTTCGCTGTAAGCTTTTGTCCCTCTATCACCAAAAGTGTGCAGGCAAGCAGAACATCATTAATTCAACCCATAGATGATAGGGTGGAACTGAAGGCCACGTAAAAGATATCTAAATAGTCTGTTGGTAATAGTATTTACATGATGAGGAAATATTTTGCTTAATATGCTACATATGAATGTTCTTTGGACATTTTTCTGATAGTTTTTTATTTTAGCAGTCATTTGCCAGTTTTTTAGCTGTCAAAAACTGGTATTTTAGGAATCTTTGCTATCAACAATTATATTAATACATTATACACATACATACATAAATTAATAAATATATGAGGGACATAAGAGCGGATGTCAAAAAATATGTTGGTATTTTTTAACTTTATAAACATTGAATACACATTGATATATATCATATGATCATTCTCACATATCAACATTCTTTTTTTCAAACATTTGACCTTATGTGACTGCCAGTTAGCATCATCTGCAAGGGATCATCAGCTTGTATTAATTTGTGTGCTGCTGAGAGCATAGAAGAGCAGCAATTCCTTACAAATGCTCTGTTTTGGAAATGCATACCAGAAGCATATAGCCAGTGATAGATATGACTAATATTTCACAGGGAACCCCTACAAATAGAATACCCTGCTGTGCAAAAGAAAACAATGTGTTTCGGAACTCTGAGATTTAATCCATCACTGTGCTGTCAGGGAAAAGTAGAGAGGTGGGGGGTGAATGGACTTACCTGTTTTTTAAATCTGGAAAAATAAGGCTTCCAGAAAAGTCTCTTTCTTTCATATATCATTACTAATGACTACTCTTCTCACAATCAAACAATTACAGTAATAGCTATGAATATGAATTTATGAGTTTAATTAAGCTATTAATTAAGTATAGGTTAGGCTTTTTGGTTGAAATTGACACAGTTTATTGACACAATAAACATCTGCAGATTTAGTTTTTAAAATGTACTGTACTTTCAGTACTGCATGTCCCTTTATACCAACAACCTATGCCATTACCCATAAATTAATGTAACCATCAGTTGTGCTAGAATTCCAAATACAAATACATACGTTACTATGTGTTTGTTTATAAATTAATATTGTAATTACCATACCCATGCTTTCTAGATATAGTTGGTGAAGCTAGTAACTAATTGGATGTTTTTTGGGTTTTATTCATGGTTCTCCGTAGGGTTCACTAGGGTTTACAATTTTTGTTCCTAAACACTGAATTGGTTAACCTAAAGGTGCCATATTATAAAGCTACTGTATATAATCTACCGCATACTCATATGTATATAGTGTATAGCACAAACAATTCAATTGATTTTATTATTGCATTCATTTGACAGGGAATGAACATGGGGAATAAGTGCTATTACAAGCCATTGACTTGTGCATCTATATCTCAGCGCAGCTTTCATCCTTGCAAGTTATTATTCATTTTGCAATGAGACATTCATAACAGCTTAGCCTGAGAACGAAAGAACTGCCTTAATCAGAAGAAGAAGGTAAAGATGTCAAAGCCATTTCTAATGATAACAAATCCATTAATATTGAATGATGGCTTCATTATATGGTTAAATATAGGGTTTAAATTACATTATTAATATTAATGATATATATTAATGTCCATTATCAGGAATATGACATGTGTAGGAGGAGATATTACACCATTGAGCCAATCTAAATATAACCTACTGCAAAAGATAAGAATGAAAAGGAAAATAAAATAAGAATAAATACAGTTATAATGTATATTCTATACTTTACTATTAGAAGTGACATTATTATTATATACTATATTGTTGATGCATTTCATTAAACATTTCACCAAAACTTTCACCAAAACATTTCATTAAAATTTTTTCCAATGGTCAGTAATCATTAATGAATTCATTAGTGGAGCCATTTTAAAATTGGTATTTGTGATTTGGATATGACTTGTTTTGATTTGAATAATGGTTTGATTGTCTAATGGATTCCACACACAGACACAAAAGCCAGTATTTGAATTCTGCATGAGTTTCTTTTGGTTCAATAAACATGACCCTGTTCTGGGAAGCCTGGGACAGGATGAGGTGTACAGAAGGGCACTAGAAGTGTCCTGGTCTCTTTCACCATCAGTCGTCTGCCTGTTCATCCATAGAGCCTTGAAAAAGCACCTCATTAGCTTGAGCTTTCTAAACCTCCTCTTCTGTTGACCCCTAAAACACTGTTTGAGCTACTTCTCCCTGAAAGTATGCATCTCTGATGACATTTGGAGTGAGGCAGTGGAGGTATTGGGAATATATGGGAACATCAGCCAGACACCAGAGTTCTGTGACTCCTTGATATTCAAGAGAGACTGTGTAGGCCATATCTAACAATGACAAGTCTGCTTTGGTTACATAGAGTTAAGTTTGGATTCCAAAATGTTTTTCAAAGGCATAAATATTTATTTACCTACGTTCAGTTCCCCAAAAGATTTTTAAATAGTTAAAATTTAGCATTTAAATAGTTGTGGGAAGTTTGCAAATTGAGTGTAGTGTTTGAAGACATGAAACTAATTAATGATCCATGTAATCCAAGTTCAAATAATCTTCACACAGCCATAGTCTACTACCATAGTCTACCCAATTCCCCCTTGTAATATATTAGTACTACCATTAGCAGGAATAATATTTTAGCTTTAAAGTTTCCTTGAAACTACTTTTCTCATCCTTCATTTCTGTCTACAAAGTCTTGTCTTGACAACATAGTCAATGCACCATGACAGCCTGAGAGTATGTCAATGCGGGGTCACACTATCTGTTTTCAGAATGTTTAGATGGAGATATGGAATCCCTTATACATTACATAAAAAATTTTCAAATTTTTAAATAGGGATTCCCTGTGCATGTGTCACTCGGTAGAGTCAGTGATAAAAGATTCTTAGTGTAGTTATAGCAAATTTTTTTTCTCAGGATGGAGGAAAAAACAACATTTCTAATAGAGCACATTCATAGCATTATTCATAATAACCTAACTCATAGAGTGGCAAACTGCTCCATTGACTGCTCCAATCCAATCCAAGATTTTTGTCTAATTTCTCTCTCTCTCTCTCTCTCTCTCTCTCTCTCTCTCTCTCCCTCCTGGCTCTCTCTCCCTCTCGATATATCAAAATATATATATATATATATATATAATATATATATATATATATATATATATATATATTTTGTTCTTCCTCTTTTCTCTTATATTTCTCTCTATATATTTTTATTTTTATATATTATAATTTTGGCTTCCCACAGACTGTGTCGAAGTTTTAATGTTCAAATGTTTAATAGTAAAAATCAGAAGAGCATAAAAATTGTATATATCTTTCTAATGCCAATGTTTCTACATCAGCTCATCTCACATGAAATCGTTGCCTATATGTTCGCTTCTCAAGTTATGCTCATGCTAGTCATAGATGGTCTCTTAACTTCTCTTTTTCTTATCCTTCTTCTGGACCAGGTATCTATATAGCTCTAACATTACTTTCTTTTTAGACAGGTACTGGTAAAAGGGGTTAGGTGGACCTATATTATTGAGCACCATCTTGCTGTTTATGAATCTTATGCTAGGAATATGGCTGAGTGGGCTAAGCACTTTAAGTTCCCTATGTCCTGCACCTGAGCACACCCATTTTAATAAGGATTCTAAGGACAAAAACAATACTGACCTTAACCAAGAATAAGTGAGATAGTTAGAAGGTCAAAAATGTATTACATTCATGTCATGTATTCAGGCCTATAGAGTGGGAACAATAAAAATTAAAAATAATTAGAAATAGATATAAAACTGATTGCACATGACTTAATTCCAGAAAATCAAAATGTAAAGTAAATGTCTTAAGTGCATTTTATTTTATTCCACAAACGTATACGATTAAAATAATTTTTTACCTTGATTTCTCTCTTTTCTTTTTGCCCTGAAGTAAATTTGAAGAGTTGAAGAATCTGGGGCTATAATGGCTACAGTCTTATCACAACAGGAGTATTGAGTTGAATCTTCTAATCTTCGAATTTCCAATTCCATTCAATCACTCACCTTTTTGTCTCTAGTATTCTTGGGTTAATTCATACAGTAGCTGCTGGAAATTGTCTATCACCAGTTCAAGTGATTTCTGTTAATAGAGCCCTTTGCTGAATTAAATCGAATTGTTAGATTTTTGCTTTTTTAATTAAACGTCTTCTTAGGTTAGAGGTTGTAACCATGTAAATAATGTAATGATTTTTGCTATTGCACTTTCTATTAAAAATCTAAGAAAATATTGGGGAGGAACAATTCAAGTAAGAACAGAAAAAGGATATCTGCTTCTGTTCAGTATAACACTGTTTTTTTTTTCCTCTTCACACACACACACATTATGATGAGAGATATAGAATATATAGATATAGAGATATAGATATATATATTAGATATAGGATATATTTACACATTACATATAGGGCTGCATGATATATCTAAAAAATATCGTTATCGCGATAACAGTATATGAAAGAGCTGCAATTTAAATTACAATTTATTTTGTGTTAAGCATTTGTGTTGCATGCTTAGGTTGTCCAAATTGGACCAATCAAATGGAACCTTACTGTCTTTAACTCCGCCTCTCAAGTAGGAGCTATTATATTATTTGCTACACCGGCCCAATGGTGAATGCAGATAGAAGATATAAACATGGTGTGAGTAGAGTTTGGGAAATTGTAGCAACAAACTTATCCCATAAAATGAATAGAACTTCTGAAATACGGCATTATTTTGGCTTCAGGAGAGAAGACGTGTCGCAAGAATTTGTACTGTGTCACAAGTCGTGCCGCAAAACTGTAGTAACATAGAGAGAAAATACAGCTAATCTATACAGTCACTTGGAACACAACGAAGTGGAGCAATATGAAGACTTCCAAAAATCTAAAAATGTGTCCCTTATTTGCATCCGTTTGTAGCCTGTGTTTCGGGGTTTGCCACGGTCATGTTTATCCCGTATTCACCACACACACCTCCCTATTCAACAACTTGATTCTGATTGAGGTGCTGGAATAAATTAGTTTGTGCTGCTTCCTTTAGTTACCGACCGCAAATGTTACAGCAGGGCTTTGGCTTGCTGAACTATTTCTTTGGATTCATCAGCGCGCCGCCATGTTGTATTCGGTATTTCACATGTATGGAGGTGGAGAACTACAGAAGCTTGTGTGTGTCAAACCAAGGTGACATTGTAAAAAGTTTTTCATAATTAATAATTAATCTATAATTTAATAATAATAATAAAAATAATATAATAATATAATAATGTAATCTTGCAGCACTAATATTACCTGTTTCTTTCAGTACGATACACTAATAGTAGTTTTCTTTACTTACTCTATATATATATCAGAGGTCCCCAAACTTTTTTCTCAGAGGGCCACATAATTTTTCGTTTCTTTAATGGGGGCTGGGTCAGTTTATAAAAGAAAATTCAGTACTATTTAAAATCAAAACATTTACTTTCATATTAGTGTGAACTGTGGGCTTGTTTCTGTCTGGTGAGAAGTGCAATGGTTCCATTCCTGTCACAGCCAGTCTCAAAGACTGATGCAAAGTTTCGTCAGTTAGTCTTGGACATGCACTCCCACGAGACCCAATGTAAATGATTATGTATCGGGACAAGATTTCATGTTTGATTGCTGGTTTGGGCCAGAATACAGTTCAGAATTACAGGATTCCTTAAAAAATAAATAAATGTATTTATATTTTCAAAATTACTAAAAACAAATAAACTGATAAGAATCTACTGCAAAAGGCAAGAATATCAACTAAAATAACAATAAACAATATACAGGCACAAGCTCGAGAGTGACAAATATTAAACTTAAATATTGTGGGCGGGAGCAGGACAAAATAACATTATTTGTGGGAGCGGGACAGAACCTTGCGGGAGCTGGGATGGAAAAATCCAGTATGAAAAAATAGTAAACAATCTAGTATGAGGGAAGGAAAGTGCCGGGGCACATATCGAATAGGGAGATGGGACTCCTGCATCACTGTCGTGATTGGTCTGTCATTCCGACAGGCATGGTATGATTGGTGCTCCCTGGATCAGTCACGCCCGAGGCGATTCCCACAGTGAGATACAGAACCCATGTTTGAAAGTGAACTGTTGTTTGTCTCTATTCCTTCCACCTCGGACCATATACATATATTAAAATTTTCTAAATATCTCTCTGGCATTATTCAAAGGGCAAATGTAAATATATATATACATATATATCATATATAATACGGCATTATATCAAAGGAGAAATGAAAACATATATATCTATATCAGAGTATATATATATATATATATATATAATATTATATGTGTGTGTGTGTGTGTAACCAGTGTCTGCGTTGTGTCCTTTTATTTTTTTAAATGACCACACGGACCCTTTATTGTCTAATAAAATATTATTTTATTATTGTTTTATTATTATTGTCTAATATTATATTATTGTGTGCCCTGCGATGGGTTGGCATTCCATCCAGGGTGTATCCTGCCTTAATGCCCATAGACGCCTGAGATAGGCACAGACTCCCCGTGACCCGAGGGAGGATCGGATAAAGCGGCGGTAGAAGATGAATGAATGAATGAATGAATTATATTATTTCTTCCCTCTCCCATGTGGAGACATTCCCATTTTGCAAAAAGGGCAAAAATTAATACATTTAACAATGAAACACGGCATACCTGATAAAATAAAAAAAGGATTACAGTGTGTTCCCGCTGTTATTTTCTTCCCTGTTAAAGGGGAAATACAGAACGTTAAACTTAAAGTGCACTGATGAGACATCAAAATACATCATGACCCAAAATACAACAAAAACATGAAAATAATGCAGCATCCATGAAAAATATAATGACAATTGTTTAAAGAGAGCTTAAAAGAAACCCACCCCTCCCATGTGGAGACAATGCAAAAAGGGAAGAGGCGGGGAAAACACAGATTAATGCTGCGGAATAAATTTAAAGGGGGCGGTGCCTACACACACACACAGAGGTATATCAGATATATATTGAACATTTATTTCTGTAATTCTATGAATGAGACCAACATTATTTTCTACACCTGTTACACACATTTAGCTGTTTTTTAAAGCCACTTATAATTTTCTCTTTTAGAATTATACTTTTGTTCTTTTAATTTTAATTTTGTCATTTTGTCCTGAAATGGTGAATAAATTGTTCTAATCTAATTTTACAGACTTAACTTTTTAAATAGAACTTTGTGTTTATAGTGACAAAATGAATGAGTCATATAAACAGAAACAAAGTTAATTGTTGCTAGTGAATTGCCAAGAAATCCAGAATTAATATACCATCCTGCCTGATGGCTGTCAATGCAGATGGTGAATAGTTTAAATTAGATTTGTGTTCTTAATTACTGTGTCTTAATCATGTGAAATAAGGATCAATTAAAATAAACATGAAACTAATGAAACAGGAGAACCATAAGCCATGTGTAGTGTAGTTGTCAAATTCAAAAAATGCTACCATGTTGTTTGCGTAGGAAAAAATGCAACAACAAATTAAAATGGTGGCTTTTATTAGTGAAATGTCTCACTTAGTTCAGATATCACCAAATATTGTCATATTGTACTTCAAAATAAAATAGACGCATTGTGTAAAACAATATGCCTGCATATTCATAGAATGGATCCCTTTAAATGAAATTACCTTATATTGTGGTCGCCTGTGCAGCTGACAGTAACAGACTATGTGCTGCTGTATGACATCTCCGTGGAATTCACTCCTGCTGACTTAAACCTGGCATTGGATCAGCTACTGTCCTCCAAGCTGTGGGTGTCACATCCACCACCTGAGTCAGAGAGACATCAGAAGGGATAGGAGCATTTTGGCTGGATATGCAGATGCCACCACTATTATCTAGGCTGCCTTGAACAGAAATACCTATTATCAAGTTAAATAAAGTAACCACAACCATGTTATAACTCCTACCTAAAATATTTAAGTCTGGTAAATATTACTACTAAATACTAAATTTTTTTTATTTAGAAAAATATTTTTTAAAATTTATTTTTGATAAATTTGATCATCTATAAAGAAAATTTAATAATTTGTAACTTTTTATATGTGCATTTTCTTCTTCAAGCATAAAATTGAATGAATGATGGAGAGGACATTATGATAAAGCTGCAACTCTGTGATATTGGCTATGAAGTCTTGAGCTACTCCCTTTGGGACTGAAGGTGTCAATAAATGAATGCATTAACATAGTAGATCATGTGTTAACATCCATCACTCAATATATTACGCCAAAGGATCTCGCCAAAGGATCGCTCAGTATGTAGAATATGAGGGTTTTTTCGTTGCAACACTCATCACTGGCTTACTCATAAGGGACAAATTTACACTTACAAAGAACAATCTTTATCATACGTATTGTATTATCTGTGAAAAGCTGCTCTGAGACAATGTCCATTGTTAAAAGCACTATACAAATAAAAATGTTAGAAAAAAAGATGTTTGAATAAAAAAATTTTAAAAAAACAAGCGGTAAATTTACTAATCTGTACATTACAATGAAGATATCAAAAATTTCAGATTGGATCAAAGGCAGGTTTTTCCCCTGCCTATATTTGAATCATTGCCATCTGTATCTCTAGAGAAAGGATATGTTACTTTAGACTTATTTAACTTTACGAAATGTGAAAGCAAATGTAAATAAGCTAAAATGATCACAGCTGGAAAGCTTTATAAAGTGTAATTATGTAATCTAACACAGTAAATGATGACAATGAAGCATCACACTAATATTACATTCAAAAACATGTTCTATCATTTTACCTAAGCAAGCTGCTTCAATCTTTTGTGCCATGAATGCAATTCAGTAAGTTATTGAATTTGCTCTAACATTAATATAATATCAGTGCTAAATGTTTGACCAGTCACATTTTTGATCCACCTTAAATCTTATGCTTTCATTAAACAAGTACATTTCTACAATTGATTTAAAATTATTTAAAAATTATTTTTGCTGAAAAACCAGCATTCATTTCCACAAACCAAATAAGAAAATTCATTTTGAATTCTTAATTAATAACAAATGTTATGATAATATAGCATTAAGACAGGCCGATAGACGCCTGAGATAGGCACAGGCCGAGGGAAGATCGGATAAAGCGGTAAAAGATGAAGGAATGAATGAATTAATGAATGTTATGATAATATACATTTTGCACCTGAATAAATTTGGATGATGAGTTTAAAATGTATTTTTACTTTTATCTACCCGCTTTATGTGACTATAATGCTTGTTATTTAAACTCTTCAACAACACAAACATTCTGTTCAGACACTGTTTTCCTGTAACATGATGAACAAGTTACACAAATTACTTGAGCATTCCCCACTCTCTACATCTGATGTTAAGTGTGGTGCAATCTATTCTTCCTGGCTGATCTTTGATGTGCTCTGTGTTTGTGTATGTGTATGTGGGGTTGGGGGTTGGGTGGCTGCCCATTCCTTGCCGGCTGTGTGTCAGTCCCCTGATTGAAGAACTCACCCACAACCGCCACACGTCCTGGATGGCGGCCGAGACAGTGTCATGGATCCTCATGTCAAATTATAGCAACATTTGATGCCAGCAACAATAACAACAAAAGCAACAATAATAACAACAACATATGGCCCATATAACAGCTTAGAGAGGGGGTGGAGCACCCCAGAGGGGAAGTAGATAACAGAAGACAAGTGGCTTGTGCCTTGGCAGCTTGGGCCAGCGGAAACAGTGGGAGTATAGCAGAGGATTAGGGATTGAGTGAACATGGATTAGCCACCATGAACAAAACAGTGTCCAGCGTATTAATGTTACACATGCACACACGCAAGCAGCAACCTGTGGAGACCAAGCAGTAGACCACACCACAGGTGGTTAGTTTTCACTAATTGAACATACATATTCGTCAACATTAAAAATATAAATCTCTCACATAATGAAAATGAAAGAAATATACAGCACAAATTATTTTATCTTAAATGGACCTAAATCTAGTCAAACACATGTTCATTGTGGGTGTGCATCATGAGTCGATCACACGTGCAAAGAACATGCATGATAGTGATTGCTACACTATAGGGCCATATCCACAATAGACATTGAGTCCACCATAGTAATTAAATATGTCCTAACTGATCCCCAAATACTGAAATGTATTGCAACTGTGCGAGTTCAATGTATTCAGCAAATGAGGTCTCAGATTAATTCACACGTGATTGTGTGCAGTTGTTAATGGAGGAATGAAAGTGGTTAGCTGTCTTTCATCATTTTCATTTTGGCTAGAATTCTGCCCATTTAGACTCCATATAAACATGGAGTATTATAGTAATTTCTCTCTTAGGTACAAACATATCCATATCCATACACATCAATTCACTTTTTATACACACATACACACAGACCCAAATACATACATACATACATACACACACCCCACACACACATACACACACACACACACGTAAACCTTTTGCTATAACTAGCACAGGGCTTTTTGGCAATTTTGGTCATTTTCACAGGGTAAAATGGTTTTTAACTAAGAATATCTCATATTTCACTCAGCAATATATTCTCTACAGTTCCCTTCTTATGGGTATTGATAATTTCAATTTCCCATGTAAGGGGTCTGACATTGATGGAAAGATTTCAGCCATAAAATTATACATAAGTATTTAGATTCTGCTTTATAAGAAAGGTGCTATTAGCTCTGGTACAATTAATTAAGCCCTTTTCACTACTCCACTCCCAGTCATATGGTCTGACCAACTACATAGTTGGTCCACTGATAGAAATTCTTTACAACAACAGGTAAAGGGCAATCCACACATCGCCTCTCTGGCAGCATCTGGTATAAATGGACATATAAATCTACAGCCAAAAATGTAACATATATGAGATTTTTTGGAGGGTCGCTAGAAAGAAGTCTCTGCTCTCAAAAAAGAACAAAAGCTGCCCGTTTCAAATTTGCCAGAAAGAATTTAGACAAGTGAGTGTGAATGTGTGTGTGAATGCGCCCTGCGATGGGTTGACATTCCATACAAGGAGTGTCCTGGCTTGATGCCCGAAGACGCCTGAGATAGGCACAGGTTTCCTGTAACCCAAAGAGAGAAGTTGGATAAAGCGGTAGAAGATGAATGAATGATTTTGGACAAACCAGGTATTATATGAGTTATATGGTCATAATTAAAGCTGCCATGTTTGGAGAAAAGCTAATATGGAAATCCAGTAAAAGAACCTCCTCCCAAAAGTGGCCCATGGTGAAGCATGGTGAAGCATGGCGGAGAAAATGTGAAATCTATCAGAAGAGCTGGTGGTGACTAGAGGAGACTCCTATTCTATGGGGCTCATGACAAGCGTAGACATGAGAATAGTTGCCAGGTTTCTAGGGTCCTCTTAGGATGTATGAAAACAGTTGACTGTTTGACTGCTTTGACTCTCCCGTTCTTTGAGAGAAATCAAAACAGGCGTAAAAGAGTGTTCACCTGGCTTGTCTTGGTTTCCTTCAGTAAGGTGAACACTTCGGGTCACTGGTTTTCCAGTTATTGACTGGACCTGGTAGACACTCTCGGTGGCCTTGGTTGGCAAGTCTAGCATGAAGCTCCCTGAGATGAAGTTGCCAGCTGAACCTGAGTCAAGGAGGGCTCTGACTTTGAAGGATACAGAGGCGGTAGTTAATGTGACACTTATAGTGAGGGGTTGCATACGTAAACTGGGAGGGTTGATCACCACAAGGGGCAGAGAATCCGATTACTTGCGGTCCAGCAGTAAGGACAGAGGCCTTGAGCCTGCCACCTGCGACGATCAACAGAGGGTGGTCGGCCGGATCCGAACTCCATGGGATCAGGCACAGCTTCTGGAAGGCTCGGAGTTCTAGGCTGACGAAGGAATAGTGAAGAATGATGGGACTGATTGGTGAGACAGATTATCATCCTAGTGGCTCGATCATTGGATAAATTTGTCCAGTTCACACGAATCGTCCTGTGCCGCTAGTTGTAGGCAAAGTCTGGAGTCTAAGCCTTACTGGTATGTGGTAAGTAGGGAGCGCTCGCTCCAGCCACTAGCAGCAGGAAGGGTTCAGAACATTAGGTAGTACTCTTGAATACTCATAGTTCCCTGTTGAAGATGATAGATCTACTAATTCATGGTAGTGTCGTCTTGAAATGGTCCACAAAACATGAAGCTGATTGTGTGGGAGGACTGGCTAGAGCCCAGATTGTCTCCGACCATTGGAGCCAAACCTGTCAGGAGAGAGATAATGTAAACGATATTAGATAGTTTGGTAGGAAAGAGGTTAAGTTGCATTTCAAACGTCAGTGAGCACTGAAGAGATGCAGATACAAAGAACAGACATTAATAAACACACAGTAACGCAGAGTAATAAGGTTAGAAGTTCACTCAGTATCACACTAATAAGACCGGGCGCTATGGGGAGCTTCTCTCTCGCGACCAGAGAAAGAAGTTGTAGAAGCGGTAGAAGACGGTTATGAAGATGAATGAATGAATGAATGAATGATATATATATATAGATATATATATATATATATATATATATATATATATATATATATATATATATATATATATATATATATATATATATATATATATATATATATATGAGGGATGCATGATATTGGAAAAATATGCGATATGTGATATTGGTTTTTATTACAAATTTAAAAAATTTTATTTAAAAATGTTCATTAGATTTTTTTTTAAATAAAAACCCAAAGCTACTATATATGTAATTCTCATACTCAAATACACAGCTAATGCTAGAGCTGGGAGATTAATCATCATTATTATGTTTCATGCTGGTGTTGAAAAATGAAGAATTATTTTATGAAACAAGTTTCTGTAGTAGAGACCTGTGCCTGCCCTGCTCCCATTCATGCAAAATGCAAAATTTTCTCAGGAAGACAATATTTAAGTCACTCCCGACCTTGTGCCTCTATATCATTTATTTTCATTTTAGTTGACATTGTGGCTTTTTGCAGTAGATTCAGAACACGCAATGTTGTTACGGATTATTGAGATAAGATGCAATAAAAGTGTTGCCACTTTAAGACTGTGGTTACCATTGTTGTAGTTCTGAGGACATTCTGTGTAATACACAACGCTTGTCTTTTGTTGTGAAATAACTTGTACCGGTTCCGGTTATACAGTCACGTGCACCAAGAAAGCGCGTTCAGTTATACATTAACAGAATTTCTGTAACGTATTCTTATTGTGCGGCACAAATTACACAGTACAAATACTTGCGACACGTGTTCTCTCCTGACGCCAAAATTTTTCCGAACTACAATTTCTATTTGTCACAAGTTCGTTGCTGTCATTTTCCTAACTCAGCTCAACTCCTGCCATGTTTATATCCTCTATAGTAAGGTCCTATTTGATTTGTCAAATTTGGACAACCTAAGCATGCAACACAAATACTTAGCACAAAATAAATGTTAATTTATCGCGACTCTCAGCGATAATGATATTTTTCCGATATATCGTGCAACCCTAATATATATTTTCATTCATCTTCTACCACTGTATCCAATCTTCCCTCGGGTCACGGGGAGCCTGCGCCTATATCAGGTGTCTATGAGCATTAAGGTACACACTCACATTCACACACACAGTCATACACTAGGGACAATTTTCCAAGGTGCCAATCAACCTACTGTGCATGTTTTTGGACCGGGGGAAACCAGAGAACCTGGAGAAAAAAAAAAAAACCCTGAAGCACGGGGAGAACATGCAAACTCCAACACACACATGGCCAAGACAGGACCATGGTGGTGTGAGGCGAACGTGCTAACCCCTAAGTCACCGTGCACCTTTTATATATATATATATATATATATATATATATATATATATATATATATATATATATCGTGTATATATATATATATATATATATATATATATATAGATATCTATATATATATATATAGATATATATATATATATATATATAGTTATAACAATTATAACAATTATATCTTCTATCTTCTTCAGAAGTACAAACATTGAAAGGCATGTAAATATGTGTATCACTCATTCTTTAGTTTTTCAATTGTTATTGGTTGATTTATATACATATATCAAAATTATACCCCGATTTTGAATTGGACATCAAAAACGAAAAAGGCAGTGTTTTTATTATTTCAATTTTAGACTCAGATCAAAAATACAAAATAGAAAAATAGGCTGCTGGACCGAATTTGATTTTAATATTAAATTTGTCGGGATTTGGGTTTACAAGACCCGATATGATTGATTTTGAATATAATTAATAGCCTTTATCACTGGTTTCATAGTATGACCATATTTCAGATATTTGGTAAAGAGAACTTATTGGTGAATAATGCACAGGAGTTTTATAGCTTTGCCTCCTTCTTTGCTGACTTCTGAGATCTACTACCGTCTCTGGTGAAAAATAAAATAGCTTTTTGGACGCCTGTATTTTATACTGTGGTCAGTTTACATGGAAAGCAACCGGAACATGATTCTTAAAGGAGTCACGTATCATATTTAACAATTGAAACATACATTAAAAATTAACATAAATATTAATATTTGTTAACATTAAGTCGTTAATATTAATATTATCTAACATTAGTAATAGTATTAGTTTAAATACTTTAGAATACTTTGTGAAGTCCAAGCCAGAGTATTCCTAATCAACCGTGTTGCACTATGAATTGCTAAAATGTTATTGTGAAAACTAAGAGAGATGGAGAAGGAGCCAAATCTCCCAATCAAGCTCAACCATAGCTTCTCTAATAAAAGATCTATGGCACTGCAGGTCTTCAATTTTTGTAACCATTGAGGTTTTAGTTTACTAGATGATCATTCAAAATAAGTCTGTTATGTGTCACACAAATTATGTGTCACAACATTGGTCTACTTAACCCAATTGGCTACTACACAGCTTAGAACAAGATCTTTCAATTTCACCATTTGACATAACAAATTTAACAATATAGAAGTGGGGGTGGGGTCTAGTATTGTTTAGTGAATGGAGGACAGGAACATGAGTCGTACGGAAAACAATCAACCGAATGAACCGTATAATCAACTTGTATACTGTAACTAATGAGAGTTCTCTTTTTCACTGAGTGATAGAAGGCACGACAAAGAAGAGATGAGAGCCTTAAAAGAGAACAATACACAGGAAGTCTCACTTACTCATGGATTTGCAGCCAAGTATAATTGCACTCAGAGTAGGTTCGACAGCGCAACTGAAATCTAACAAAGGAGATAAAAACTTATTTCTAGAAAATATGACTTCTTTTTTGCCATGAAAAATAAGAATTCTTAAAAATCACCTTGCATATTAGATTACAAAACTTAAAATATGAAAATTGTCATGGCAAATAAATGTTAACTCCTTTTGAGCAAAATTTCTAGATTTAAAGTGCCAGATTAAAGTGAATATTCAAATATAATGTTCTAATTTTAAGACGAATACTGTCCGATAAGTCTGATTAGTCCCGGTCTGATATTTCGCTGCTAGCTGTATGTGGTCCTACTACCAGAACCTCTGTATTACCAGGATTAAGCAGGAGGAAGTTACTTAACATCCAGGCTTTCACATATTGCTCAACTTTATTTAGCTGTTTTTTTCATTTGGCCTCGCTGAGACATATAACTGTGTGTCATCAGGGTAACAATGGAAACTAATATCATATTTACAAATTATATTGCCCAGAGGAGCACAGGACTACATTTACGACTTTAACAAGTACTGTCTCTGTGCTGTGATAAGGTCTAAATCTTGATTGATAAAGTTTGTGTATGTTATACCTGTATCTATATTAACTTACATTAACTATGACCTATATGACATATGACCTTCTTCCAATGATCCAATGCAAAATTGTGTGATCATGACTATTCAAAATTTTCTGCTGATTACATCTTGAAGATGATGGTTCCTCAATTTCCTTCCTAATTTTAATAATGCGTTGGACAATTCTTAACCCAATTTTAGTTGCTTCATTTCTCTCCTCAGGTATTTTCTTTGGTTGATGCATGCCAATATTTTGACCTTTACGAAACAGATTAACATTTTTTCCATGACCACAGGATGTATTTTCTGACATGGTTGTTTAAGCAAGGGGCAGAGACTCACTGCATCACCTAAAACATAATCATCCTTGCAGCAATTATCTAATGGATAGGCTCTTACCTATATTCTTAGCTTAATCCAGGTGGTTACTTTTTTGTACATCACAAAGTTTTCAATTCAATCAATTTTTGATTGAGTTTTTCAATCAATTTATGCAGATTACTAAGGACTGAATGAAGAGCAATTGTACAAATAAGATGATAAACTAAACTGATGGTACTCTGGAAAAGGATGTCTGCCAAATGGTGTAAATGTTTTGTCAAACTTTTTCTGTCCTGCCATTGCAGAAACCATCTGACAAAATTACTCAAAAAATGAAGAAATGAATGCATCCAATTAAAAGCAGTCATTACTGAGGTATCAGTATTATCATGCTGTGTATTTTTTTCTCTTTTAATCAATTATAAGCAGTACTTCGCACAGTATAAGCAGTACTTTGTTGTATAAATTAGACATTAATTTATACAACAATGAAATTAATGTCTAATTTGTGGCTTCTTATAAAGAGATGTTAAACAAAACAAATACAAAATATAGAAACAAGGATCAATCTCGAATTTCCACTGAACACTATACAAGCTCTCACTATTTTGCACAGAAGAATACAGCGATCAGGTATAACATTGTGTCCATTATTTTTCCTGCTTCTAACACATCAACAAAATGCTGCTTAATATATCATATCTACTAACGGATAAAGAAATAATCAATGTTATTCACTATCCACTCATAATGTTCTCAGGTTATAATGTATTGTATGGTGGCTGTATTATTATATGTAATTTATATATGTACTAAAAGGTGATTGATGTCCATTAGTACTGTTTTTGAATGCTATTTGTTGAAGTATCATTTCACAGATATATTGTAATGTGTTTTATGGCCTGTACACAGTTAGTTTAATCTAATACTGCCCCGTATTGAGTATCTGTGATGTGTCTATTCTTATACGACCATTGTATTGTAGGAGTAACTCATGACCCAAACAAACTCACTCTCACTTGTTTACTGAGCAGGTTACGTGTGGTAAATGGGGCTGTAGAAATCCTAGAAGTGCTCAAATGTACGTAACATTCATGCAATGTTTCAGTCAGGATTTAGACCTCATCATAGCACAGATAGAGCACTAGATAAAGTGGTAAATTAGCTGCTACTGGTCTCCCATCAGGCCCGTCTCTGTTTGCTTGTGTTATTTTACTTTAATGCATATTTTGACACCATTGATCATGATATTTTGACAAGAAAATTATATTTAATATAATTTTCAATATTTTGCAAGAATCTATCTTAGGCCTACTGCTTTTTTCTTTATATATGCAGTCTCTGGGTGAAATTAATTCTAAAGATGGTATTATCTTACACTGTATTGCTGACAAATGAACTTTCTTCTATTAAATTCTATTGACAGAAGTATTTTAATTCAGTTAATTCAGAGTTCATGCAGCTTGAAATAAACATCCTGATTACAGGGAATGTTTGGACTGTCTTTTTGTCTCATTATGTGCAGCAATAAAATACATTGGTGTGATTATTTACACTTGCTTTAAAGCTCTTGTAAATAATGCCATGTCGTATTTCATCTCAGAAATATTGTTAAAATAAGAAACATGATTGTGTACCAGGCAGAAAAACTAGTTCATGCTATTGACATTTATGTTAAACTGTAATGCCTAACTGTCTGTATGTATTAGTAAGTGCATAAATAAGTTCCAGTTAGTCCAGAATGCAGCATCAATACCAGAGCTTAATGATATCAACACTGTTTTATCCACTCTGCAATAAAAAATACTTCTCATTAAATAAAAAGCACTAAATGGTGTTAGACCACAGCATTTGCAAAATCTTCTGTTACATTGCAATCTGCAATGCTTACTTCAATCAAAAGGTCTAGGCTGTTTATCTGTACCTTAAATAATTAAGACTATATCACACATTACTATTATAGCGCTGGATATTCTAGTAAGTGCATAAATAAGGTTCTGTTAGTTCAGAATGCAGTAGACAGTTTTCTTCTTGACATCAATAGTGCAGCACCACAAAGCTGTGAATAGTTTTGAACCACAGTATGTGAGTTAACTTTTGATCCTCCACACCTACTTCGATCAAAAGATGCAGGCTTTTTGTTGCCACCTCAAATAGTAAAGACTATTACATGGAATGGCCTTACAATCAGTGTTCTGAAAATATTTGTTTAGTTACAAATTTTTACCAATATGGTTTGTCTTAAGTATAGGAGCAGATCTGGATGAACATGGATATAGGGCGTTTTAGTGAACTAGGATATTTAGATGCTGTTGTCCCCTCACTCTCTCTTGTTTATTCAGGTTTCTATTCTCTTTTTATCGGAGAGGTGCCTCATGTCTGTGTTACCTTCTGGCTTTGTTTTTTTATTTATTCTGCCATAGCTAGTTTGGCCTGAGTCCCTGATTACAATTGCAAATTACCCTGATCATACTGTACTGTGTGTTTAACATTTATATAACAATACGGAGATCAATACTTATTTCTCTCTCCCAGTTAGCTCTGTCTATCTCTCTATGTCTGTCTTTCTTTCTCTCTGCCTCTCTGTTGAATTAAACTTGCTCCTGAGGTACCAGTGACCAGTGTTCCTGTGCTTTTCTCCTCTTCAGATCTGCCATTTTCATACTAACTTCCTATAATATACATTGTCTCAAAAATACTATACAAATAAAGCTAAAATGAATTGAATTGAAATCTCATGTATGTTTTATAAATTCTTGAATTGAAGCTGTCATCAGCCCACTCTCATGTATTCATGAATGAATCTTATCCTTAGATCAAGACCTAAAGCACTTCTTGTACGTCGCTCTGGATAAGGGTGTCTGCTAAATACTGCAAATGTAAATGTATTTGCTTAAGTTTGTTAATGGTCATGCTGTGCTCCATCTTATATGTGCTCCCTCATATGGCTTGCCGTAGTGCCTAGTTACTGTACATTCTAAGGACAAGCACATGAGATATGACATGAAATTATGTTGCTTTTAGTGGTACTGCATTGGCATGGTTTAAATAGTACTTATAGGACTGCCCTCAATTGGTGGCAGTGAATGAAGGGGTATCATATAGATTCATATAGATCACAAGTACAGTTATGGGGTACCTCAAGGCTCAGTACTAGGGCCTTACTTATTATGCTTTACATGCTACCCTTAGGAGATATCATCAGGAAACATGGTGTTAACTTTCACTGTTATGCTGATGATACTCAGCTTTATATTTCTTCATGACCCGGTAAAACACTAATGGACTGAAAAACTAATGGACTGCATTGTTGATATAAAAAACTGGATGACAAGTAATTTCTTGCTGCTAAATTCTGAAAAAACAGCGGTATTAATTATTGGGCCTAAAACCTCTGCAGGAAATAACTTAAAACACAGTCCTCATACAGAATGTATGTGTGATATTTGAAAACCATATTGATATTTGCAATACAGGATTGTTAGGATGCATTAATTAGGACAGTTCGAACCAGGAACACTTCCCATAACACCTTACATCATAAAAAGAATGACATGTATGCTTACATTAGCCTGTCTTCTGTTTATTCCAAGGTCATCATTACCACTCAGATCCAGTCTATATCCTATTCAGATGGTCACTGCAGTTACCTGATCCAGTCTTTAACCTGATAATGGGTCGGTACCTCCATAAATAAAAATTCTAATTTGTTGGTCAGAGGAGACTGAGGTTTCTCCCAAGGTTTTTTCTCCATTTGTGTCACTGATGGAGCTTTGATTCCTGTCGCCTGTCTCCTATGGCATGCAATTCCCAGCCAAATTGTATAGAATTTTGTTAGGTTTGTTTCTGTGTGTCCTATTTAATATTGTACATCTGCTTTAACACAATCTGTTTTATTAAAAGCGCTATATAAATAAAGTTTACTTGACAAGCACAGTGTCTGTATTTTTATGCAACAGTAAGAGAACTTAATAATCCATGTTTTTCTCAGGGTCTCTGCTCTGTACGTTTCTTTCTCTTTTGAGTTAAACATGAGGTAATGTGATGGCACTTCTTAACAATCTAAAGATCCATGAAGCATGAAGATTAATTGGAACTGTAATCAATATAAACATTGCTACAATGTGTAGTGAGCTACAATTGCCTTGAACACTTTTGTATTTAAGCACCCATTTAACCATGAACAGTTGATAAGCCCAACAATGATAAACATTTAAAGAATGTACATCTGCTCTCATTCAGAAGAGGATGTGTTTTCTTATGGTCCTGGTTTCTACCTCACCAGGAAGTTGTGTTGATGTTTCTACTTGTTTTCTCTATAGGGGTAAATGTACAGGGACTAAATTATGAATCAAAATATGATATTTATAATTTATATATTTGTGTAATCTGCTTTTGCACAGTATCCATTGTTAAAAGTGGTATTCAAAATAAAATAAAATTGTGTTGAATTAAAGTAAATATTGTAATACATTTATTCCTGTTTGGTAGATATCATCTTTGACAAACAAAACGCATGCAGCATGTTTCTAAATGTCCTACAGGCTGAACCATCATCTTGGGATTATCATTGTTTATGTCTGTGGCTGGCTTGGACCTACTGGGGCTCCCTGCTTAGCACTGGCTGGGTCTTGCCTTGTCTTTATTTCGCTTTGCACGCCTCTATGATGGATGGCCATTAAGGCAGCTTATTGGAAATGGTTTGATTTATGACTTTCTGCTGTCTCAGTCTAATGGCTTCATTTCTTTCAGCCAGCCCATGATGTCACAGCCAAGGTCATTTCAGTAATACCCTTATTCTTTGTTGTGGTTTTCATGAGTTGATGACCAGTGGAGGGGAGGGTTGGGCAAATGCATTGGGACAACCTTTCTTTGTTTGTATACTGTTTTGTATACATGCTGTACACTACCCTGTGTGTTTTGTGAAAGTGATTTTTAAAGTTTTTAGTTAACTCTGTGCTAATACAATTGCAGACATGTACAATAAATTATTGCAAAACTAAATGTTATTTCCAGGACAAGTAATTTTTACTGAGAGGAAATGTGTGAAGCATAACATAAGTAATCCGGGTCGTCTTATTTATTTATCTGGAAAGTTAATTTTGTCTTGTGCAAACAAAATCTTTACTCCCTCACATGGCTATAAACATTAATATTATAGCGATGACTAATAATACTATTTATCACAAGTTATCACTATAAATTGCTAGAATTCATAAATTTTTAGGAAACGAAATCCTGATAATTTGAGAATACATACAACACAAATGAAAAATAATAAAGTAAACCAAATATGTAAACCATGTTTACCTGCTAATTCATTCTTGATAAAATTTCTACCTTTTGACTACCCATGGTGCCTAAGGCTTCCCTGCTGTGTCAAATACATTGAATGCTACAGAGAGATATTTTCATCCAGTATCCTTCCTACTAGAGCTGTAAGCTGGTGTTACCATGGATATTCATCAGTGCATACTTATAACTGTTGTGGCGCACTTAGCCAGAGCTAATTAAGCATCATTTTAATGATTAATTAAAAACAGAGGTCAAATAAAAGGGAGATGTGATAATGAATGCCCAATTTACCCTCTTATTTGAACACTGTTTTTATTAATTCATTGTTTAAAATTATGTCTATGTACATAAGTGTATTCAGAAGTCATACAGACCATTTCATTTTTTACATTGCAGTGTTATGAGAACATTTTCACAGTAGTCTGCATTCTGTATATCATGGTAAAAAAAAAAACATTTACTATAGTTAATTCAGATCTGTTATAACATTTGATATTTATCAGCAATACAATGAAATAATGCTCTAACATAAGTATTCAGACTATTTGCTATGCCACTCTAATTTAAGTTAAGAGTACTTTTACTCTTTCTCGCCTCTCTTACCAAGGCCCATTCTCCCCAATTACTTCCATTGACGAATTATGAATTAAGATTAAGGCAACATATATTTTGTTTGCTTTTTAAATAATAGCCAATTGTTTTCATTTATTATGTTATTGTATCTCAAAGGTGTTACAGAAAAAGGAGATGAACCTGAGATGGGTTTCCACTCTCACAGCAGAGAATCTGAATGTCAGTCTTTTTTCATTTTCATTTTTTAAAGTTGCAACGTTATCACAAATCTATTTGTGCTTTTGTTGTAATGAGGTATTGAGTGTAGACTGGGATAAAAATAATTTAAAGCATGTTAACATCATAACAAATAAAACAACATTAAAAAAATCAAATGTCTATAGACTGAATGCTTTGTATATGGGAATAAAAACAGAAGCTAAAGTAAGTTACTTATTAACAAACCTTGATGGCTAATTATCATTGAGTCTTGCGTAGTTACAAGCTTTATCTACTGGCTTTTAATCAGATTGTAAACAGTGAGGTTCTGGGAAGGTATTACGTTTGGGGAGAGAGGTATGAGATCAGTGTTCTACATGGTGGGAAAGTTTGGCTTCTGTCCTGCATTGAACATGGTCATTGCCTTGCTGTGTCATACAAACTATCAACCCTTATACATATTTCATTCAGGTGTCAAAAGCCAACCACACAACATTGCCCTGGATATTTTTATATGTGTTTGGTGCGGTTTTTATTGCTGAAGGGATGATGCATGCATGTTCACTTAAGATTTTTTGGTTAAAGTTTTTGCTTTTTGGGAGATGATGTAAAAAGCATTTCTGTCATGGGAATTTATCAAGGTTTGTTACTAGACAACAAATACCCAAGAATTCATTAACACATACATGAGAATTAGCCTATTACTTTAAATGTTATTATTTTTTCTCATGCTTCATAGTGTAATAATATATTCTACACAATACTTAATAAATACAAAAGAAATATATCTATTTTGTTCCCTTTCTGTAAAGAAGAATGTGGAAGTAGCATTCAGGTACAGTTCTTTCCCAGAGGGTGGAATAGTAGAGTAGTTCAGCTGTAGCTCGAACAGACTCTTAAATCATGTCTGCTTGCCAGACAATTCCTCTTTAGGCAGCAGAACACAGCATTTGATTTATGAAAACTCTTTCCCTCAATTTGTCACTGACTCACTAAATATATAAGGCAAAACAACTGTTATTTGTGTACTTCAGGTCCAGTTTGCACTTGCTTGTTTTTAAATCACACCAATATAATTAAATATAGGAATTCATTATCATTATCAATATATTCTATGCATTTTAAATACTACTAGTATTAGACATATAAACAGTTATGTATTCATATTTGTATGTTGTATATATGTTAATGCTCATCTAAAATGCCTAAATTCAGCTCAAACTTATATAAACAATCTTTTGATGTTGGTGGATTTGCATGATTTGTGAGTGTGTGTGTTTTATATTTGTGTTATCTGAGACCCAAATTCTATGAAGGCAGTGATATTAGTGCAGCCAACATCCAGTGACAGGGTAAAGATTGATGTCATTTATCTGTTGGAATGGGCAGTAAAAACTCTCTCTGCTAGTGATTGCCTGAACATCACGGTGCTCATCTCGCTGGCTCAGACATGCAGTAAAATCTAACAAGCACTCGCAAGGATGAGTACTGATATTGCCTTCCTTTCATCAGCACAGTGGGCAAACAAACAACAATGGCATCGGAGTACTGCATTGCGTACACATGTAACCTTTTTACTATAATTTCTCAGCATGCTTCAACAGCCCAAACAGTGATGTTGTACTTCCAGTTGCATATAGAAACAATTCATTCTGAAATGCTAACCTTAACCCAAAAGTTCAAAGAGCTGTTCGTATTAAAAACAGATTTATATTAATTTGTTTGCTGTTACTTCTGCTTTGTCAGATATCATTATTAGTGTAATGTGTAGAGAAATTGTATAAAATTGTAATTGGAAATTGGAAATTGTAAAAAAGCATCTTATATAGAGAACAATCCATACTACATACAGAATCATGTTACATTACAAATGTGCAATTTGTAGTTTCGGTCACCAAAACAAATTCCAAAAGTGAAAACCTACTTGGAAATAAAGCGCTTTCTGAATTTTAAATCAATGTCAGAAAGTTTCTAAATAGAGAAAATGTCTGGTGATACTTTAAACCAAGAGTTTTTTTTTTTGCTAATATACTGTCATTTGCCAGTGGACACAATACATCCCGGTATTTTATACTAGATTCATATCATTTAGGGGACATGCAAGTGCCCAGAGGCACTCATGGCATACTTCAATACATCAGAGAACTCACAACTATTCACCCACTAATTTTTTTTTAAACCTTGTGAAAATGTGAACTAATTAAATGCTACAAAAGGTTAATAATTCATTACATACTTACTTATATGCAGCATTTACGCTTACCAAGAATATGATCCTCCAACCCACTCTTCCATTGAGAAGATCTACAATTTGTCCATATGGAGGAACCATGTTTTCTTTTTTGTTTTCTGCTAAAATGTTGCAAATCCAAAGCCAGTAGGGAATATCATGCACATATCACATGGATAGAGCATTATAAAAACGCGCCAGTGCAATTCAGGTTTTATTAAGATTGTGGGAACATCTAGACCAGTAGTTCCAGCGATACTCCATTATCCCTTGAGGCACGGATGATCAATCAGTCTTTGTGCACCTCCAGCACTGTAGCATTCTTAGCCTCTAATCTCCTCTAAGTTAAACCAGATAGTGGCTAGAGTTGATTGCAGCAGCGTGCTCTCATGGATCCATCTTATAGAGACACGATTCAATTATTCCCTTACTCAGCTACCAGAATTAAGTTAGGGTGGTACATAATGCAGTTCCAGAGACTGGCCCTGTCACGAAAAAGCCATTGGAATGGCATGTCCCTGTGCCAAAGTTGGTGTAGCAAGGACCCTTTAGTTCAGCCCACCAATGGGTTAGAAAACCCCCAAATGGAAAATTAGAGGATCCCTTTCAGTATGGAATGAGATTCGAGTTTGAGAGCAAAGTTTAAATGAGGATTTTTTTTCCTGCATGCTGCATTGATTTGTGCATGTCCAGTAAATGGCGCCATGGATCTGAGGGTTTGGGTTCCGTACCAATCAAAAGGAAACATGAGAGTTTTTCTGGCCAGAACATCTATTGGATGTTGGGTTGGGACAACGGAAATAGATCTGATGCATTTCAGTAAGTGGGATGCAAACAAGAGCATTCTTTTTCATTCTGAAGGTTCATTGAGCAGGGCACGTAGAATAGGTCATGAGAAATTTATCGCACCAAAGTTCTATTTATTTGCATATAGAATAGAATTGGGTTGTTTCGGAGTCTGCACTTAATTTTACAAATCATGATAAATAAATAATAAAGATAAACAAATAGTCTGAGTTTTTTGTGAATTCTGACTGGGCCCAGGATCTGCATGGTTCATAATAAAATACTGTCTGTATACAGCCAGTCACTCTGAATAATAGTACTGTGGACCATAAATGTCAGCTCTTTAAATCACAGCTGAAGCTCACTGACTGGTCTCCAAATGCTTCGTCACTACTTAAACTATAGCCTCCCATTTATAATGTGTATGTTTATAAATCACTAAGGAGACCCAACACACTTCCTGCAAGTCAAACAAGAATGAGAGGGCAGGAACGAGTTGGGTGAAAGGGAGGGAAGAAGAGTTGGTGCAAGAGAATGAAAAGGTTTGCGGGCTGAAAGTTATAGGCAATGTGAGAAACTTCAGGAAAAGTCTTTTCCTTTATTATTTGTGTATACAACCTACAAGATGTTATTACTGCACAACAGTATATGTGCTCAATTCTTATTCTCATCATTATGAGGAAGAAAATGTCACAAAACATGGCAGTACATTTGTTGACCCCTAAGTGTTCATTACAGGATATGTGCATCATGATGGATTTTGATGGGTGATTTGACAATTTTTTTTGAGTAAATAAAGTACTTAATGAGTTAATGTGTGCTGTATTGAAGGTTCTAATTTTGCATCTTTTATATTTATTTGCATTTTATAAAAAACAATGGTCAAATAGTGATTGCTCTTTAATCAAAAAAGTTACTTTTGACAGCCCTTATTAAATATTTAATACACAACAAATTTCATTTCATTTTCTACCTAATACCTAATGAATGTATACAGGCTGAACATCCACCACATAGAACACAAGGAGAGGAAATATAATTATGAATAGGTGATCAGAAAATTATGATCAGAAATGTCTCTGTTGTCAGTAATGCTTATATCACTAACCCCTCTGTCTCATATATGTTAGCCAGAGTTCTTGCTGTCTGCAATATAAATAATTGAGCATTGTACCAGAAAATTCTACTTAAGAACAGCAACAAAGTATTTGTACTGCATTACTTCCCATTCCCAAGCCAATACAACCTCTGTGACGTAATTATTCAGAGTGATACAATTCAAATTATTCATAGCATAATCATTTCTATGTACATGTTTAATTACATTTATAGACATATTAAAATATATTCCTGGTTGCAAGTATATGTGCAGATCCTTAAGTTCGGATGTTTTACATTTTTCCAAAGATTTGTTTTATTTGCTAAACTTGTTTACATTTCCATGAAACAGGCGATGTTTCATAAATACTAAATATTAACAGTGCAGTTTGTATAATTAGTTTGGTTAACCAAATTATTATAAATGTTAATTAACATGAGCATATTTTCATTCTGCCAGATTTTCAAACGTTAATGTAAATTAACACTGCAGTTTGTACACTTTCACTACTACGCAAAAATGTATGGATCTTTTTTATATAGAGTTATTTATATGGGAAAGGTTTAATAATTACTTTACACTGAAATTATAAGCATGCCAGTTTAACAACATCCATGCAGATGCACTAATACAACTTTGTTATTTTTCAAATTCCATAGACAGATAAATATTTTTACATTTTAAGCTTTGCTCTGAATGAGTCTGTGGCTGTTTCTGATCACTGAGAAAAGTAATTGTCCTAGTGTTTTAAAGTAATATGTTTGTCAGACCTGGTCAGAAATACAGCCATGTGTATTTTAACCCTATACATCCTGAGTCGATGTGCTGCCAGTTTATTTGTGTATATGGTCAAAGATAAGGTCTGGTATGCTTAGCCGGTGACTCACCCCCAGCAATGCAATCTGCTGCTCATCTTTTCTCTGTTTGTCGCACTGCAAACAAAGTACTCTCTCTCAGTGTCTTGGAAAGCTGAAAGCTGAAAACAGAAAGCTTATTGTCTGGCATGGCTTGGGAAACGTCTGCTTGGAGATATTTACAAGTGCAATTTCCTTTTTTCCCATTTCCTATTTCAACTTTGGGAAATTTTTTAGAATAGCTTTGCCAAAATGCAAATGAGAAGGAAAATCAATGAGTTACAGATAATATCCATATATATATATATATATATATATATATATATATATATATATATATATATATATATATATATATATGATATATATATATATATATATATATATAATATGAGAGAGAGAGAGAGAGAGAGAGAGAGAGAGAGAGAGAGAGAGAGAGAGAGAGAGAGAGAGAGAGAGAGAGAGAGTGTGTGTGTGTGTGTGTGTGTGTGTGTGTGTGTGTGTGTGTGTGAGAATAGTGGTTAACACAGTCGCCTCACACCGCCAGGGTCCCGGTTTGATTCCCAACTCAGCCATGTCTTTGTTAGAGTTTGCATATTCTCCCCTTGCCTCCATGTTTTTTTTTCTCCGGGTTCTCCCAGTCCAAAAACATGCACAGTAGGTTGATTGGCACCTTGGAAAATTGTCCGTAGTGCGTGAATGTGAGTGTGTGTGTGTGCCCTGCAATGGGTTGGCATTCCATCCAGGGTGTATCCTGTTTTAATGCCCATAGACATAGCATCATGTTGTCATGATACTTCGATACTTAACTTCAATATGATACCTTGAAAAATATCCTTATTTGATACCATTTTCGATACAACAGAGAAAAGAATAGTCACAATATTAAGTGGTAAATCTATTTTTTTTATTTGAAGACATATTGCAGAAGTAATAATTTTTTTAATGAAGTTAAATAACCACAAGTCAATTTACATTTGACCACAGTTAAAGTATTTACTTTAACTGTGAACTGATTTCTACATCAGTTCAACTTCAGTTCAATAACTATGATAAAAAAAATGAGACAACATTCATATCAGCAACAATACTAGGCCATCTCTAAGCCATTCAGTAAAGCAAATGATCCAAAATTTATGCATAATAAAAAGTCATTCAAATGCCAAATCTCTGCTGATTTATACTTTTGCATCGAAGCTAAGCTACAGCTGATGCACACCTCGATGCAGAGCACAAGGTCTGTGGTTGGTCGGCTTGGTGTACATATTCTGGCGTATTCCTCTGTACCACCATTTTTAAAGTCCATGCTCAAGAAACAAAACATGAACAATCTTTAGTAAATTGGACTAAACGATGTGAAGCAGCAGATAAGTATGGATAAGTACGGATGTATTCAGACCCCCTTAAATTATTCACTCTTTGTTATATTGCA
The DNA here is from genome assembly GCA_030449085.1 of Kryptopterus vitreolus. Lineage (NCBI taxonomy): Eukaryota > Metazoa > Chordata > Actinopteri > Siluriformes > Siluridae > Kryptopterus > Kryptopterus vitreolus. The sequence continues at coordinate 379,416 of JACRUU010000014.1, forward strand.
GCCATTTGCTAAAATCATTTAAGGTAATTTTTTTCCTCATTAATGTACACACAGCTCCCCAGATTAAGACAAAAAACACAGTTGTTGACATTTTTGCCTATTTATTAAAAAAGAATCGTAAAGTCCTTCAGGTGACCAAGTGACTTCCATTTAAATATTATGGAGGACACTGTACTCTTAGGAACGTTAAATGCAACCGCTAACCTTGGCTAGATCTGTGGCTGGTCTCTGAGCTTTAAAGGGAGTTCCTTTGACCTCATGATTCTCATTTGCTCTGACTCGCACTGTGAGCTGTAAGGTCTTATATAGACAGGTGTGTGGCTTTCCTAATCAAGTCCAATCAGAATAATCAAACACAGTTGGACTCAAATGAAGGCGTAGAACCATCTCAAGGATAGTCAGAAGAAATGGATTGCACCTGAGATATGAGTGTCACAGAAATTGATCTGAATACTTAGGACCATGTGATATTTCAGTTTTTCTTTTTTATTAAATCTGCAAAAATGTCAACAAATATGTGTTTTTGTGTCAGCATGGTGTTTTCGGTGTGTATTAATGAGTAAAAAAATTATTTAAATGATTTTAGCAAATGACTGCAATATAACGGACTCTCAGACTAAAGATGCAGTTCATTGTTTTTATTCATACTGGTAATAGTAAGCACACAGAAAAAATAACACAGGATATCTGGGAGTGAACGGGATCGTTGACAGGAAGGAGAGCACGGGAACGGGCGCACCTTAACCAGAGAGAGCGTAAACTGGAACAGAACAGACAAACAGACAGACAGACAGACAGAGGTTAGTATTAATACAAACACGCTCAATGGCAAAGTAATCAGGTGTCCAGGAGAACAGACCCGGAGTCTTGTGAGGTGGTTTACATAGTGAGTGTGGCTTCTGCTTGAACTGATTAAGGAAAGAGTGATTGAGAAAACACGGCAAGAAGGATATATATATATATATATATATATATATATATATATATATATATATATATATATATATATATATATATATATATATATATATAATATATATATAATCAAATAATCAATCATGCAAAACATGAGTGAACGTGTGAGAACGAGGGACCGCATACAAATATCCCAACTTAAACACTCTTATATCAATAATCCGTGCAGATCTGCTCCTTTATCTATAAAAAACTTACTGACAAACCTACTGATCAAATTTCATTTTTAGTAATATTTATACTACCACTCAAAAGTTTGGGAGAACAAAAAACCCTGAGGCACAGGGAGAACATGCAAACTCCACACACATGGCAGAGACGGGACTCGAACCCTGACCCTGGAGGTGTGAAGCAAACATGCTAACCACTAAGCCACCATACACCTTAGTTGTGTATACTTATTTGCAATTTCAGGCTAAAAATGCAGATTCCTTTGAAAAAAAAATACTTGTTAATTTTAAGAGACCTGTTTTTTAAAAGACCTGACCTATTTTCACTATTCCAATTGTTGGAATAGTCAATTACTAAAATAATTGATAGCAACAGCCCTAATATTGTCACGCTCCTTTATCTCTTTCCCTCCCAATTACTCACTCCTTAATCTGCTCCACCTGTTCCTGATTTGTCCTATCACTCCCATTCCCGTTATAAGCACTCTCCTTCCAACACTACTGATCTGATATCACTTTGAGACACATGCTGTTTGGTGCTCTCTCCAGAGATTCCTGTTTCCAGTCTCTCTCTCACTCTCACTCACTCACTCTCACTCTCACTCACTCTCTCTCTCACTCTCTCACTCACCCACCTTGACCTCAATGAAATTTGCAGCCATTTTGGGTCCCTGAACTGGATTGCCCTGAAGGCTTGGCAATCCTCTCCAAATTTCTGGGGCTAACATGGGCTTTCATCGGATTTCTCCTCCTTTGAATGAGTTACACTTGACTGCTCAATTACCTGTCCTCCATGAGCAATATCTGCTTGACAATTTTCGGAGAAGTAGTTATCCAGTATTTTGGGATGCTCAGCAGTTTTGTCCAATGTATCATTGTATTAGGAATGTCAAGGTTAAATTTGCTTTGACAGCACTAGTTTTAGTTTAATGAGTGATTAAGGCAGCGAGCATTTCTAGGTGAGTGATCTGCTCCTTCACTTTGCGTTGTGTTGGTGAATAAACGAAACCTGAACAATAAAGACACAAGAGAAGAAACTTCTGTTCATGTCCTTTCCAAAAAATGTTTGTATTGACCTTCAATCAGCCCCCTTTCCCAAACAAGTGTCACTTCCGAAGAGGACAAATCCGATGCAAGCCGATGTCAGCCCTTCTGAAATTCGGAGACCCAATCTTTATGGGTTTACGGATCAAAAATGGCTACTAACTTCAGCATTGACCTTTCATCAGCCACATTTCCTGCTATATATATATATATATATATATATATATATATATTATATATATAGATATATATATATATATAATCATATATATATAATCTGCTTGTTTCACTCTGCTTCCGGAATCGTATTGATGAAGTGAACTCTGCTGGTCTCATATTATATACTCTTCTAATCCACAGATTTCTAATCTGTGTGTGTTTTGCTAGCTCCCAAGGCTTGGTTCCAGCAGCACGCTCTCTCCGCTCTCTCCTTGAGACTCGTCTCTCTCCCCAAGTACTGGATTATTGATACTGATGCCACTGCTCCTTCCCTGAGCCAGATACTTCACTCTCTCTCCTTTGGTTTTTCAAATTAAAGTATTTTTGTTAACCTGCATTCTTTTGTCAGTCTGCAAAGACTAACAACAGCATAAACACCGGAGCACTAACCACAGAGGGAATGAACCAAGAGAGTTCACTCCTGTACCCACTAACCCTCCAGACGGCACGGTGGAACTCTCCATTTTGCCCTCACAACATGGGTCTCCAGTCCCATGGCTTGGCAAGCTCCATATGCCGGCTCCCCTGAGGAATGTAATACTGTCAATGTAATACTTTCATTGCCCATTTTCAGGAAGTTTCGGGATGATCAGATGGAGAAGAGTCAGTGGGTGAGCAGCTATATCACCTTTCTCAAGGCACCAGGTCGGTTCAAGAGTACGCCTTATTGTTTCAAAAGTATGTGGTGTCTAGCAGGTAGCTAGCAGGAATGAGTGAGCATTGCTAACCCTGTACTGACAAGGCTTAGAGCCCAGGCTCCACCTGCAGCTCGCAGCTTTACATAACAACTGACAGTCTGGAGCGATTTATGCAATATGCTATCCATTGCTCTACCCGTATGTATGCATGTCTTCCAGAGATCTCAAGTTAGATTCCTCCCCCAGTTTAGTGAGTGGAATCCTCTCCCTTCTTGGAGGTCAACCCTGAACCCATGCAGATAGATAGCAGGGGTCTGCTGATGATCGCCGAACAACAGAGATGAATCACCCAGGGCCTCTGTCTTTATTGTGGGTAGAGTGGCCTTGTCATATGCCTGCATCCTCCATGACCTATGGTGAGTGCCATTTTAGCTTCTAACCACCGTATGAAACCGTTGACTACACTGATTACTATTAACTCTCCTGCTACATCCTTCACAATTTCCAGGCTCCTTGATTCCAGTTCCTCCAGCAATTTCACCGATGGTCAACTCAGCCGTCAGCTTGAACTGTAACCTATCGCCACCAAAACGGTCTCCCATGCTGTGCCAGAAAAGCCTCTCTCCAGGAAGCATATCCGCCATAGTGTTGGTCTGGTACAAATAAAGGTGGGTCAACTCCACACTGAACAGCTCCACCTATTGGTCCTTGGGCTCCCCATGTCTGGTGGAACATAACCCAATGGTTTTATGTGAGACAGGCTAAATCTCAAGCGGGGCTCCAAGTGTTTTCCTAGATACTTACCAACCTTACCTCTTATCTCACCCTCTAGGCTCCCTGTCACCTCCACCTCCATCGAAAGTCCTCAGGACACACGAAGTGTGGACATCCCTGGCTGTTACCCCCCCTACCAAGTGTTCTACCCCCAGGGTGCGACCCAGCTACCACAACATTGCCCTGGGACTGTGCCATTTATCTGGTGCCAGCAGAACCTCTGTCCTGTGAAAAGATCTATCGTCTTTCTCAGCCAGAGCACAAGGCAATGGAAGAGTCCATAACTGAAGCCCCTAGCCAGGGCTATATCCACCCTTGTCACCCACAGCATCAAACTCCTTCTTTGTGGCTAAGAAAGATGAAGGACTTGGTCAGTGCATTGAATATCGAACTTTGAACTTTCAACTTTGATTATCAAACTTCCAATAGGTATGGTACGGGAGGTGATGAAGTTTCAGAGGAATGAAGGTGCAGATCCATTTTTGGCTTTGTAGGCGAGCGTCAGTGTTTTGAATCTTATGCGTGCAGCTACAGGAAGCCAGTGGAGCTAGTGCAGCAGTGGGGTGGTGGAGATAATTTAGGCAGGTTGAACACGAGTCGCTCAGCTGCATTTTGAATCATTTGCAGTGGACCATTAGCGTTCTGAGGTAGACCTGCCAGCAGAGAGTTACAGTAGTACAGTAGGTAGACGCCTTCACCACAGCTGTAGGAGCCATGCTCTCAGGTTCACAGAGTCAACCTGAACATCTCCATCCCTGGCCTACTTCGTACACAAATTTAGCCTGGCAGCTCGTACCTGGTAAGCTCGTACCTCTCCCATCCCAAATCTCCCCTGGTCACACGTAGAAGTGGACTTCATTACTGATCTGCCCCTATCTGAAAGATTTAGTAGACGCTGGATTTGACTCCATGTGATTTCTGGCTATGGGGAATGGTGAAAGAACGTTCCTGGAGTCAGTTCCTCGGCTGGGCTGAGTACACCCAGAACTCTGTACGTCACTCCTCGACTGACCTCACACAGTTCTAGTGCATATTCAGTTTCCAGCCTCCACTATTTCCTGGTCCTGGACCCTCTGTCGATTACTGGTTCTGAGTACCTTGTGGACTGGGAGGGTTACGACACTGATGAATGGGCTTTGGTCCCACATGAGGACATTCTTGACCTGACTTTCCTACATGAGTTCCACACAGCGCACCTTAACCATCCAGGCCCGAGAGGTATGGGCCGTCTCCCTCATCATTGCAGGTTTCAGCCCTTGGAGGCCGTGGTAATGTCACAGTGCTGCCTGATCTCCCTGAAACTTTCTCCCAATGCACACTCTCCCCAGGATTTTAACGAGCCACACCTGCATCCAATCTCCTCACTCTGATTTTATCCCCATATAAGACCACTGGTCACTACATACGCCACGCCCATATTGACAAAGCAAACTCTTCTGGTCTCATATCGTATCATTGCTTAATCTGTCAGATTTCTAATCTGTATTGGTTTTCCCAGCCCCTACAGCTCGCTTCCAGCCACACGACCTCTCTTCGCTCTCCCAGAGTCTCGCCCAAATCCCGGAAAATAACCATACTCCCATTCTCCACACGGAGTTACCTCCTCAAGCCTTGTTTCTCTCCCTAAGAACTGGATTATTGATTGAAGCCACGGCTCCATCCCTGAGCCGGATACTGGACTTGTTCCCTCCACTCTTTGAGTGCTTCCCTTTTCTTCTCTATTTTCTCTCTTCTTTGTTTTTTTTACCTTCTTTTACACATGAATTTTAAATAAGGCTTTTAAAAGAGCAAGGCAGAAAGCAAGTCTCGTTAACATGGAAGAGACATTTCTGATCGCCATCATCTTTTTCTCCGCTTGTGTTCTACTGTATATGTTGGATGTTCAGCCTGGATACATTTATTAGGTAACAATTTTTGTATTAATGTAATAATTAGTCATAATTAATGCAATAAATAATCTCAGAATTAACACTTTTTTCATTATTATTAATGTGTGATTCAGTGCGCATTTCTGTTTGACTTTTTTTAAAGTTAAACATAGAAATAAATATAAAGGAAGCAAAATTAAGACCTTCAGTGCAAAATACATTCATGATGTCCATTCTTTACTCAGATATAAAAAATATATAAAGAATAAACTTGTAATGATAATAATTTGTAATCGGTAAATATTTGTTTTACCACAGATAATTTATTTCAGTGATGCAACTTAAAAGGTGAAACTAATATTGAGATAGACACATAGCAAGATAGTTCAAGCAGTGATTTGTAATAATTGAGATGATTATGGCTTACGGCTCATGAAAACTCCAAATTCACAATCTCAGAAAATTTGAATATTATGATAAGGTGCAATGTTCTAGGCTCAAAATGTCCCACTAATCAGCTAATTAAGCCATAAGACCTGCAAAGGGTTCCTGAGCCTATAAATGGTCTCAATCATGGGAATGACTGCAGACTGCAGAAAACCATCATTGACACCTTCCATAAGGAGGGAAAAGCCTCAAAAGGTAATTGAAAAAGATGTTGGATGTTCCCAAAGTGCTGTATCAAAGCATATTAATAGAAACTTATGTAGAAGCAAAAAGTGTGGAAGAAAAAGGTGCACAAGCCTGGAGACGATTGTCAGGAAAAAGCCATTCAAAAGGGTTCAAAAGACTTTCTCAAGAAGTGGACTGAGGCTAGAGTCGCTCTGCTCCCTGTCCGATGACTCTCTCCCCGAGGCTGTCGTCTCTCGCTGGGGCCTTGTTTAAGGGCCCCCTAATGGCAGCTTGGTGGTGGTGGGATTTGAACCTGCAATCTTTTGATCTTCTGGTCCAATGGCCAATGCCTTAACCACTGAGCTATCAACTCCCTGTCGATCAAGATGGTCCAGGCAGAAGAGGTTCAGAAGGAGCATGTGTAGCTCATCAAATATTTAGGGAGAGAGAGAGAGAGAGAGAGAGAGGGACACACAGATGACACCCTTATTGATACATAATAGTTATGGGCAATGGGCATTGTTTGCTTACTGCAAGACTATGACAGGATAGTTAAAAGGAGTCCCTCATGTCTTACCAGAAGGTAACAGATCTGAGGCCACCCTTTTGCATAAAGCAGCCAGGCACCCTAATGTCTGTAAGCCTAAATGAACATCTTATTCAACAAACACCATGAACCCACCTGATTGTCTCCTTTATATAAAAAATACATATATATATATATATATATATAATATAATATATATATATATATATAAATATAAAAAAAAGGCTTGACTAAATAAGCAAGAGTAATATTGAGTATGTGTCTTCATATCTAGCCTGCACCACCAAGCTGTCTTGTCACTTCTGCACCCTCTATCTAGACTCATAAATTGTTTTAGCTTCACCCTTAACGTTGTAAAATAATCTTTGACCTAAAAAGGTCCTGATAGAACAAGGAAATTAGACTTAATTAATACTTAGGAAATTAAGTATTGAGTATACTAGCATTATATTGCAGATCATTTTTTAAATTAGAAAACGAACTCTGATTGTTCTCAGAAAGCCTATGATAATACAGGATGAATATATGATTAATATTCCTCTGTCTGTTTTATATATACAGTACATATACTCACATATACACAGTCAGGAAGACAGATGGTGGAGTTCATGTCCTTCTACGATCTGCAGAGTAGGTGGGGTGTAAATGAGTTTTTCACATGGATTGTTTGATTTTCACATGGTTGATGTCGGCATGACTGAGTTACTTTACTTGCACAGACTTACTATGGACACATAAGCTTCTGGACATAACTTTCATCATATATATATATATATATATATATATATATATATATATATATATATATATGCACGACACATAGCACGCACACATTATACAGACAGGATATATATATATATATATATATATATATATATATATATATATATATATATATATATATATATATATATATCCTGTCTGTATAACCAGACATATATAACCAGACAGGATACGTGCCAATGTGATAGTGAGAGATCATTAACTCATGTTCTCTTGTTAATTACAGCCATGTTAATCTTGGCTTTCAGAGAATTGATTATTAATGATTCAGTGGGTTTCGAAAATCTGAACTTAACAGTGAAAATGCATCTAGTTTGCTTTTTTCTAATTTAGTAACACTTTACATTTCATTATTTTATTATTGTTTAAATATCAGAGTTTCTTAGTATTTTGTAAGTTCTTTTTTTTGCTTTTGTGTGCACTGGCAACTGGAATGGTTGTTTCATTTGCTTCTCTCTGTGAGTCATCCAATGTATGTTAAAAAAGATCAATGTGTTAGTCATATGAATTTTTACTTCCCTTTTTAATCCCATCAAACAATGTTCTTGTCAACACCTTGTCATTAAAGAGTTTCAAGAAAGTTCGGCTAGACCGAGAACATTGCAGTATTAATCTCATTCACTGGGAAACGCTTACTTTTTCTATTACTGCAAAGCTTTGCTGGTAAGGAGAGCTGTGCTCTATATATTGTATTCTAGGCAGTCATGTTTGTAGGCCACTGTATGTTCTTTGCAGACGACTGACCCAACAGACGCTAACAGAGCCTGACAAACTCAGCCTCATCAGAAGCAAGTGCTAATATGTAATGCCTATGTATTTATTGGAATTAGTGAATGTCATGGGTGTTGGATTTATTATTATTATGGGAGGTGGTAGGTCAATGGTTAAAGTGGTGAAACTGGAAGATCAGAGGTTCAAATCCCACCACCGTTCTTGATAAGGGTGTCTACCAAATGCCATAAATGTAAAGGTATTATAGATTGGCCTTAATGCAGTCTGTTTAATATTTTGTAATTAAGAAGATCAACATATCAAAATTAAAACCAGATTAAAAAGCATAGAACTTCTATACTTCTTATACAGTTATTTATATATTCTTTTCATTAATGAATTTGTCACGCAAAAATTACAGTTCTTACAGGGTTGAATCTGCTTAGAAATTTGCTCAACAGGGCAGTACCAGTTCTGGCATCTCTTATTCTGATAGTAACTAATCAACCCACAACTTCTAATAGTAGAAGATATAATACTTCATTATATGACACATAACACTATGCTGTCAGGTTCACTGACCTTCAGATATATTTATTCAGTATGCCAGTGATTATTTCACTATATTTATCAGAAATAAAATTTCTAATTACAAGTATTTCACTTTTTGTTTTTCTCAAATCAATATACTTAAAGAACAGATAAAATGTAGTGGAATCAGCTTTTCAGCAGTATTAAATTGATGCCCTCAGTCTTGTTGTCATCATCGTGAGGTGCTGTTTGGTACCTCAGGGCCACCTGCAGAATGGACAGCTGCCAAAGAAGGAGGCTACATACATATTCAACAAATTGGACATGCACATATAAGCTGCTTTTAATAGACCATGACAGTGCCAATTGGGCTGGGCAGAGTGAGGGGAAGAGACCTGGCCGTATGTATGTTTACGTATGCTTGTGTTTGGCCCTTTGCAAAGCTACATTCTCTCTCCATGGGTGACTCATGGACTTGGCAGAGTACTTTACCACATGCCGCTTTTGCTTAAACATACTTCACTGTAAACTACCCTTCTCACACAAGCTTTCACACACAGCTTGAGGAATTCTATACCGATTTCAATAAGCAATTTCAATAGAATGTGGCTCTGGAATGGGAAGTGGGGAGTTTAGCTAGAAGCCAGTAGCAGATGGGCAGTAAACTTGCCATCACTACCAACCTGCCAACTAGGGCATCATTTTCAAAGGTTTAAACATTTCATTTTTATCTATTATAAAGAGTGCATTTATATACCTGCACGATAATCTAGGGTTCCAACCATGCTGCGACAAAAAAAAATATAGCAATGCCTTGACATATATGTGCATTTAGACACGATTTTAACATTTATAAAATATCTACACACATTTATGTAATTGTAGGTATTGACACTGTCCTTGTTTTCAAAACAACCTGCACAAGACTGATTGTAAAATTGTTATAAACATTTAGATAAATGACGGATTATTTCTGTTTTGAAGCAATTTGTTGGTGGGCTACCTGCCAGGCTGTCTGTACAGAATGGGACTTTTTAACATATCTCTTATTCACTTGAGAGTGATGTGCCCTGGGGAAGCATTATTTATAACAACAACAGGCGGTTCATTTACCCTTCAGGATGATAATCTGATATTGGTGTTCTTAAGACAGTGCTGGAAAAAGACGTCCTTTTTAGAGGAATAAGAGATGCCATCCTGGGCTGAGAGTTAAGAAAAGAAGGTTATTGTTCACAGTAGAGCTGTGAACTTCAAATTCTCTCCTCTGCATATAACCTTGGTTTGCCACTCATAGTTGGGAGTAGTGCTCAATCACCATAAAAGATTCCAACACTATTATAAGTTATATATATTATAAGAGAGGCAGTATAATTCTAGTGCTAAACTGGCCTCTGACAATGTAACCAATGTTGTTCTTAGCACCCTCCCAATACCCCTTCCTTCAAAATTGATTTAATCATTTTTCTCTTTCTCACTTATTTTCCCAGCATGGGAGATTAGTAGCATTCCAAAACAGTGAGGACATTACAGCAGACATTTCCTGAAAATAGTGGGAGGAAATTTCTTACAAGGCAGTTCTCGATAGAATCGAGTCTTTAAACAGACTACTTGGCTCTAAACATTTTCAAACCCTAAAAGAAAAATAATCAGGTCTATAATTATTTGGACAGCGACCTTTTTTTTTTTTTTTAGATTTTGACTATTTATCCTTTGCAGTCAGTGACCCATGGAAAAGAGAGTTTCCTCTATTGAGACACTTGACTGATAAAAAGTTTTGTTTTAGTACAATTGCAGAAATTGCATTTAATAGTTGTTTATCAACAATATTTGATAATAAATCATATATTAATTGATTCATTTATTAATTATACATTATTAGTATGTACATTATACATTATTAATTTATTATACATTATTTATTTTGGTGCTATACAAGGAAATGTTATTAAAATGATATTTAAAAATATACTCATGAACTTGACTGTATTATAGTTATATATAAGCTTATATATGCAGATATTTGTATGTATAATTTTAAAAATATCATACTAGTATGTTTTTCCTTGATTTTTAATATGTTTCTGTTTTACCAGTAATATTCCTTTACCGATGAAAGAATAGATGGCCAAAGCTAAAAGTGTTTTCATCTCTCTCAATTTCAGTTCTGTTCAGACCATATATTTTGATGTGACTTTGACACTGTCTAGTGGATAAAGAGTGTAGAGTAGTTTATAAATGTTCAGTATCCGTGAGGACATAGCGGAGGACACATAGAGGAGATAGCAATTCTTCATGTGATTTCTGCCTGAAACACACACTGTTCCATAACCCAGTTCACATCAATGACTGGCATCAGTTGAAATCTTTGAAGTTTTATGTACATGCAGCATAAGTGGCATTATTGTTACAGCAGATCGTTTTACACTCAGTACCTTTTATTTATAAGTTTGATTGAGTGACTTTAAGTCAACATGTAGTCTTTGCCAGAGCTTGAGTGGCATGTTGATGGCAGCCCCTGCATGGGGCTTAATGTATTCAGATGATGACAGAAATAGTCCGGTAATTATACATGCCAAAGAGAAAGAAGATTAGGCTGATATTTAAACGTGGGATGACTTGCTGGAGAAAATTAGCGTAGCATTAATTGCATTGCCCTTGTTATAACTGAATCCTTCACCTTTGACACGCAAGAGTCGATGCTGCAAAAGCCCATGCTGATTTAATCACTCCACCATTAATGAGAACTATATTTGGAGTTCACTAAGCAACTACCTATGGAGAGCTCACCTGCAGCAGGTAGAAATTCTTAAGTATTACATGTGCTTTGCTGTATACTGATGGACAACTATAAAGGGCAAAATCACAAAATGTAGCTATAGTAATAATGCTTTTTTTCTGACAGTGTAAAAATAACAAACAAAACACACAAGGCTTACTGTATTTGAGTGTGATACAGGGCAACAGATCTCATAATGATGTTTCTTTACTGACAAAATATTTTTGACCAAATCTGGGAACATTCTGGATACATTTGTAATGACAGAATGAAAAAAATAGACTTTAGCTGCTCTGTAGGTATAATTAATCATGATAGGTTTTTAAAGCATGAAAAGCAGCAGGCTTTTCAAATTCACATTCCAGATGAACAATCTTTCACAGCAGTAGACTTGCTTGTCACAGAATATGTCCCAGTGTGTTCTGTTATCACATTGGAGCCTTTTCAAGCTCCAGTGAGCTTGCATACATATTACACAATTTTTGTAAATGCAATTAAGGAACAAAGATGAAAGTGAGATGCTAGTGAAAATTTATTATTTTGATGGGATCGTATATAAACATCAAATTAAACTATTAGGTTTCACCAGATTTAATCTAAATGTACTACATCACAAAGGGCAAATGGTATTCTATAAAGGGGCTGACTCCACTATCTGAAAGCTTTTGAGGAGGAGTGTCTCTCTGCTAAACATTGAACTAGTACCACTTGAACAGGAGAACATGCCGGGGTAGTAAACCAACACTCATTGAGGCAGGCACAGATGTATGACAGTGGGAACCTCTGAAAGAAGATGAACATCAAAGGGAAAGCTGAAGCTTAGATTTCACCCGTTCAATGGTATCTGAACCTCCTTGTATTAAGATTTCTTTGACCATTTCTTTAACCTGATTCTTATGAAGTCGAAAAAAAAATCGGCTGTACATTTGCACAGTGACTAAGCAGTCCATCATTTGTAATTTATTAATCACTTTGTGTTTTGGACCATAAAAGGCAAAAGACATTTATTTGCTTTCTTTTCTCTCTAACAAGAAATATTAACCATATTTAAGTGGATCAGTTCAAGTCTTTGCACAAGCAAAATCGGGCACTTGCATCCAAACATTTTCCAGCTCTAACGAAAAAGAATCCAGTCCATAAATATTTGGACATCAACATTTTTAAACATTTGGCCACTGTACACCATTGTTTGATTATTATTTATCTATTGCAGTCAGTGACCCATGGACAAGAAAGCTTCCTCTATTGAGACACTTGACTGATAAACAAAGAAGTTTTTATTTTATTACAATTGCCAAAATTTCATTTAATAGTTGTTTATCAAAATCTGTAAAAGCTAACAGTTGCATATAATGATTGATTCATTTATTTAATAATATGTATTTTGGTGCTATGAAAGGAAATATTATGAAAATTATATTTAAAAATTGTAAGAAATACTTATGAACTTGAATGTATTATAGTTATATATAAACTTCAAATTTAATGCTTATTTACTATTTTATACATATTTTTAACATATTCTTGATACTTAATGTGCTAGACTGTAGTGCTTATGGATGTGTTTCCAAGGTGATAAACTTTTCACTTTGCAAGTGACATATGGTTGGATCTGTGCTTGGGGTGTGTGTGTTCATATTTCTCGGAGGCAAGGACCTGAGAAGGTGGAGGGTATGAAACCACCCCCAATCAATTTAGTGTCATAGCCCAAGGAGAGCTCAGCCGTGTCACCTTTTTAATTACAATGGCTGTATTTTCATAGCACAGATGAAGCAGTGCTCTGTCAGGTGATGAAACAAATGCAATGTGAGAAAGAAAAACAATTTACCAAGTTTCCTCCTTGTCATGAGCTTCCATATGTACTTCCATCTACAATAACACCTATGTGTTTTGGTGGGATATATCCTAATTACAAAAAGAGGGAAAAAGCATGAATGTGTTTTTTTTTTTATGTGATGCATTTTTACATGTATTTTTCCCCTTATGTCTCAAATGTTTTATGTATATTTGTCCATTTAAACAAGTGTTATGATTTTTTGTTGCTTTCTTTTTTTTAATTATAATTCTAAGCAAGCATAACAAAGTCTAAAACAACAGACATGTCAACAGACATGTTGGTTTCCATGTTTAAATAATTTTTTTTAAAGTCCTATAATATATTAATTATAACCCTTAAATAAATAGTAATTTACATTAATGTAGTCCATATATTCTGACTAAAGAAAGCCATCTGAAGATAACAGGTATTTTATACAGGTTTCCAATGTAATATTCTTTAGTATTTTTGCATCAATAGTATTAAGTATGATAATTATGATAATTCTCATCAATAATCTCCAAATGCAAGATATTTCATAGTGAACTCAATCTTTTCATCTGTGTAAATCCACTATTTCCTATTAATCCACTATTAATGACTTGTTGTTTACTGCAGAGCATATCCCTGTCTAGTGAACAGTAACCTGAGTACTTCAGAATAACCTTGTACTGAAAAACACCCAACCTCTGGATCACCATGACAGCCATCTGATCCTCAGCAAGCATTATCTGATGGTGCTGCCATGTTTTATTAACATCTAATTAACTTTTTTGAGATCCTGAGAGTATAGGCCATAGATGTTTTGGCTCTAAACATTTAAGAGACATTCAGTCACTCTTATTTTCTAGGTTTGATTATAAAGGCTAGATTTCTGTTTATGCAGAGTAAATGCGCTCAGTACAAATTCATTTCCAGTTTATGAAGGAGATTTGATATTACATGGCTATAATTATTTAGAAAATTATATTACTATTATTATATAGATATAATGCATAAAGTGGTACATTTCTGCATGAAATATCATTGATTACTTATATGTGTACTGTCTGACAGATTAATCAGGGTGTTTTTGAAAATTATCACCAATATGAAATTAATCCATCGTCCATCAACGTCATAGAGGCTGAACTGTCAGTCTGAGAGCATGTGTGGGGCAGCAGGGGTCTGCTGTTAAATTCGAACATGACCCAGAGTCTAAGCATTTTTATAATATTCACACCATCACACATTTCGCATAATATATATATAAATATAAATATATATATATGTGTGTGTGTGTGTGTGATAGTGTGCATATTGTAAAAATGCTTAGACTGTGGGTCATAATGGAGTTCATCTATTGTCTATGGGCATTAAGGCAGGATACACCCTGGATGGAATGCCAACCCATCGCAGGGCACACAGACACACTCACACACACACATTCATACACTAGGGACAATTTTCCAAGGTGCCAATCAACCTACCATGCATGTTTTTGGACCGAGGAGGAAACCGGAGAACCCGGAGAAAAAACCCCTGAGGCACGGGGAGAACATGCAAACTCCACACCCACATGGCCGAGACGGGAATCAAACCCAGACCCTGGCGGTGTGAGGCCGAATGTGCTAACCACTAAGCCACACTGCCCCTCTCATAATGGAGTTGAACAGTAGATATATTACATACAGTATATATTCCATAGAATACAATAGTGTACAAATATTTTGAGTATGCTAAAATATCATCAACCATGTTTCTTAAAAAAATTTAGAAATTTATATTGAGAATTTATACAATTTTAAACCAAATAGTTGTAGGGTTATGAAATATAAATGCAAATATAAATGCATCTATTACAAATCACTTTGAATATATATACATACATACATATATATATATATATATATATATATATATATATATATATATATATATATATATATCACTTCTGCATTTAACACTGTCATCCCTTCCAAGTTAATCACCAAACTTGGAGACCTGGGCATCAACACATCACTTTGCAACTGGCTCCTGGACTTTCTAACCAACAGACCCCAGCATGTACGAATAGATCACCAGTACTCTTCCACTCTCGTCCTTTTCACTGGAATTCACTGGAACTTCAAGGGTGTGCTGAGTCCCTTCCTCTACTCTCTCGTCACCTATGACTGAAAGCCTGTACATAGCTCCAACACAATTATCAAGTTTGCAGACGACACCACGGTGATCGAACTCATCAAAGACAACTATGAGTCAGCTTATAGAGAGGAGGTGGACCGTTTAGCTGCGTGGTGCGCTGGCAATAGCCTGATACACAACTCAAGCAAGACCAAGGAGCTCATAGTTGACTTCAGGAAGGAGAAATGAGACACAGGCACCATTCGTATAAATGGATAGGTGGTGGACTGTGTCACTAGCTTCAAATTCCTGGGTGTCCGCATTTCTGAGGACCTATCCTGGAATACCAACAGCTCTACTCTAATCAGGAAAACTGGTTGGAAAGCTCACCAGCACCTCTTCTTTTTGAGGGCTCTGAGGAAAAATCATCTTTCTCCTGACATCCTGGTGAACTCTTACCATTGCATCATTGAGAGCTTATTGAACACTATCTGGTATGGGAACTGCACTGCATCAGAGCGGAAGTCACCTGAGAGAATGGTGAAAACTGCTTAACGCATTATTGGAGTTCCTCTTCCTAGGATTGAGGACATCAACAGAAAGCGTTGTCTCAGCAGAGCACACTAAATCATAAAGGACTTCTCTCATCCTGCCTACAGACTCTTTGCCCTCCTGTCCTCTAGAAGGTGCTACAGGAGCCTCTGGACCAAGATAAGCAGGCTCAGAAACAGCATTTTCCCTACAGCTGTTTCCTTACTGAACTCTGTTTCCATTGATTCCATTGATGGCACACTATCAGTGTATATAACTTCTTTCTTCTTGTATGACATCATTCTGTATACATTTACATATGTGTATTGTATATAAATGCAAATAATTATATCACTTATCATAGTTACATATAATATCTGTACTACCTCTCTGCATACTGTGTATACATATACAATTATCGATATATTCTATGTATCGTGTATATACTCATCACTTCTCATTTAGTCAATATTACCTCCCCCTACCATACTGTTACACTTTAAAATATGTAAATTACTATATATTCTGCTCATTACATATACCTATCCCTGCTCTTTTACTTTTACTGTATTACCTCTCCCTTTTTACTGTTTATATATGCAATTTACCATAAAATTTCTTCATACTGTACATATGCAAATAGTATTTATTGTTATATACTGATCATATCCATATCCAATTATTTCACCGTGAAATGCAATTCTGGGTGGATGCTAACTGTACCCACATTGCCTTGTACCCACATGTGAGTGTCAAAATTGAATCTAATTTATCTATACAGCTATATATATATATATATATATATATATATATATATATATATATATATATATATATATATATATATATATATATATATATATATATATATATTATAGTCCACTACCAAAAACAAACAAATAAATTGTTAACTACTATGAGTCTCTGGACAGCATTTTGAGTACCAAAGAAAGAATTTTCTCAAATGTTGAGATTTTCACAGTTTAGAAACTGCTCTCTGAGCATCCCTACCACACAAAAGCCAATTGCCACCTCAGGGGAGTTTTATAAATAGTTAGTCTGGTCTTTTTTATATTTTTTTTATATTCTGGTCTGGTATTCTTTTTTCTGTGTGTTTGTGTGTGAGTGCGTGGATGTGTGTGACACATGTAGACTGGTGTGGGAGAGTGAGTCTGCCATGCGTTAACTGCAGACAGACCTGCCGCTTGTTGTGTCAGCGGTGAGGACACACCATCTTCCTGTTTTAGCAACCTGCTTCACAGCACAGAAGGAGAAAGTGCACACACCCTTCATACAGCACCCTTTCTTCACACACCGTACAACCATAAATCATTAGCAGCCACATTTTAATACAGCCTAGGCTGAGAAAGCTTCACATAAAAAAGTGTGCAAAACACCTTAAATCTGCGTTTTAGCTGTGCATGTTTAAGATACCTTGCACACTTGCTGCCAGAATAAATGAATGAGTAATTGTGTTGTTTGGCATGGCACAGTAGGTCTATGTAAGCATGCAAATGACAATACATTGACATTGCCTTTGCCTGTCATGGCTGTCTTCACCTGCTCAACCTATAGCACACGTTTCCATGTGTCGGTTCTATAGCAACACTACCACTAATTACTTTCTAAGTAAGTCAGTCCCTTTATCTTGTTTGCTTTTGTACAGAAATTTGGTTCCAGGCAACCTTTTAAAGCTGAATTTTGTCCTTTTGATAAAATGAATATGCTGTTATATTTATAAACTCTACAGAGACAATTCAAGAGTTAGTAATGCTGTTGCACACTTTTCATGCAGATATTGAATAGTGTAGTATTAACTGCTCTCAGCTACTAGCCAAATAATGCCAAAATGCATCCTTTCCTCTTGCTTTTGTGTACTTCTGATCTGCAGATGGAGTTACCTATATATAATTAGTATGTGCTATGTACCACATCCATGGTACAGCCGGATTGTTCTGCTGTGTGCTATTTAGATAATACATATATGCATACATATAGATACAATACATATAGATAATACAAGATTTGCGTTTGTAGTTCATTTTTGTTTAGGTGTGTGTGTGTGTGTGTGTGTGTGTGTTAGTATGTGTTTATTTATAGTGTGTCTCGCACATTCTTTTCCATTGAGCCCATGTGAGCATTGTGACCTGATGCCAAAAGTGCTCAGTGTTCAAGCCAAGATTGCAAGAATCCTGTCAGTTAGACTTCCTTTGGACTTCAATTAGGAATCTGTAGCACTGGCATGACGTATGGAGCTACATTCCTGGTAGGAGACATGGTTAAACTAGCCAGAAAATGACAGAAAAGTGCAAGGCTCTAACCTTTCATGCCCTTGTGAATTTAATTCTGTGAAATGTTGATAACAGTTGAGAGATGAATGTGGAGCTCGAGACAACCATGGACAAATTTTCACTGCCAGAGCAGCCTTCAGCACCACAATAACAAACCATGATTACTACCAATCTATATGATGAAGGCATTTTCATTGACCTTTTCCCACTGTGTCGTATTTCACATTTGCTATTTGTATGTCTAAGTTGCTACACATGCTATGGCTCACAAAATATGAGACTCTACATATGTGTGGGAGATGTGAAAAGAAAGCAAAGCCTTCTTCAAACTATGGTTATGTTTGTGTAGGCCTGCCTGTCTGTGCGTGTGCATGTGTGTGAAGAGAGAGGTCATGGTAGCAGGCTCATTTAACGCTCTGCCGTTTTTCACTCGTCTCTCTGCCAAAACAACATATTTTCACTCACATCTATGTTATATAGTACTGGCCAGTGCTTGTGTTCTTTCTTTTCACAAGTACATAGAGGTTTAGAGTTTGTGCCACAAAAATCTATTTAATTTTTCATTCCTCATTTTTCAAGTAGAGATCATTTAGGCATAATCCATTCAACCCCTACTCATGCAATTAAAACACACACAGCAACACATATTCGATTATTTGTTTAGTTATAATCAATTAAAATGAGTACATATTCAGAGATGAATATAGTGAATTTTGCTGCCTTACTGCCTAACAATTAAAATACTAATTTATACTATATTCATTATTAGTGATATTCATTAATCTCAAACAAGTGTGTGTGTGTGTGTGTGTGTGTGTGTTTGTGTGTGTGTGTGTGTGTGTTTGTGACACACACAGAAAAAGATAGAGAGGGAGCACATTTAAGACCAGAGGTGGCAAAAGTACACACATTTTTCACTTATGTAGAAGTACAGATACTCATGTTTAAAATACTCGGGTAAAGATTGAAGTACTGACTATACTGTATTACTCCAGATAAATTAAAGAAGTATGGTCTCTGACATATAAGTAAAAGTATCTATTCTAAATGTACCTTAAATATACTTTTTTTGAATACTCTAATAAGCATAGGCATGGACAAATGGCTATGCTTTATGCAAATCTATGTTTATTATTAGTGAAACCAAACTTAATATAGAGCATGAAAACAAATATATTCTTGTAACTGTTTTAAAGGAATTGTGGTGTTTTATTAAGTTTTTATTAAATTAAGTGAATCATTAAGACACCAAACAAAGCCTTTGTCTTCACACTGGTGGTTAATGAGTTAATTTCAGAGAACCTGCAACCCATATTTCATGTTTTCCATATTTTAGAAATAGCACAGTGTTTTGTTAATATGAGTGTATACAAATAAAAGTAGTTTTTTTTATATAAGAACACACATTTCTGTCTGATCTTTAAAAAATACATTCATTTATACAAAAAGACATTGATGATGATGATGATGATGATGATGATGATCAGGTGATCAGGAATGTTGTAGGAATCTGTATTTTCAGTCCTGTTTTCATCAGTGATTCACTATATTAGCCAGACTTCTTGTTGCGTTATGCCTTGTTAGCTTCTGCATTGTTTAGCTTCTTAAGCTAGCCTATATCTGTGGTGCACTGTATCTGTATTTGCACCAAATAGATTAAAACTAAAGTAACAAGCTTGTTTTAATTATGTAAGATGTAGAAAGTACAATTATTTGTGTGCAAGTATAATGAGAAAAGCAAAATGTCTGAAAAATAGGAGTAGTTCTGCCATATTTACCACCTCATGTTTTCCTATAATGAAGGAATTTCTGAATTCTGAATGAATGGCAAAACACGTTAATAACTTCGCAATTAGAATGAAATACAGTAAAAAAAAAAGAATATTATTGCTTTAAAAATACTGAATTTTACTTCATTCTGAAGCTGGATTTGAGGCTCACTATTACTTTACAAGCAAATGATGTTAAAACACACACACACACACACACACACACACACACACACACACACACGCACACAATTGCCTCTTATATCAGAGGTCACACTTAAGCCTATAGTTCAATTTTAAGGTTTAGTGTTTAAGCAGCCCTGCTGTCCAGGAAGCCAGGAGATTAGGACACAATATCTGTATAAGAAGTGACTACAGTCTGTTGCCATCTCCCAGGGTCTGCCCTGTAATTACAGTCCCATACTACATTGCCAAACATCAACTGTCCTGCAAGTTCCCCTCTCATCCACCTGCCAGGTAGTCTTCAAATTAATCACCCTTTCCTTCCTGCACTGCAATCTCTTTACTTTGTTTTCCAAGTTGGTTGCTTTCATGCTAATGGGGGATTCTTGTACCCCAGAGGACACATACAGTAGCTGAATGGCCCTGACTCCAGAATTTGACATGCTGCTGGTGTGTGAGAGTGAACCTCAGTGGTGAGTTTAACAGCCGGAGGCCAGTATTCATCACTCTGACCCTGCATCCTTGTCTATAATTGCTAAATTGCCTACAGATCATAAAAAACAACACTATAATATCATGCAATTTGTACACAAAAAATAAAAGTACTATACAAATAAGATACATTTTAATGTAATTATTTCATATAAATATCATATATAAATATTTATCAATATTTTTTATCGATCATTCTTTTTCTAAGGCTCTAATAAAAAATAACTCATACTCACAATAGCTGTTTCATCACTATTTTAAAATATTTTATAATAAATAATGTCAAAAAACTGTTCATGAGGTGTTAAATGTACTTCACTCTATCTTGTTTTTTTAATTACAGGTTTAATGACATATTCTGTTTTCAGAGTAGTGTGCCATTCTGTCAGTGTGTGAGAAGGATCTTCTGTACTGACCCTCACAGCAGGAGAGGAGCATTTGTCACCGCGACGCGACACAGCGCTCCAGGGCTGCTGCATGCTAATTTTCTCCATTGTTTCAGGGTGACTGCTTTCTCAGTGCTCCTTAACAAAAGGCCTTGGCATGAGGCTCTGATTTGCCTTGTTTAATGTTTACATTTGAATATTAGCCCACATTCAATACTTTGACATACAGGCTAGATGTAGGATTTTCTTTTCCTTTTTACATGTTGTCCAGGTTGCTTTCAGTAGCTATGTTTGTTCCTGTTTAGAATGGGTAATAGTTATATTTATGAAATGTAAGGACATTCATTATTTTTTTAAATACTATTCAGACATAAGATCAATGGCAAGGGTTGTTTTTAATACGATGTGTCAATTCCATACATTATGCTTTAATGATACAGTATGCTATATTTAATTCCATACCGTATGCTAAAATGAACTAAAACTCCTTACAGTAAAGGAGTATAAACATGGATATGTTATGTTAATCAATATGTGTATGTGTTTGTGTGTGTTCATGAGAGATTTTGGCTTCACTGAAGCCACTCTGTTATTTCTGGTATGAGTCCTCAGCAGACAGATTCACGGCGGGTAGCAGCTCGGTAATTGGAGATTCCCAAAGTGATTAAAATTCATTTTTAAGCTTCTCTCATCTGCATAGCCACAGGAGAACCCTGGAGCCATGACGTGCTGCAAGTTTGTGTCGCCGATAAAGGATGGGTCACTAGATAACCCCCCCCCCCCCTTCCCCACACACACACACACTTTTCTTTGACATCTGAAAGAGTGGATTGAGGCCAGGCTAGCCATTTTACCCTAGGGTGGCAACAGGGTCAAAGGTCACTTGTAATAGCTTTGCTGTGAACCTGGAGAAGTGCAAGCACACTGGGTGCCGATTCACTCCACTAAACTTTCACTTCTTCAGCCCATTGAATAAAAACAACCCACACAGTCCTGATGTGAGTGTAATGAGTTTTCATTTGGTGACTGTGCTTACTATGCATTTTTTGCCTTAGTATTGTTGCCACAATTTTAAGAAATATTTTTGTTGAATTTGTTGAGCAATTCTTTATAATGTAATGTCTTTAGATTATAATTTTGTTCACAATACTCTGACCAAAGCAAATAAAGGAACACCATATTCAAAGATGTATACGGGTTCAAATTTCATAGTCAAGCATGTTTTATTCTTGTTATACTATAGCAATCATATCTTGTTCATTAAATACTCACTTTTTAACATGTCATTACTGTTTTCACTACTCAAGTATTTTGTCATCAGCCTCTATCTTATGTTTCAGTATCTAATACATAACAGAAACCTGCAGTGCTTCTTGTTATTAATCAAGCAATGTATGACTTGCTTATGTACGTACAATGTATAAATCTCTTATGGTTTCTGGTGACTTGGTAGCTGGTGGTATGCAGGGCAATTGTCAGAGTTCAATTGTGTGTGTGTGTGTGTGTGTGTGTGTGTGTGTGTGTGTGTGTGTGTGTGTGTGTGTGTGTGTGTGTGTGTGCGTATGTGTGTATGTGTGTGCATGAGTGTGTGTGTACGCTCGTGTGTGTGTGTTTCTGTGTCTGTTGCCTCATGCGGATGTATGGGCTGCCATGGAGTAGGGCTGTGGTGTTTTGTGACCGTTGCAGGCTCTTTCCTCTGCGGAAGCAGCAACTCCCCAACTCAGAACAGACAACAAGCTCATGGCCCAGCCTGAGAAATAGTCCATAGGCTGTCACACATATCCAGCACAATTTATTCCTTGCAAGTGCTGCAAAAAAGTCACCTGAATTTTGTGCTTTTTTATGTTTTTAGCTGTTAACTTGAACTTGAAATCTTTAAGTAGATTTTTTGTTTTAGATGTTTTAAATTTTAGATGTGTCATCGATGTGTTCTATGAGGTCTATTATATAGACTGTTTGTTTTTGTAGTTATTTTTATTAATTATATTGTAGTTTTTTGTAACCATTTTATATTTTGGAGCAAACAATATCATCTCATTTTCTTAATGTGCAATAGTTGTTAATGTTAATGGTAAGAAATAAAGAAAAAAATGTAGAAATATACATTGTGTTGCATATAGGCATATAGGAAAAATAGCATTTAAGATATATATATTCATTTTTATTTATTTTTTATTTTTTTGCATAAATGGTATGAACCATTTTGAGAAATTGTGTTGTGTCAAGAACAGGCAGAGACGACAGTGATCCTCAATAGACAATAGCTGCAGCTTGGATGCGCATACCTTCTGTCTCCTAGACAGGAGCAGACTTGAACTCTGAATGTGACACCAGGCCCTGTGGGAAAAAAAAGGAAATTTAAATCTACAATTACATGCAAATCCTTTGAACTCAGCTTTGAGTTCAGGGGCACAGAAAACGTTAAGATTGACTAATGTCTCTTTTTAGTCCTACACAAGCTATAAGTGGCTTATTAGTACAGTTTAGTTATTTTTTTATTTTACATTATCCCTGGTGCTTATGGATTATTTAAAATGTTCTTAAAGCATACAGTTATTTGTAGAAGATTTAACCTTCTGCAATAAGACATTAATCATTTCTTGTAGCTAAACAATATATTTATTTAGCAGAAAACTATCAATAGATTTGAGAAATACAGAACACCTAATTATAACAGTCAATATTCAGCCTACTGATTTTAATTGCATATATTTAACTCTTTAATAGACAACATAAGTAAAAAAATATATATATCACTTTAAAGGTACAAGGCCTATATTTGACACAATCCAAGTAGTTCCCTTTTGGCTGAATTTTCTTGTCAGCCATCCTTTCCCAATAATCAATATGAAATGATTATTGAACTGAATAAATAACTTAAAATCTAATTGATTTATCTATACATTGTTTGTTCATTTACACTAGACAATTGAAGTAAATAAGAATTATCAGTCGATCTCCAAGTTAAACTGTTGGAAACAGGAAAATTGGGCAAGCATAAGGATCTCAGCAAATTTGACAAAAGCCAAATTGTGTCTTCAAAACCAAAGGTCTGGTGTTGCGTTCATACTGTGTAGTGGTTATTTCCTACAAAATGTGAAAGGCTAGTTAAAAAAAAGGCCTTTCTGGTCCAAATCCTACAGAATAGCTACTGTACTACTGGACCATTGAGCAATAAAAGGAGGTTTGGTCTGTTTAGTCACATTTTCTATATATATTGGGGTACTTAGGGTAGTGAAGAGATAACACTGATATGAAAACATGTTGGCAGAGGCAACATGATGTTCTGGATAATGTTCCGCTAAGAAAGTTTAGGTCCTGACATTCATGTGAATTATCTTGATATGTTCCACCTTCCAAATCATTTTGTTTACACCTTTATTTTACATTATATATTAATATTTATGACTGACTTTTAACTTATGTTTTCTAAGAATAATTTATAAGCTTTATATATACTTTATAAATATAATCTTCTATGGCCCAAATCTGTAAATAAGCATATAGTGAGCTGATGGATTCTGTAGGGGGCAGCAGGAGTCCAGTCTCTTATTCTAACAGCAGCAGTCATGCACAATCATGCTACAATCCCGCACATCTCAGAGATGCAGCATTTTAACCAGCATGAAACGTAAGATTGATGTTAAAAAATGTTGGATCTAGACAGAAAAGATGTAAACATTAAATATATCATTTATTGACAAAGAAAAATCACCAATGAAATAGTGAATAAATATATGTATCATTATTTTTCAAAATTATTTTAATATCAATATGTTTTTTTTTAGAATAATGCATAAAAATATAGACATGGAAATATTGATGTTATTTGCAAATAAAGAAATACACTAATGCCTGTTAAATTTATACATTCAGCTAAACATTTTCTTTAAAGTTTACCAATTTACCATTAGTCATAGTTGTAGCCACATATATTTGTTTTAAAACTTGCTTGTGTTTCATATGGATTTGGTGATTCCATATGAAACACATATGTACTTAACTCTTTTTCACTAGTGTGCAAAGAAAAGCCTACAAAGATAATTGATCATTAAAAAAAAAATCTCTTATACTGAGCTTACTGCTAAAATCTCTCTAAAACAGGATTTTCTATCTGATCAGTTCAGTCCATGTACCTTTGAGAAAATCCAATATTTTGTTGTGACAGATAAACACGTGAAAATAAAATAAAAACGGCTGGCTGGCTGAAAATTCTTTGTAAATTAATTGTGGATGGAAAAATGACTTGTGGCTAAGGCATAATTAATTTCGCACCCTAGACAAACAGATATAGTAGGTAGTATGACCTATGTAGGAATACAGTGTAACTCAATAGCTTTTGGTTTATCTGAAATCCAGAGAAACCAGAGACTGGCGTTGTTTGCAAACTCACATGTCATTCCAGGCATGACTGATTTCTCTGTTAAAAGAGGACAAGTAAAACAGTGTTTGAATGAAAAGTAGACCATGATCTGTGGTCTGAGAGAGAAAGTGTGTGTGTGTGTGTGTGTGTGTGTGTGTGTGTGTGTGTGTGTGTGTGTGTGTGTGTGTGTGTGTGTGTGTGTGTGTGTGTGTGTGTGTGTGTGTGTGTGGTTGGGACAGCAGGATCTGCTCAGGGAGATTTATCGCTTCAGGTCTTTGCTTGTATATTTACAGTCTCATGACCTCAGTACAGGCCCATACAGAACATGACTTATTCTCTCACATAACAACTTGGAAAATTAAATGTTTAAAAGTATCACATTAATGTCAAATACTGATTAGTTATTCATTAAATATCTAAAATCCATTTTAGGATTCATTTAGTTACATTGAATTAATCCTCCAAAATAAAGGCAAATAAATTGCGCTGCCTTTAGGAAAGTTTCCGAGCTGTTATGAACAATGCCTATAGGGTTAAATGTGAAGTTGACTGTGACAATGTGGCTCAGTGATCCCATACAATACATACTTTAACAAAGAAGTTTGTTCAGGGATTCAGTTAAATGCCATGTCACACCTCTCTTTCTCAATGATAGAGTGTGTGCATGTTCTACTAAATGGACTTGTCTTGTGAAGCCCTGCGACCCCCGGCCCACCATGCAAGAAAGAGCTCGATGAGATGAAGTAAGCATTAAATAAAACAACAGATGCCTGTTTATTTATCTAGCCCTGAGGCCTAGCTCGGCTGGTGAGTGAATCAACATCAGGCCCATTTTCACAGGAGCAAATGGCGCATGTCATGGGTGGAGCAAACAAGAATATGGCTGAGAGGGTTTTAATCAAGAGACAATGCTGGATCTTTTATCCGAACCCCCTTTCCATTCACGCTGGGCTTATGACTGTGTGCTTTGCATGTGAAAGACTTGGAGTGAAATTTTTTTCTTACAGTGTGTGAGAGCATCTATGGGTGTGTAAAAAAAGATTCTCAGCAATCATGCTGCTGCATTCATGGCTCTCCCCATTTTCTACTCTTCTCACAGGTCCTCTGTGAATGTTCACCTGTCATGGAAAAAAAATATCCATGACAAAAAACTTTACTGTGGAATCACTGTGTTTTATGAGCTATTACATTTTTTTATTCATCTCTGCACAAAAGCAAGTTTTGGTCTGGGGTCGTGTTGCATTTAATATGTAGTAATGGAGATTTTTAACATCTCATTGTTATTCACCACCTCTTTGATACCTAAACTTCAAAATAACCAAGTCTAATGCAGTGTTACTTCTGACCTCCACTTCAACTTTGACCCATGACCTGCTGAGGATCCATCATTGCATTTAAATGGTGCCTTATTGTACAAGAGAGCCTAAAAAACAAGCTACACAAAAACACACATTTCCTCACATCTCTTCATATTCTAACTCTCCCACTACAGTAGTTTTTACCATTGAGTAAAATGTTGCCCTCCTCATTCCTGCTTCTTCTCTTCTTGCTCTTTGGTCTTCTTATTTTCCTCTTCAGCTCTTCATTGTCTTCCCTCTTTTCTCTTTTACTTGTGTGTCAGCAGTATGTAGTGTAAGAGAACCACTGAACTATGTCGTTGGATGACGAATTATGTCGAAAGGATGTCATTAATGAACTGAAGGCCTTCTCAGCCTAGGAATAATGAGATGCAAATATGATGCACAAGCCAAAAACACGGAATGCGGGTCGCAGCAGCTGATTGACATACAGAAGCCCCGCCCAATACAACGAGACCCCCACCCCCTTATCTCTCTCTCTCTCTCTCTTTCTCTCTGTTTCTTTTCCTCTAAGTCGGACTCCATCTAACAATGTAACAACTCCATGTAACAAAAATGTGTGTCTGTTCCTGAAGCAACGCCGCAGAACACACTAAACGTTGGGAATTATACTTAACTCGGCACGTCTACCTGGAGTTAAGTCAACTAATTTGTTCTTCTACAATGATTCCCAACATTGAAAAGCCGTTAAATAAAAGAAACACAGCGACAGTGCTGCTTTTAATCGGTAATCGTTAAGATGGTAAAAAAAAGTGTATGCACATTTTTGTGGATGCATTAACCTCACATATTTTGCACACACCAATTTTAATTACGAAAGACTGATTTACTATTTCATGACATTTACAATAAATGAATGAAAACGTTTTGTGTTTTTAATCTTTATGGTTTCGCAGACATCGTTGCATTAACAATAAAAAATGATAAAACTCATTAATAAATAATACAACAATCAAACAAATGCAATACAGTATAGCATCTTATCTAAATGTAATTATTTTATTCAATCACTGTTTTTGTTTGCGTAGTACATTACAACTAATAGAATTGTAATATTAATATAAAGAATCAAAGTTAAAATGCCATTTGCAAAAGTAAGATAGAAAACACATTTAAACCTTTATTGTGATTAGACAAATAAATTAATAACGAAAAATAAAGTAATCTAAAAGTCGATGTTTGTCATTCAATCACAGCTGTTCGTATATAATTCATCTTAATTTATTATTATTATTATTATTATTATTATTATTATTAACAACAACATCAACAATAGGCAACAATAGTATTGTTGATGTTGTTGTTAATAATAATAATAATAATAATAATAATAACATCAAAAGCAACATCAATAATAATATTAATAATAATAATAATTAATAATAATAATAATAATAATAATAATAATAATAATAATAATAATAATAATAATAATAATTGTGCACTTCCTGTATTTCTCTGCGTAATTATATGGTTGTTCCTTATTAAATAAAAATCGACGGAAACATATATATAAAAACTATATAAAAAAACGTTTATTAGGCATAACATCAAACGAGATTTTTTTCCTGTACTGTGGTTCAGACTTTATTTAGTCTGTCATTGATGTTTTCTCCCACTTTGTGTGTGTGTGTGTTTGTGTGTGTGTGTGTGTGTGTGTTTGTCAGTGTGTGTGTGTGTGTGTGTGTGTGTGTTTGTCAGTGTGTGTGTGACATGGATGTCGCCTCAATTGTTATCCTTCTCTATTCACTGGTGTAGGTTGATTCGGCTGTCGGTAACAAAGCACGGGCGGCGAACCGGGAGCTCTCGCAGCTAGCGCTAAAAGCCTGGAGTCTGTTCCAGCCGGCGGGCTTCAGAGCAACTCGGAAAGACAGAGAAGAAAAAAATTTCTCTTTTAGTGATGAAATTAGAGCAGCACCTGATGATGTCGGTGTGACATGTGTTAATTGCTCCGCAGCTCTCCTAATTAGGGATTTTCATATGGTGGTGCTGCTTCGGAGCGGATAGAGCGCTGGCTGGGTTGCTGCACAAGTCTCCAATTAGTGTAAATGAAACCGATATCGATATATTAAGCGCATGATAGCAACAAAATAAAGATATTGATTCATTTCATATTTAGGTAATTCTGTGCTTTTGGAAATAGCGCAAGGTTTTATTAATGCATCTTCCCCTTGTGAATTTAAATATGAAAAAGCATATATATTGTTTAAAAAATAGTATTTTTGTTTAATTCGGGACTGTTAAATTTACACGAAGCGAACAATGATAAAAAAGGTGGTATATTTTATGAACTACACGTTAAAAAAAGCAAGTATTTATATATTTTAGGCTTGTATTTATGTCAGTATATTTTATTTTTCTTCAATCCTATTTCCACTGCAGTGGCTATCAGTGATGGCCGATTTTGTTTGGATATCTAAGCTTAATTTGGTAATGATGCGATACTATACATTTTAAAATAAATCTTATTTAGAAAATACACATTTTCTGAGGTTCGTTAAAGACTAGATTCTTGCTTTTTACGAATAGTATAGTCTCATGCATCTTTTTGCAAATTACTTGTTACCTAGTATTTATTTTTGTTTTTGTCCTTGGAATATAACACTTTTTTAGATCGGGTGAATTGTTTATGGCACCGCTAATAGGAGTAATTGTTCTGGTTGAAATTGTCTGTCAGGAGAGTGACAGCGGAGATTCTGTGGCTCTTTACCTCTGATCGGCCTCCTCCGCCTTGTAATCAGCAGCGCCACAGCCCCATAACGCGCATGTCAATGCCACTTGCAGCGCCACTTTCATCTCACTGATGACGACCAAAAACAACGAGATGAGTTGCGGGCAGGTGAAATGAGATAAGAGGAGAGAGAGAGAGAGAGAGAGAGAGAGAGAGAGAGAGAGAGAGAAGTGACCAAAATAAAGGCTTTCACTTACGTGTGCTATCCTTGCCGGGCTTGATTCGTAATTTGCTCTCTCTCTCTCTCTCTCTCTCTCTCTCTCTCTCTCTCTCTCTCTCTCTCTCTCTCTCTCTCTCTCTCTCTCTCTCTCTCTCTCTCTCTCTCTCTCTCTCTCTCTCTTATACTCTCTCTCTCTCTCTCTTACACACACACACTCTCTCTCTCTGTCTCTCACTCTCTCTATCTATCTATCTATCTATCTATCTATCTATCTAAGTAAATCTGGCTTATCGTAAGGAGATACTGTGATTCAGAAGTAATGTCAGTTTTTACAGCTTATTACAAAACTCCATGGTGATATTAAATGGCTTGTAGCCATTAAATTACAGGTAGGAGTAACACAAAACAGCCAGTACAGACTAGAAAATCACAACTGAATTTAAATGCAATTACCTGAGTCAGAGCTATAATTCTAGTAGTGTGCATATTGGAATGTCATTATCAAAATATATTATAGGTTATTATAATTGCCTAATAACTTCTCTGTGAGTTGCATGATTACAGCCATACTCCATTTTTAACCTTTCAGTTAAACCTTTACATGATATATGGTCTTATTTGCACAACAGATGCCGCAGGATATCGTACCCAGAGAATATACAAAAGAAAAAATAAACAGCATCCCTCCCTTTAATCATATCAATCAATTTCTGCTTTCAATTTTATTCAAACAATATCATTAGACTGTACATTCATTTATCATGGATGAAAACCAAGATGCCATTAATTATCGTTTCCAGCATGCAGCAAAGTTGATTATGGTGATTTGAATATAAAACAAAACTACACAGATGGGTGGACATTAGGAAGGAGAGGCTCATTTGAATAGGTTAACAGACATTAATGGGAAAGATGATTTATTTTTCTGGCCTGCGCTTTAATGATATTGTTATTCCATGGAGTTATGTGTGTCCTCATAGCCCTGTACTGCAAAAAAAACAAAAAAAACATTTGACTTTTGGTTCCTGGTGAAAAGGTGGTGAAAAGATTTGTAAATATTATTAATATTATTATTATTATTATTATTATTATTATTATTATTATTATTATTATTATTATTATTATTATCAGAGATTAAAAGTAATTGGTATTACCTGTGGGGCATTAACATTTAAAGGTATTATAAATTGAAATGTTAAATAAAATATAATAAAAATTGAACATTTACTGCTTAAAGTAGGGAATGTTGTATTTTTAAGAAAATACTTCTCTAATTGAATAAAATGTAAAATGTTACATAGAGATCAGTTGTTGATTCATTAAGTTATTATATGATTAAAACTTAAATATTAAAAAGATATTTTTAATAGATATGTCTTTTTAAGACCTTTTTTTTCTTTTGTTTTTCTTGTTTTTCTTTTGTTTTGTTTTGAAATAATTAAAAGGGAAGCTTCTTACAAGGCAAGGTCTGATGTTCAGAGGACAGAGCATGTTTAATCTTCACACCGTCAGGCATAAAAACATATATACACATATGGTATATACATTTAAATTGTACTCTATTATCACCTTATGCTTGAACACCGTGGGTTTTTACTGACCTATTTCTGTCCCCTCTCCCCCCCTCTCTCTCTCTACACACTTGCACATATAGAGTACACCCACAGCTACAGGCATTAACCTGTGGAACAAGGCTTTTATGTATGAAAGTGCTTTCACTCCCATTTTCCAATATAATAGATAATACATCCTAAAATGACTTCTTGGCCTCACCGTTAAGGTTTTCCTTTTTAATAAATGTGAGCCATGTGGTGAGACACTGGTCATTTTCTGTGTGTTGGGGTGGGGGGGTATGGGGAGCAAGTTTCCCCGGTGCTCCAGATGAGGCGTTGCACTTAGGAACACGCGTTTCATGATATCATAAAGCTGCAATAGATATCCAAATGAACAACTTGTGCCTTTCATTGACCCCTGCTCAGAAAATCACTAGCGACAGTAGGTTTACTGGGAGAGAAATAGAAGCTGAAAGGGACCGTGGGGGTAGTGACAATGTTGGCAAGCTCTGTATGGGAGCAGGTGCCAACAGAGAGGATAATAAACACGATTCACACAACAGGCTGGCTACTCACTCCAACTAATGTCTTTTGGTCTTTTGGCCATAGTCAGGATATTAGTCTCAAAATTCCACATCAACATAATGAGAATTTGTTTTCTTTGCTAATTGTATCTTCTTCTTTCATCTTTATTTATTTCCTATAATTCACAATTCTGTTTTCATCTCCTTTCACCCCACTGCTTTTTTCTACTCCTGCCTTGCATCTCTCTCTCTCTCTCTCTCTCTCTCTCTCTCTCTACTCTCACTCTCTCTCTTACACACACACACACACACACACACACACACACACACACACACACACACACCAGTCAGGATCTTAATCAGCACCAGATGGACACAGTGTCGAAATTGTCCAAAAGGCTCGGAGAACGCAGGGAGCTGTCAGGCCTGTGGAGAGAGTGGAATTCTTCTGCAATAAAACAGGGATTTATTGCCTCTCTAGACCCTGCTCTGATAAAATGTTCCTTTTCTGATAGAGGGAGGCCACTGTCCATTACACTCACCCAACTCCACTACCAACCTAACAACAAGCTGCTGTCAGAGACCGAAAGCCTTCACGTCCCCTACTGAGCCAAATGAACCTGCTAAAATAGCCGCTTTCCACAATAGGCCAGGTAATTGAAACCAGAATGTGGAGGATTTGATAAATTGCTTGACCCTGAAGGAATTCTCAAGTAATAAATTTTAAGAGCATTTTGGCTTCGTGTTTTGAGTAGGTGCTTGTCTATGCATGTGTCTTAGTGTATGCATGCATTTTTTTTTACATTGGTGCTGATCTGAGTTTTTACTATTTGCAATAATGGACTTTTTACCATCAGTTTTGTCTAGCAAAACCTTGGGTGGGTTTTAAAGCACTTACTCAGGAAAAAATCTAATAAAAATACTTCTTTCACATAGTAGCTGGTTCAGATTAAACCATGTTGCACTGCAAACCATTTGAATCTTTAGGATTCCGCAGATGGTGTGCCATTTATATCTAACACAACAGATAATTGCATCTTTACACTTGATCGTAAAAACAATGACTAAGGCAAAATAAAAAAGACAAGAGAAAACATGCCTGAAAGTTTGCAAATGAATAGTGTGGAATTGCTAATGTGTCAGCCATGTAAATTAAAATGATAATAAAATGATTATAATTCATTTGGTTGTAATTTGTCAGTATGAACACAAATGATTTGCTTATGAGCATTAATTTTAAATATAAGCATTTAGAATGGCTTTAGAAAGTTCATTGTTGGTCCAGCATTCTCAATTTATGATGCTTGTAACATCAAAACCAGGAGCTGGAATATTTTTAGCAGGATAATTATTTTTTTCAGCTTCTTTCACTAAGGGTATATTGTGTTGTGCTAAGAGCTGAGTCACATATAGAGGTGCTGGATCGTAACTCTGTTTTGTTGTTTTGTCCCTTTGTGACTTTCTTTAGGGTACTAAATTATACAGACATGCTAAAAGAACCCTGTTACACATGAGAGACTGCCACAGGTTTCCTGACTTGATGACAGTTACCTGGTGCAGAAATAAAATGAACTCTATTATGGACCAGACACATAAATATTTCCCTTCCTATTTTCCAAAATAGCTTTTAATTTTGTAAGTTTTATGGCTCTAATATTAAGTGCATGTGTTTTACAAGACTTTGTGTCCTCGGAGTCACCTCCCAGCCCCCACTGGCCCCATAAAAATAAAAGATTTGCTGGGTTTTTCTGCCATGGGGAAGGGGAATTCATTGGTCCTTTTCAGACTCACTCCTCCACATCAGTTAACCTCATGCCTCCTTTTTTGGAAGAACAATACTCAGTGAGTCTAGGAACAGGTAACTCCTGTCTATTTACATGAGAGGAGGAGACTCAAGATATGAGCCAATCCATAAATACACTATATTCTCCGTCAAGAGAAAAACTGATATGGAATTGTGCTTTCTGTCAAGATTAAATGTCTATTTGCTTTCTGTTCACATGTGGCAAGAGCACAAAATATTTTGGGCCACCTCACTTGTTTGAGAAAGCATCTTGTCCACCTAAGAATTTACATAAAGCCGACTTTAATCTGGCCACACATTCACTTCATTCACTTAATTCACTTCATTCGCTGAATTTGGGTTTGCTTGTCATCTTTACAAGCTCCAGATCCAGCAGTTTTGTTTGCCAGAGTGTAGGTTTGTTTTTCCTATAATCCACAGCATTGAGCCACAATCATTTTCTTTTCTTTGCTCCAGACGTCAGACAGTGTTCTAAATGTCCTTATCACTCTAAGGACTTATCTTGCGAACCTTGATTAGGATACTGTGGTAACATGGCTATATTTAAAAATATTGAAACATATTTCTATTCTGAAATCTGTCATTGCAGTCAATTTAGTTAGCATGACTTTCTAATTTATTGAAAACTGTCAGCACAACTATACTATGCTATACTATACTATACTATACTATACTATACTATACTATACTATGCTATACTCTTCTATACTATACTACTATAATTAAAGCTTAGAGGATTTCACAAAAAACATATTAGACAATAGATCTGTTCATGATGAAGGAAAGTGTATTACTGATCTGCCACTTGCCCAAAAGGTAAGTGAATAAACAATAAACAGTACATGTATTATTTACAGAAATCACAATCTGGCACATACATCTCCAGCACATACATGCCATAAATCTGTCCTTCTGAACAGCCCTAGTGCGTCTTAAGGTTACTATGTCCATAATACCATAGTTGTAGTTGATTGGTAGACATAAATATTGATGGCAGCTCAGACTCAGTTTAGCACCCAGCAACAATTCATCAGTAAACTGAACCGCTGCTGTATGGATGAATTCAAGGCCTCATATTCCAGGAGCTGCAAGGCCTTAAGCCGTAGGTCAGTATAGCTGACCAACACAAGACATGGTCTCTGGTTTATAGCATACCCTTTCACATGAAATGTACATGGTTTAAAAGAAAATTTGTATTAAAAAAAAGTATTGTAGTAAACAGAACAGAGATACAAGAAACATCTGATTACCAATATAATCTCAACAGACTCCCATCTACACAAGAAAAAACTAGAAAAAATACTGATTGGTGTAGTGTGTGTGTGTGTGTGTGTGTTTGTGTGTGTGTGTGTGTGTGTGTGTGTGTGTATATATCATTTAAAATGTACATATTGAACAGAGTAGTAACAGGGGTTATAAATGAGACTTAGCCTCAAACACATAAAGCACAAAATATTAGTTTTACAAGTTTATTATACCCCACACATTTCTGCTCTTCCCTCTGTGGTCCATTTGGGTTTCACTATTCCATTTACAAGCAGTGACCTTTCTTACATATACCCCAATAATTGTGAGTAGTGCTGAAATATTATAGTAACCACAGTAAACACAGTTCTTGAACTGGAATCCATCCTGTCAAACTAACAATATCTAGATAATGGTGTTTTATGCCTTTGCATTTGCATGTGCATTTGGCTGGCTTGGAATACTCAATTCAGTAAATTTTTATTTATAAAGCGCTTTTAACAATTTGTCATCGTCTCAAAGCAGCTTTACATAATACTTGTGTGAAAAGTGCCCTAATTGTTTCTTGTTTAGCAAGCGGAAGCGACGGTGACGAGGAAAAACTCCCTGGGAACAGGAAGAAACCTTGAGAGGATCCAGACTCAACAGAGAACCCATCCTCATTTGGGTTGTTAGTGTTGTGTGTGGTTGAGGATGTTTATTGTGGAGTGTGGAGTGTATTCATGAATATATATATTCATGAATATATATTTGTTACTTTTATACATGACAAGACAGTAATCATAAGAACAGAGATGCCAACTTATAAACTCAAATATGTTGTCAAATCTGTTTCAAGCTCTTTCTTACATCTTTGAGTGGATCACTACTACTGTCCCAACATGTAAAAAGATAAATTAAGAGTGACTGAATACGCTGAAAATGGGTTCATGCACAAATATGGGTATTAAAGGCTTTAATTAATTCAAGGCTTCTCTTGAGGTTCATTCAAGACACCAGTGGGGCTTTTCTTGTAAAAATAAATCCTAAAGTTTGTGTTCAGAGATTCAGTGCACAGATGAGTTTGGTACTGTATATGTTGAATGTAAAAATAAATTAGACCAGACAGTTTGGGAGTTTATGTATTTTGCTTATTATTGGCTGATAGTGAGATAATTTGCAGTGTTATCTATTCCTTATCATCAACATCAAGAACGCGACAAGTGTTTGACCTTCTCTGCACCAATTTAGTTTAATAGGAAAATACATCAGCTGAGCTCTCTTTCACAATATATGAAAATCTAAACCTAATTATTGATGCTTCTGGTAGTCAATTACTTCTTTCCATTGGATCAAAACGTATTATTAATAATAACAACAACAACAACAACAACAATAATAATAATAATAATAATAATAATAATAATAATAATAATAATAATAATAATAATAATAACCTAATAGTATATATTACAATAAGACGTTAGAGCTGTAACATCAAAAGCAGATATCTAGTAAATTAAAACTGCTTATGGACTTAATAACTCCACGTGTTAAATGTGTACGTTGAATGAAAGTAACACTCGATTAAATCATTAGATTTAACAAATTATGGTTTCTTCTAGTTTAGAACGTTTACGTTGGTAACTTTATTAAACAGCAGTAAACAACAACAACGGCACAGAAATAAAGTCGCTTGATTAACAAGCTTCCACTTGCAGTGTGAAAGCGAACACACGACTTGGGAACCTGACAAGGCGATAGCGCGTCGCTCCGACACACGAGCGCGGAGAGCGGGGCGTTTTGGTGTTAGACCGCTTTAACATAGCTTCGCCACTATCTATTGGCCTTTTTAAAACTGGATTTCACAGCTGGGTTGGATTAGTGTGAACCACACAAACACATACAAACACACACACACACAGTTCAATATGCTGTATAAAGTTGTTATTCTCCATCTCCATCTCTATCTTCTGAATTAAAGGACGGAGAAGTGACCCTGGCGACAGTTACAAATGTTGATATTGTCCTGCATAGGAACACTGGAGACCTGCATTCTTTCCCGCGTTACTGAATTCAGGAGACGAGCTGTACGATTATATAATCTAAACATTTTTTGACAGGTGCACCAAACAGGTACAATCTCGATTAGATTTGTTAATAAATGTGTGTACTCTGTTTTAAACAGGCAGAATGGGCATAAGTGTTTTCAAACAACCACTGAGTGATTCACAGATAATCAAATGTCTGGTAAAAAATGAAACCATTATACTTTCAAGTCGACTAAAAAGTGGGGCATTTGTACTCCATATCACCTCTCTCTCTCTTTCTCTCTCTCTCTCTCTCATTC
The DNA here is from genome assembly GCA_030449085.1 of Kryptopterus vitreolus. Classification (NCBI taxonomy): domain Eukaryota; kingdom Metazoa; phylum Chordata; class Actinopteri; order Siluriformes; family Siluridae; genus Kryptopterus; species Kryptopterus vitreolus. Next base: position 416,702 of record JACRUU010000014.1, read on the forward strand.
TCTCTCCCTCTCACTCTAGCTCTGAAGGTCATCTCGCTCTCTCGCGGCGGGTAAACCAGCTTCGGATGTCACCGTGCTGAGATCCGATCCACTCGTAGCCTTTAATGAGCACCTGCTCAACATGATAAAACCAGCCAAAAACGCACTCACAATCTCCCTCCCATCCTCTCGTGCAGTACGCTATGAAGTATTGTGTTTCGGCAAGACAATAACCCCTCATGTTCTCGCCCCGCTTTGATCGGAGAAAGCATCGGATGCACGACTGTTATCTGGGGGCAAAAAAGCTCAGCCAATAACGACAGCCAGTGCATTTTACTATACTACTATACTAAGGCAAGCGCAACGCCACCCCCAATAACCCCACCCCACCCCCACACACACATAAAATACCAAAATGCCTGAAACATGATTTATTAAACGAATTTTAAAATCGAACATTTAAAGACGCAATTCATGGGCATGTATTTGCTTTAAAACTTGTTTATTTATGATTTAATCTAAAAATTCTGGAAGTTGGACTTTAGATTTTGTGAATTATAAACAAACTAACACGATATTTTATCTTATTCTACAATTTAAAAAAAAAAATTGACACAAAATTGACTTGAAAAAATGAAAATTAATTAAGCCTTCCATCTTAGGGAGTTTACATTTACATATTACTTACATTTATTACGAACAATCTTTTTCATTTTTTTACTGCATGATCTGTGTAAAGCTGTTTTGAGACAATATCCATTGTTAAACGCCCTATACAAATGAAAAAAAATGAATTGAATTGAAAACAAGCGACTCTGAATCGACATCAGTGTTGACTCAATTTTATTCCCTAACAAATTATCGGTTAAGTAAATTAGCAAGTGTGGGCGCATTCAAATGAAAGTATACTGAGTTTATTGTAAACTGAAGTCGCTTGGCTGCGTTACATACTGCTGTAGAGTTAGAACAGTAGGTGAAAAGGTCGTGACTCTTGAAGGTAAATATGTGAGTTGCAAGCTGAGACAAGACAGGCAGCCCGAATTCCGCGCGCATAGCAGCGCAGTGATAAACCTGTGACCCACAACCACGTGACCGCTCGACTTTTATTCACGCTCAAGGACTAGTGCTGTAACCGTGAACCACACAAAAAAAACCCTTTACTTTATAAGGAGCTACATGACACCGACAAACCTCCACAATTTATTACACATATATTAATAACAAGTCATCGATTTAAAGCGGTCCTATGGGATGCAATCTTAATTACAACTCATTTACATCAAGCTATTGTTATATCAAAAATGCAGATTTAGATTTAAAATGTACATTTCTTATAATTATTGTTCAATTGTTGTTGTTGTTTTTTTTTTACCAGAGAGAATGCTGCTCTGATACTGGACTGTGCGCAATTGGTGTTTCCAATCTACGACACTACATAAGAATTTCTGTGCTATCTGTTTTACGGGCGTTTGTAACTGTGCACAGTCCTTCAGTAGATATTCCAACAATCAGTGTTTTGCAATAATTATGTATTTCAGATACAGGTTTATAATTTCAATGTAGGCCCAGCAGTTTAGTCTAGATTTTTTTTTCTTATCTAGATATAGCATTTACAACGAGAACAGAGCTCAAAAAGACCAAAGTATTTTACATCAATGTGAGTATGTACTGTATCTCTGCTCTATCTCTAAAGCTCTTATTTTCATATGTGAAACGAGACAACGTGTGTTTTCATCCATCGACATGTGTGTGTGTGTGTGTGTGTGTGTGTGTGTGTGTGTGTGTGTGTGTGTGTGTGTGTGTGTGTGTGCGCGCGCGCGTGTGTGTGTGTTGACAGATTTGAAGCTTATCATATTATATCTTGACTTCTTTGCCAAATCGCCGTCTGTGCTACGATTACACTTTGATAAAGAAAAAGAGGGCTGTTATACATAACTCAAGAACAATTAAACAAAGAACTGCATAAAATTCACCACAGCACTACAAAATTAGAAACATTCGAACCTAGCTTGTGATGTTCGCTTTACAATTTATATTTACTGTAATTGGTAGATATGTAACCTATCATTTTGTCGAAATCGACGTTATGCTTTATAATTATACTTTAATTTATTAGAGGTTTAGTCCCCAGATTGAACTCTTGTTTAAATGCCCATTCTGTTGTTTCTCTGTCAAAATGAATGCGAAGGATAGTGAAAGAATATAGCGGACAAACAGTAAAGAAGCGACTCCTGACCCCCGGATGCAGCGCCATGGTATCATTGATTACTGGCCCTATGAGATAATGCAATTAGAAATATCAATACGGTGCTGTGGAGTGAATCATTAAGTGGTGACAGTGATAAATGGCAGCACAGAAAATAGCGCGGTCTTTTCCTAAGGGAGCTCAGTGAGGAGGGCGTATGGTCACCGAAAATGACATCCAAAATGTGATAGAGATTCAGGACCTCCCCAACCCAACCTGCCCTGGAATCTCCTAACTTCTCTCCACCTGACACACCTGATGCAGTTCTGTTTTGAGTATGCGCTTGCTAGATCAGGTGCGCCCTCTGCACTGGTCCCCACTGTAGATATAATTGAATAGACTTTTCATTTTGCCCCATGATAAAGTCAGCAGTGTCAGCTATTAAAATCAACATTTAAAATATTATTAATTATCTACTTTAAATCATTAGAGGTCGCGTACATTTATAATAATCACGTTAGTGGTTTCTACGCAACTGTGTTTTGAACGTGGTCAGTTTGCGGACATTTGGGATAATTACTTAATGCTCTTATTAAAACTGTTTTTAGTTGTTTTTGTTTTTTACATAGATTCCTAAACGCATTCGTGCTGTGCCGGTAAATATGCATGATTTAGGCGCTTAAGTATTTGAAAGCTAATAAATTAATCGATCACGTGTTAAGTATACATTTATTTACTTACATGACAAAATTATAGGAAATAAATATTTGCTAATTGCTTGGTAAAATGTTTTCAGTATTAATTGAATTGAATTAGTTCGAACCATTTTAAACACGCGTGCCTGTAAAACAGTGTTGACTTTGTACAAACGTGACCCTTTTCCCCATCGCTGTGCTGCCCAGCCAAACTCATCTAAATGGATCAGAAGATAAAACAGCTGAACTGCTCTCTGTGCCGTACAGTATACACTCACTTAGACGTAGCCCTAAAATGTGGCAATAAAAACATTTTTTTCTTTGTTCACAATTATGGAAGATTATATGCTTATACCTCAACTAAATGATTGTGTGTGTCTGCTGGCTAATTTTATTCACAATTTAGAATGTATTTAATCATGAGTTACATCGCGTCATAATAATAATAATAATAATAATAATAATAATAATAATAATAAGCAGAAGAAATGTAAAATAATAATAAAATAATAATAATAATGATAATAATAAATAATTAGAATAATTAGAATAAAAAAGAGAAGAGAAATAATGATGATGATGATGATGATGATTTGTTCTAAAATGTGCTGTGTTTTAATAAATCCTTAGTAAGTAAAAGTAAGAGTAGCATTTACTAAGGTTTTACTATGAGATCAGAGTTTACAGAAATTTGACAAAACATCATTTCTTCTCATTATTTGCATAAGTAAAGGCGTCAGCACCTGTGAAATATTACTGCTTTCTCTGGGCCGGACCTGATATTCCATGTATGGCTATATCCATATTCCAACGGCTGGACCTTTTTCCTGTTTAAAGTGTAAACGTATAAAGTGGTTTCATAAACAGACACTGTTTTGCTACACTTGAATACATTGGTTACATTTCACACGCTGTGCAGTTTTATAGGGAAAAAATACAACCAAAAAATATCGTGTACGTGTGTGTGTGTGTGTGTGTGTGTGAAGCGTTAACGACTCCAAGCGCTTTCTATGTAAGAAGTTGACTAAGTATGTCCCCTAAATGACAGTTTTCCAGTTCCCCTAAAGAGGGCAGTCAAACATGGCAGATTTATCTGTCTGCTCGCCGGAGCGGCCGATGGCGAATATCTCAGGAATTCGGAGTCGAGCGGATCTGAGCTGATGTATTTAAAAACGCCAAATTGGATTCTGTACGATCATTTGGTAAATTTAAGTTTTTTTTTTCTAAATGAACTTTAATGCTAAAAGTGGATAAATCCTTCTTCACACCTACACCCAGCTCATACATTAAACCGTTCGTCTGTTCACGTGAGAATCCCAGAGACACAAATTCCGGTTTCGGCTGGTTTTGGTCAGAAACACAAAAAGAAGTCACAAAAAAGGGATGTAAAATCGGCCAAATCTCATTTTCTCTCAGTTACCATACTCAAAGCAGAAGAATCCCCAAAACAACATAAATGCAAATAATAGCCCATACCGTCTGTCTTTTGAATTGCATTGAAGATTGTACTGTTGTGCTAATCATAGCCTATAGCATGCAGCAGTACAACCTAATGAAAACAGTAAACGCTAGCTCTGTCCAATATATGCAAAAAATAAACACTTTTGTCTTAATTAATATTATAATAATATTAAATAAACATTATACTCAATACCATATAATGATTTTGGCCTAATAACCACACATGTTATGTAAGTTTTGGTACAGAAAAAATATGAATTTACTTGTTATATAATACAGAACTTCAAACATGAGACAGGAAAAAATGCTGTCCCAATTTTTTGATAACTATTTGATATTCATTGACATTCAAACCGCCACACAAACATACACATAGAGTAAATTCCCAGTGTTGCACATTTTATCTCTAAAAACAATCATAATTGAAGGGCAGTTGGTGGTGCAATCAAACATTTATATATTTAATACTATGAATATCATAGCATGAATTCTTTAGTCTTAAAGGTAAATGTAGTTTTAAGGGTTTAATCTGATTTTAACCTAATTTGAAAAATTGGTGTTCACTAATGCGCCCAATGAAGCAATGAATGTATAGAAGTGCATCAGGTGCAGTGCACATAAACTACACAGTACAGGTACACAGTACTGTATATGCTTGATCATTATGTGTGAATTTCCAGTCATGAGATTCAAAGCTTGTTTAGCAATGGAAAATGTGTCAATATTATTAATAACCCTGACAAATAAGATTTGAAAGACATATATTATGTTGCAAATTATTTTATGACAATTGAGCCTATTTCTGACAATAATCATTTGTGATTCTGCTTAAAATATAAGGTAATTACTGGAGTTTTACTAAAAGGGTATCTCTATATAATAAACCACCATTAGAAGAAAAGGGGCTGGTAAATAATCAATGCAACCAACTGATTTATTGACATACTTATTTCTTTTTTTTGAATGCAGGTGCTTTAAGGAGGAGGTTTTTATGGAGATAGCACACACATAGTGTGGAAAGAAAAAGTTCACATCCTTTTTTTTTTTTTTAAAAATCTATTAGAAACAACATAATATGCAGAACATTACCATTGCATTTACAATACTTAATTCTCAGTTCTTGCATGAGTCCAAATGTAATTTTACAACAGTATACAGAATCTTCTCCACCCTCTCCCTTAGGAGCTGATATAGAAATGAGTTCAAACTTTCTCTTTTCTTAGATTGATTCTTTGCAAAAGAGCACACGTCCCATGGTGTGCATGTTGGCTTCGTTTCTCTTGTCCAGTCTGCACCTAAAAAGAGCTTTTCAGGTTTTGCAGCAAGCCAGCAAGTCATATTTGCTTGGTGAACCCCTAAGAAACCAATCGCTGATCCCCATCCAAATCACAACCGTTTTTAAGAATCCGTTTTTTTTTCTTTTGTAAGGAACTTCATGAAACTATTGATTGTGGATGTCCAAGACTTGTACGTCCACGGTGGGGTCTCCTGGGAAAAATATAAAAGAGCTGGAGGCTGACATGGGCATGGCAGGGTGGGCTGGTTCTCCTCGCATCAACATTGCTGAGTGCTGGGGATGTCCAGGAATGTAGGAACACATTGGATGCCCGAACCGTAGCTGGTGAGGGAGCTGTGGTCCACTGTAGGCAGGCTGGCACATGCCCATGTCCATAGGACTGCTATGAGGCAGAAAGTCCCCTGGCATGCCCTGCAAACCTATGGGTGGAGATACATAAGGAGTGCTTAGTAAAACTCCTTTTGAAACATAATTACTCTGGGAAATCATTATTTTTATACATTTTTATAAATTTTTGCAAAATGGTATACAGTTGGTGTGTACTTGTTTTAGGAACTCGTTAAAGACTCACTCAAGGATCCAAGTACATTATTCCTACAGTCTGGTCACAATTACATTTATACAAGTCTACTGAACTATAAGGCTGTCCTTAACAAAGAGCGAGCAATTTATGAAAATCATGAAAATATTTGTGTAATTATTTAGGATGCATATAATGACAGGACGCTTAGGATGCATGATAATGACATTTTGAGCCTATTATATATCTGCAGAGAAAAAACGAAAAGGTTTCATGGTACACTTGGCTTCAATGAAACACACATTTTGTTTTCAGTATATCAGATGAAAATAAGTAAAATATGCAATGTGTTTAAGCTCTGCACCTCCTCGACTTATCTCTCTTCAACCATATAATAAGAAAAGGTCTGCTATTCAGTCTGAAGCTCCCTTTGAGAAATAGCACCATTGTGCTTAAATTAAAAAGGGAAGTCAAAAACCGACAATGAGAATCACTTGAGAGGATTTACCTGGTTGTGTGCAAGTGTGCCACAAGCAGAAAAGGCCACTGGCCCCGTAGAAGCTCTGCAAAACCCATAGGAGCCTGCTGATCATTTCATTAACCAGCAGTGCTCGCTTAACAGCTTTTGGATGACCACGTGTTTGCCCTAATTTCTAAATGTGTATGTTAGGAAGTTCTATTTTTGCTGTGAAGGATGACCTGAGCTCTTTTGGGGTCATCAGTTATACTTCATTCCAATCTTCAAACATGTAACTTTCAGAATATATATTTTGGTTGAACAAACGTTGTAATAATTGAGAGGAAAGTAATTGAAGACAAAAAGGATTTCCTGCAGAGACAAAGTTCCAGAAGAAGCTATGCAAAGCAGAGTTTGGGCTTGAAAAGGGGGGTGCTTAACCTAATGGCTTCATTATTAGCCTTAACTAATGTGTTCACTGATCACTTGAAAATTCATTCTCCAAATCTGGGAGACACAGAGTTTAGAAAATTGAATTTCTAAATTTGGGGAAATCAGAAGTAATTATGTTGAATGATAACAAAAGAAGGTTTATGGGCTAATGGACATAAAACAACCATGTGCCATGCAATGAAAGCCCCCTCCCATATTCTGCTTGACTACACAGGATCTAAACTGACAGGTGCATTGTTTTCAAGACCCATAAGCTCTATAATCGACATGGATAGAAAGAATAATGCTCTCACTAAGATGGGTTAATTGGCTTTGGTTTTAAGTAATGTTGCAGTGTGACTGCTAGGAACACCTTAATTTCAGGTCTTGGGACTCCCTGGCAAATAACTGCTTAATCTTGCCTTAAGGAAAAATCCCCAACTAATGAAAATTGCTTATAAAATATAATGAACCCTTCCTCTCTTAATCAAATAAGCTAACGTTTTTTTTTCCCTGCAATAACCTATTAATTTAATTGCTCATGAAGTATAAAATACATCACTTACATTTAATTGACCTAGAAACTAAAGTAACAATATTTAAATTAGATAAGCTAGGAATTTTTAGTGATGAAGCCATAAAGACCAGCCATTCTCACATCGACATATTTCTGTCACGCTCCGGTTTCTCTCTCTCTCTCTGTCTCTGTCTCTCTCTCTCTCTCTTTCTCACACACATGCACACTGTTTCTAACTCACTCACTCACCTTCTCTCCCTTTAACCTATCTCATCTGAGATTCCACACATGGCCCAATTACAGAATTCAGCAAGCAAATTGAGGCTGTTTAAAGCAGGTTGCTCGCCAGTCTTCTGGGAACTATGGCAGCTGCTGAAATGCCAGAATTTGTATATGAGGATACACTCTCCCTGTTTAGATACACACACTCACACACTCTCTCTCTCTCTCTCTGTCTCACACACACACAGACACACACATCTCTCTCTCTTTTTCTGTCTGTCTCTCTCTCTCTCTCTTTCTCTCTCTCTCTCTCTCTCTCTCTCTCTCATACACACACAGTGATAACAAGCCAAGATGGATGGGAGGCTTTAAATAGCAAGGGTTGCATTATCATAATGTTTCTCTTGGTTTGGAACAGTACAGTCTAAGAAGTAGACTTTTGAGAACAGAAGCATTCTGTGCATGGTTGCATTAATGCTCCCTATTTTTGCATTCTGAATAAGTCAAATCCATTTGTCACAGTGCTTGTGATGGCATATTTAATTTGGATATAGTCAATTAGGCCGGGATAAGCTGCATACCCTGCTGAGCACACCTCCATTTTGCACTCCTTCACTTCCTCTTTTCCTTCCTCTTTGCCATAAGTAATCCTATTAGGGCAGCCAGACAGGAAAATGGTAGACCAGGTCAGGGTTGATGGAAACACCTCCACAAAAGTCTCACACTAAGAACAGGTTTTTAATTTTAAAAAGCCTGGCTAAGGTTTTGCACAAAAAGGCGCAAGAGTAATGGAAGCGTATTAATGGAACTCATACGTCAGCCATGTTGACATGACATGTTGGTGTGGGCACATTTCTTTTGCTGCACGTTTGCCTCCTTACATTTTGCCAATCAGTCTTTTACTAATAGTAACATCCTGCTAGCACCCAATACCCCTGCCCTCATCCAAAACCTTAACCTCAACCAGTTGAAAATGTGTTTGGCTAGAACATTTACAGTTATATAAAACCTGGTCTCAATCCTGGTCACCACAAGTAACTTTGTATAATTTGTATCATTAGTAATGAGGGTAGTTAATGTTTTGATAGAGTCATACCTAAAAACCACAAAGAAAAAATAATAAATGGAGAAAAGAAACAGCTCAAGAAAGAGATCTTTTTGTACTTACTTCCTCCACTGCTTTGCGATTGGTTAACTAGAGGGTTACATGTAGTGCCACTGTCCTTCCATGCCCATATTCATTCCCATCCCACTCATAGGCCCTAAAAGCAGAGAATACAATAAGAATAGGTTATGAGAGAGTATATGAAAAACGGAATAAGCAGGACAAAAATCAGGATAACGGCACATTCGTGAAAAGGTGAATGGTGATTGGGAAACAAGATCAGCAAGAAAATAATAATGGCAGAGTTAGACAATTAGACTGACTTTAGCCAAATATTGTGTAAATATATTTAAATAGAGTAGGAAGTATGCAAGGACAATGCTGCTGAAACTAAAACAAGTTTGTTTTTTTAATATGTAGTATAGAGTGAGTAAAATTTTGGAAAAAGAGAAAGTACACAGTGATCATCAGGGTTTGTAACGAAAACCATCAAGCAATGCAAATAAAAATATTAGAATAAGACTAAGAGAAACAGTATTAATAATGGGCTAGACATTAACTGCTCTGAGATGCTCAGTGGCTAGTTTAAGTAAGAAAATTAGAATCAGTGGGAAGGTGGGAAATGGCAGGTGAGAGCAAGACATGCCAAGGTCTTACCAGGTGGTCGGATTCCCATGTGCTGCTGGCCGTCCATCACAAAGCCCCCCATGGGCTGACCATCTGGGTTGTAGGGGGCTCCCTGACTTACTGTGGGAGAATGGGGGAGTTCATAGGACAGTGGTCAATTAGTGCATTCATTTTAATTTACGTTTTTGTTGCTGAGAAAACATCTAATAATTGACACACAGGTTATTGCATCTTGCCCGGTTTTACTTTCTCAGTAGTTTCTATTATTATGCATCGCCAAAATTATATACATTTTACATTTCTACTGCTATAGAAAACTGGAAGAATCATCTTCTTTTTTATTCTCCAATCATAATAGATACAGGAGATACGAGTTTTCTCATCAAAACTTCATTGTAAAGACAATTTAACTAAAATATACAAATGAACTAAAATTGATAATTATATAATGTACTCATGTAATTTTACTTTACATTTTATTGTTCTCTGGCTGACTCAAACTAACTTTTGATTGGACAAGGGCCATGGTATTATAGAATCTGACATCACAGCCACTGTTACAATTGCAATACTTTAATCAATAAAGTCTATTTACTTTGCTTCTATTTTCAGGGGAGTATTGGAGCCCTGAGTAAGCATAATTAATGCTATGGGTTAATTGAATGGAATTTAATTTACAGTTTATAGATGGGACTTGCCTGCTCGGTTGGACTGGTCAATCATTGGTTGGACTATTCTCCTTCGTGCATTAATGAACCTGGAAGAGAAAATACAGCACAGCTCAGCATTTTGATTCTTCACTTTTTTCTTGTTAAAGAGCAGTGTCACTTGTACAGTCCAAAGTGTGGACTGCGGTTAGAAAATGTAGTTTGCCCTATTGACATTCACAAATACACTGTCACATAACAGACTAGACCTGCCCAGGCAGCTAATTGGGGAGGTAAAGAAGGAGGGATTATTTTCCTATTCCCTTAAGACCTCATGTGGGAGAGATGGGAGTGTCACAGTGAAATCACCAACAACATAGAAATGTATACTGAATTTACAAAGCTTTAACACTTGTACAAACTTGCACAGCTTCAGTATACACCACCTCAAGCAAATACAGCTAAGCCAACAAAATGGCACTTTGCTTGTTCTCTCTCTGGATGTTTGAGAGACATGTCATGATGTTTTTAGTCTTTGTTTCGGTTAGTATGTGGTGCATTATAGTGGTGATGATTCATATGCCATAGATTTTATTTACACACTTGTGTCACGGGAGTAAATATAGTTTGAGTGGAAATGTACTGATGTTACAATGATAAAAGCAGGCATACATGTCCAGAAAATAGAAAATAGAGTAAAAGATGTATTTGTTGGTTTACTTAAGGATATTTGGAGGGCTTCTGCCAGTGTGAAAATATTCCAACCAAAACTATTCTTTTCCCTCTGTACCCAGCTCAACCTAAACCTTCTCTGCTGACCCTGTGACCTCTGTGACCTCTGGAAGAGGAAGCTCAGGGGTTCTGACTTGATTTATGTCCCCCTGCTGTTGCCACAGTTGGACACTTCCATTTTATCCTTTGAGGGGGGAATTAGTGGACTTTAAAGGAAACAATAGCCAGTCCAATCTTTTCAGGAGGGTAAAGAGTACAGGGGGAAAAGATGGAAAAGAAAGAGCAAAAGGAATTTACAGACAAAGAGTAATTCATGTGCTCATCTGCTAATATACTTTAATTAGAAAAAATGTGGCTTCTAGATGTCGTTTAACCGTCCTTCAGCAAACAAGTAAGTATTGTTATATTTTTACAGTTATCACTGGTATCACCCTCCCAGACCAAACATCATGTTCTAGCCTATGAAAAGAGCAGGGAAGGAATGTAGCAAAATGGCAATACACCATTAAATGAGGCAATGTCTGGAGTTTTATCACCAACAGTGTAGAGAGCATGGGGAGTCTTGGCCTAGGCATTCAGTTTATTGCCTTCTTCTCTCTGCCTCCATCACTGGCTACAGGGTCAGATGCAGGTCACTCTTGAATATATGCTGAGCTCTTCCCGCCATGTTTTTCCTATCTCCCCCACTCTCACTCTATTTTCTCCATCACTCTTTATATGTTTCCTGCAACTGAGGAAACAACTTGACTTTTGTTGTTCATTTTTGAACATCTTGTTCTAATGGTATCTTAAGCTTCCTCTCCCAGACCTCACTATATCTAGGGCCAGATGCACCAGAAAACTGGAACAAAGGACAAGTGCTACACAATACCAAGCAGGGGAGGGAGGGAGGTAGCTAGAGAGAAAGAGATAGACAGGGCAAGATGAGGGCAGGAATGAGAAGGGAGGGAAGGGGGAGCTGTAGGAGTTCTGAGGAAAATGACTGAATTATAATTCTTTACGTTGTGTGCCAGGGAGACAGTTGAAGAAGTTAATAAAAATAGGACTAAAAGAACAAGACAGAAAGCCAATGCACGGGTCGATGGCTAAAGCCAACTTCACCTTGATTATGAGTAAAAAGTTTACCTCTGCGCAAAACAGCCTCACCACAGGGCTGCATTTACGGTCCATTCAGTTTCAACTTCCCATTGCCACACAATGAAAGCAGCTATTCAACCCAGCCATGGACAATGGGGGCCTATTTTGGAGTAAAACGCCACTGGTGGTACCTCTGAAGTTGGGTGAAACGAGTAGGGGCAAAAGGGAAAACACAGGGCTTAGAATAAAAGCCACTTATGAGTCAAATGAGGCAAAAAGAACCCTGGCCTTTCTCTCCCCCATCACCTCTGTACCCACTTCTCCAAAAGTGTGTGTTTGTTCATACTATTTTTTGCAGAGTGAAAGTGGAACTGATTGCTGTCTCGTCTGCAGGGGCCCTTATAATATCCTATTCTCATTACAAACACCCAGGTGTAGCCCAATCGGCACGTGAAATGGCCAATTAAAAGCAAGAAATTGTCTTTTTCATCAGCTGCTTTTGTTGCGTGACCAATTAGGGGAAGATCCAGATTGGAGACACAAAAGGTTATATCACAGTGTGTCTATCTAAATGCATATGAAGCAGGCCATTTTCCTCAGCAAGCCTTCTTTATTCAGCCTGCTCTACTCTTCAAATCTAACCTGAGCACAGAGACAGTGTGTGCATGGCCACAGACAACCATATTCACTCATGAAATCACATTTCAACCCACTCAGCTACATTTACATGTATATTAAAATTCCATACAAGGGCATATTGTTTATGCTGGGAAGAGGAATGGTGACGCTTCCATACATCTGTTATGATAGCAAAAACCTTAACAGTGAAACAATTGAAAGTGGGTACAGTTTGCATATGAAATGTCCAGTTGATCTTTTTTTCACTGGCAGTTGGTCTCACATACACATTGAACAATGTCTTTTATGCATTCAACCACTATACACACCCACATACACCTCCCCCATATTACACCTCTCTGGTGAAGCCAACTTCATTATCCAAGTCTCAACCAGAGATCCATTTACTTAAGTAATTAGTTAGATTAGTCTTCAGTCACATATTGGCATGCCCAGAGGTATATAAGAGCATCACTCCTTTCATTCTCATTTGCTGATAAAAGTCATATAATTCTGGATGAGACCCCCCAACCAACCAACCAACCCCAACTTTGTGCCAAACTGGGTCAGTCTCTCAGCTTGGCCTGTGTTTAAATCAACCCATCTTTCTGTTTCTTGCACAGATTTCATTTATACTCCTGACACTCTTTTCTGTTCGTGTTCACTCCCACAAATTCCTGCCTATACACATGCATACAACTATGGATATTCATAGGCATGGCACTAAGATTTTGAAATGTTTAAAATGCTAACAAATACATCATGCAAAGAAGGCCCTGAACTTTGGTGGCCTTTACAGCCACCATCTTCACATGTTCAAAAATTGAATTTTATCGGAGTCACTTGTAACGTGAGACTTGTAACACCTGTATGTCTTATATTTTAACCTCACTCCCCACCAGAGATTTGACAAGGCACATTGAAGCACATTTCGACTAGAGAGTCCAGCTCCAGTGCACCTTAGGGAACACCAACTCAGCCCTAATTCCTACAAACAATACAGGGATTACCTGGCTCTGCTCTGTGGCAGGTCTCCAGGTCTCCCCTGCCCCCCAAAAAAACAGTGGTGATGTAGAAGGGGTTTTCAGGGAAAGGGTTGGTCTAATCCTTCAGCGCCCGAGTGGCTAGTTTTTTATTACTCCATCAGCTTACTCTCTCTCTTTCTCTCTCTCTCCCCTACATCCTCTAGTACATGTTGCCCTGGCCCAACTCATCACACCAAAGAGAGTTAAAACCTTTCCATTAACAGATCTGTGAAGTTCGCTTTTATGGCACAGGGGCTGCTGCCTAGGGCCCCTGGGACTCACTTTATAAACACACGGCTGGTCAGGGAGATGGAAAGAGAGAAAGGAAAAATGAGTGATGGAGAGAACTGCATGGGCAAACTGGTAGCCTGGCCGACGAAGGTATTGGCCTATATGAAACTTGTTACCTCTAATTTGACACACACATATATATATATATATATATACTATATATATACTATATATATATATATATATAGATTATATATATATATATACTATATATATTATATAGATATTAAATATTTGAATCTATTATGAGAATATACTATATATATATATATTCTATATCTCTCTAATCTCTCTATATATATATATAATATTTCCAATCTATGATGATATAACTATATACTAATATATATATATATATCTATATATATATTATATCAATAGATTCAAATATTGAATCACAATTAATCGCACGACAGCCATGACATTCTCACATTCACACATTTTCAATGTTTCCATAAATTAATATTTTTTCATGTTTATAATACTCTAACTGTAACTAACTTACTGTAACAGTCTATAAATGTCTCACAAAATCTCTCCCGCCAAAGAAAGAAATTATTGATTATTTAATATTCATTATATTAATGTACTATTAATTTCTTGTTAATTTCAATGTTTTTTAGTGGTTGTTTCAATTATAAAACATGGTACGTGGCTCCTTTAAGAATTATGTTTCGTATAAACTGGTGATACATTTAGGATGTACTGAACAGCGAGGAGCTCATACCTGTTGTGAATGCTACAAGGTGTAATTCTGGGGGAAATTCAGGAAACATGAGTGGATGTACTGAAGTTTCGATTTTCATTTCATTTGTTATTTTTTTGTTCTTTGTTGTCCGGGTATCATTTGGCAACACAATGCAGAGTGAATGAGCAGATCAATCACATGTAATAGTAATGCACGCTGCGTTAATCGGGCATTAATAAAATTAAAGTGAATTTGCATTAACAAGTTACTATACACATACACACACACACACACACACACACACACACACACACACACAGACACACACACACACACACACACACATCACATATATATATATATATATATATATATATATATATATATATATATATATATATATTTGTCTGTGTGGTGTGTTTGTTGTATAGAAGAGAGAGAGAGAGAGAGAGAGAGAGAGAGAGAGAGAGATTAAAGGTCTTGAACTGCCTTGGAGCTGGGGAATATGAGGTCATTTTTGGCAGCTTGTAGTCCGATTGCTCTTGCACCCCAGCCTTGAGAGCAAGCAAGTGAAGGAGAGAGAGAGAGAGAGCGAGAGAGAATATTTATTTTCACAATGTGCGTTGATTCGGTACAGGTTGATTCTGTTTTTTTTAGGTAATTGTATCAAGGAGCATTCCCTCACTGTCAGTACAAAACAGACAGGAAGTGTTCAGAAGTGCATCTTAGCAAAAATCTCATTACAAATCAAATCTCATGTGACGTAGAAAATAACGGCATGGAACATTTTATGCCTCTTTGCTCTCAGGTACTGTAGTAGTGGCATCTATCTGTCATCACAGCAATAAATCAACCATCAATAATATCGTGAACAGATCAAAAATCTAGACTGGATAGAGATGATCTAATATGTACTTAATAAGGCAAAGTGAAAATCAAATTGCATTCTTTTAGCTATTTTTGGTTTGGAAACAACAATAGGAGTAAATACCCAGCCAGTGTTTTCAGACACAATGAAACTTATAGATGATGAGGGAAGTGATAAACAGAGATAAAGAAATAAAGGAAGAAAGAAATAATGGAAAATATAGGCAGTGCCTAGGGCTCTCTGTGATGTAAGATGGGTGGAGGGAGAGTTGAAACATTGTATGGTTCACAGAGTCTGTTTAAATGCACGCACACACACACACACACACACACCCCACACACACACACACACACACACACACACACACACACACACACACACACACACACACACACACACACACACGAGTGATACAGAGCTGCCACATACAGTATGTCCTCAAGCTGGAAAAACAAAAGAACAGTTGAAACTGACATACATCTCTTCCACACATTTCTTCAACAAAATATAAATTATGGCTTCATAAGGAGTAAACATTTTCACTTTTCATTTTCATTCACTCATTCATTCATTCATCTTCTACCGCTATATCCGATCTTCCCTCGGGTCACGGGGAGTCTGTGCCTATCTCAGGCGTCTATGGGCATTAAGGCAGGATACACCCTGGATGGAATGCCACCCCATCGCAGGACACACACACACACACACACACACACATTCACACTCACAATCACACAGTAGGGACAATTTTCCAAGGTGCCAATCAAACTACCATGCATGTTTTTGGACCGTGGGGAAACCGGAGAACCCGGAGAAAACCCCCTTGAGACACGGGGAAGAACATGCAAACTCCACACACACACACATGGCCGAGACGGGAATCGAACTCGGACCCTGGCGGTGTGAGGCGAACGTGCTAACCACTAAGCCACCGTGCCCCTACTTTTCATTTTCATTTCACATAAAAGAAATATGCAAACTCTAGGATGATTCCATACACGCCAAGAGAAACATGCAAACACAATCTCGTACACAAGAAAAAAACCCACTCTAACTTGTCTGTTGTTGACATAACGCTGAGAGGAGAGAGATCAGGTCTGAGCAAGTGCTGAAATTCCAGTATGGCATAATTGTTAGCAAACGCTCAAGAACTGATTGAGCCCAAATGTGGAGAAGGACAAACAATAAAAAATACTGACACTCATCAATCTGCACAGGCTGATGTTCCTTTTTAATGAGGGGAGGCAGAACAAGAGGTGTGTGAAAGTGTTTACACTGTGAGAAGGGGTAAATATGCCTATTGTTCAGCAGGGTGACTCCAGAGTGAGGTGGTGTGTTAACCATTATTAGATATACACAGTAGGTCAGAGGTCATGTTTTCTCTCAAAGGCTAAAATGAAATGGCAATGAATAAACATTCTGAGCATGGAGCAATCAGAGATAGCTTATACAGAACAAGTTTCAACTGCTGTTAGCAAGGTAAAGCATGCCAATCATGCAACTCTATCTGTCTCTGTCTCTCTTTCTCTCTCTCTCCCTCTCTCTTATTCTCTCAGGCAAAGAAACCGGATCACAGGACGCTATTTCTCTAAAGTAGCGCCGCCACACTTCTTGCCATGCTTTTAAGACTTTCATAAAAGCCGTCTTATTGACAAAACAATCCATCCCTGAGGTTTAAACACCATCTTTAAGGGCATTATTAAATTCCGCCAGGAAGGGAGGACTGGACATGTGAAACCCGATGACCCGCCCATTGATTTCACATCAGCGCTCTTTATAGAGCATTCTGAGAACACACACTTGCTCTGTTATCATCAGAGACTTAAACTGCTTTCCCTCTTCTCTCTTGCCTATGCTGGTTTCTCCCATTCTCTATTTGCCTTGATGGACGAGTCTTTTTCTCTGTACCTGCTATAAAATAACACAATATCTTTGTAAATCAGCTTGAACACAGTTGCCAAAAATAGATTTTGTAGTCAATCCACATTCTCCACCCACTGCTTGTCTGTTTCAGCTTAACAAGGTGCGCTCACGCATGTGTTTCTGTTTCAGTGCTCATGTGAGCATAACACTGTGTGCATGGGTGTGAGAAAGAAAAGTACATCTTTGCTATGTGTTTTGATCTATTTGCTTTTTTTTATTCCATCTTTCCCATGCAGATTTACATGTGGAATGCCTTATTGGCAGCAACTATTTTTTAAAATGTAAATATCCAGTTAGAAATCATCCCGAAATCCATGTTTGAACAATGATTCCTGAGTGCACACCCTCTACTGCTTTAGCATTTTTATTTTAATCCTGCTGCCAATCCGCAGGACCCTCATCAATAATGATGCAATGCGCAGTTGTTAACACGTCTAAAGCAGAACAGCTGATCTTACCCACATGTAGTTGTAATCAGTTTAAATATAAATAATATAGCACTGAACACTCTGATTTAGAACAGGAATCACCAAACAATTTTTAAAATGAGAAATGCTGAAATATGTCAATAAAATGTGCATGTTTGTGAGATAATTGCTGGTTTCATCTTGAGTCGCTTCTGTTGCTCGCTCTGGTTGATGAATTTCATCACTCTGGATTTGGACTGCTCCATGTCGTGTTAGACCTATGTTTTGACTTGCCTGATAAAAAGAATCCCAGCTCAGGTTGCCTTTAAAATCTATGGGTCAAGAGGTAACATCACCAGGGGTTGCCATGGAGACACCCAATGGTGAGAATCCTACCACTCACTACAGACCTTTAGTGCTACAGACCCCACATTCTAACCCATGGAGTGTGTGTACATCTATCTGTCCTTCATTCTTTCTTCTTTGCTTTTTTGAAGATACTTTCCAGATCACTTAGAGGCACACATACTTAAACACATACACATTCATTGTAAAACTAAATGTGCATACAGAATAAATATCCCAGCTTGCAGGACTTTGTTTTCACTTTAACCATCTTATAAATAATAAACATATTTTACACAGTAACACATAAACAAGGTCAGTTTCTACTTCCACAACACCACTAAACAAAGAATAGCTGGTTAAATGATAAAAAGATTCATGTGACAACCTGTTCCCCAGGGCATAATTTGGCCAAAAGAATTTCCCATGAGAAGGTCACAGAAATTGATAACCTCAACAATATTCCCTAGTGTTTTTGAGCCTGTGCATCAGCAATACTGGATTTGTGAAAATGAATCCTCTGAAGGCATATATTGTGAGTAGGCTGTTGTCTCCAAGGTACCAAATTGAACAAAGGCACACATTATGTTGTCAGAAATTACATTTTCCATAATGGGCTTTAATATGTCTCCCATATTTCCAGTCTAGGCTAATGTCTATATCCAAAGATGGTATGTGACACAGGCTCTGCCCGCATCAAGGCCAATTGATTCAACAAAAAAGATTAGAGGCATATTAATCTCTTAGCTTGATAGAATAAGTAATAAAAGCTTTCATGTTGTGACCCACAACCTTGTGGAAAAAATAAATGTGTGGCGTATGTTTTTACAAGACTGCTATCAAACGTGCTAGCCGAACTTGGTTTCAGTGGCTTACCCCACCTCTCTCCCAAGCCATTTGCTATACATGGCTAATAATGGTAAGTATGTGCTGATGGCCATCACCAATGAAATGCGACCTGGGCCCACTCCAATTTTATTGCAGCTCCAGCAGTGGAGACTGAGGAATCAAAGGAACTAGATAACTGTATGTCCAATGAAAGTGTTCAGTACAGTCTAGGTTTTAGATGAGGATTTAAAGAGACATACAAGGCTCATTTCTCATGGGACTTGCTATTAGCTACACACTCAGAACCCTGGCACATTGTCTCTTGAGAAATACTAGAGCTATCCAATTTTGTGGACTGATGTGAAGGGAGTGAGGTCAGGCTTTGGGATTGGGAGGGGTGTAATACAAATAATTACACACTGTTTGCCAAAGGCAAATCTATTGTTTGCAGGTAAACACAAAAAGTACAATTGACTTACCAATTGTTCACTTGTAGTATGGTAAGGCCAGTGTCTTGGGCCAGCTGTTTTTTCTGTTCTTCTGAAGGATAGGGGTGCTGCAAAAACACACACAAAAAGCACAGTGTGTAAATAAATCAATTAATGAATGTGCTTGCTAGTGAAGTGGGCATCTGCAATGCAGGATGGGAGAGGAGACTCACACATTGAGAGCAAAAAGTGGCAAAACGGTCGTTAATTAGTGCAAGAAAGCAATGTGTGTCTTTCTTAGAGCCATTAATGGAATATGAAATAATGTAATTAATGGAAGTGAAAAAGGCAAGCCAATTATAAGGTTTAGTGAAGTGTAGAAACAGAAGCATTAATTAGGAATGCCATGTTGTACAACCCCACTATCATTTATTTCAGTGCAGTGCCCCTTGGCTGCGCTGCCATGAATACAGAATATGAAATTTCTAAACACATCTTTCTCATGGAATAACGGGTCCTACTGGAATAAACAAATCCTTTTTCTTCAGTACTATCAGTAATACATGTATGTTCATCACTGCCAAATTTGATGAGTTTATATAATAAATGCTGCTCTTTTATAACAGTTGACAGTTGTCATTAATTTTCTAGGCATGCAAGAAATTATATTCACCCTATCATTCGGAAGGCAAGTCCCAATAATGCTGCACCAATGATAAGGATCATAAGGATGTAAGTCTTAACTATGTCATGGCAACATTAGCCAATCACAGGTGCCTCTAAGTGCTTACAAATAGAATACTGAAGTCAGAATTTTACTGCATGTGCACAGTGAAGTTTTTTGCCGGTGGTGTATTCACTAACTGGGTGGGAAATAACAGCTAAATTAAATACAGAGGAATACAGAGGCAGAAAATGAGGGAGTTTCTTCTCCTATTCTCCAACATATACTTCTATATTTATGTCCCGCTTAATACCTGTGGTCTCAGAACAGTGTCTTATAGGATGTGCATAAACTATAACGAATAAGATAGTTTCCATTCCCTCACTTTTCCTTCACAAGAACATGTGGGCCACTGGGTGGCCCCATGCTTCACGGGCAGATCAGCATCTCTAAACCCATTACTAGGGCATAAGCTTGCCATGGATTAACCCATATCATGTGTTTAAACTCGGTCAGAAGTTGACGACTTATCAACATAACTTGTGTTCTCAAGTACAACAATGAACACCCTGTGTGATGTTAGTGACTGCTAGATGCGTTTATTTAGTTTTATTTTACTGAGGTTATATTGCAAATATAATAATAATAATAATAATATTAATACTATAATACTAAAATAATGTTTTTTTTTTTCTCTGGTTTTTTCTCTGTTCTCTCTCCGGTTTCCCGTTTCCTCCTGATCCAAAAACATGCACGGTAGGTTGATTGGCACCTTGGAAAATTGTCCCTAGTGTATGATGTGTGTGTGTGCCATGCAATGGGTTGGCAATCCATCCAGGGTGTATCCTGCCTTAATGCCCATAGATGCCTGAGATAGGCACAGACTCCCCGTGACCCGAGGGAAGATCGGATAAAGCGGTAGAAGATGAATGAATGAATGAATGAATGAATAATAATAATAATAATAATAATAATAATAACAACAATAATAAGTAGATGCCTCAACAACTTATATTTCTTTTTTGCATTTGATAAACTGGAATGTTTTTACTTTTATGTAAGTATGTATGTATATTTTTTTGCTGTGATTCACAGAGAATGGGGGTTGTTTTTATATTGCTCAGTCATCTCCATGTGATCTGACTCTCCGTAATTGGAACAAACTGTGGCTAATTTCATGCAGAAATTTATAATTGCAATGTTGCCTGCAGCTTGTTTAATTTTTTTTTCATTCCCCCTTATTTGCCACTATTGTCCACAGTTATGTTTATATCCTGGCTAATTTTTTGTGGCCATAAGAGCAAGATCTGTTTGTTGGCAGATACTATCATAAGGATATCTGAACCTAGATATCACCACATCACAATAACATTCTAATTTCATTTTATGTGGTATCACAGTTTATACTGGGATTTACAGTGAACAAAAGATGATAGCATCATAATGTGGGTGAGGATTTACATGAAACATACTCTAATCTATGGGACAGCCATGGGAACATTGACCTTGTGACTGAGCTCAGGAAAAGCCACGCCAGAGGCTACAAGACAACACAAATGTGGCCTGTTCTACAGCTGGCTAGCCCACACACACACACACACACACACACACACACACACACACATATACAGGCACACACATATACACACACACTCCTACTCCAGAGATGGCTCTGGATAGTCCAGATTGTAGACTGAGAGACGACATGGTGCCTTCTGGCGAGCCTTTGAATCATCTCTATATCTTACTGTCATTAGAATAATAATAATACTAATACGTTTGTATTAGTATTAGGCAATAAATGATGGACCTGTAATGTCATGTCATTTCAGCTGTGTAGGGTGCAAAGTAAATCTAGTTGGCAAATTTAATCGAATCATTACCTAATCATATCTTTAGCACACTCTTTTGCTTTTACAAAATAATAAATTTTCTTTGTTAGGGCACATCCTAGAACACTTGAACACTGATTTTAAAAAGTCAAAAAAGTTTCATAGAAAGTATGGCTGATGTGGAGGTGCGCATCAGAAAGCTCAGTAATAGCACTCATTAGGCCCTGATTACCCGGGTTTCCCATGGTGCTTATTGACCGTTTTTACAGTTTCTACTCGAAATCATTCCTCTATTAAATTTCCCCATACTTACTACCTCATACTGCCCAAAAATTTTACATGACCACTTTCTACTGACCTATTCAATTATAACAAAGAATTCCATTAGCATGAGTACGTAAGAAAAAGCCTTAAAAATATTTGTATCTGAATTTTCACATGGCCACAACATTAATAAAATCAAACTCAGGAAATCATAATGTGTGCACGCATATTTAGCACATTTGACACAAATAATTTATCTTTAGTAACCACTTTATTGTTGTGGTAAATCTGGAGGCAATCTTGTGTCCAGGAAGGCCAGTTCATCAGATACCATGCACTTTCACATACTCCTTTACAACCAAGTGAAATCAAGATAGCATATCTATTTAATATATTACAGTTAATACTTATTATTAACAACAATAACAAAATTTGTCATCGAGTCATCAAGGTATCTGTAACAGACGGAGACATTATTTGTAAGAGTATTTTCTTTTTTGTATGGGTTAAGAAAGCCTGGATATTTGAATCCACTAGGCAAGATGGCGTGGGTACATTCTCTCAGGCTCATTTGATGTTTCTTTTTTCTAAAAATGCAAAAACAGCATTCAAAGAACAGATGGAAAATATCGAAGCATCCTCCCTGATTTTCCTCCGCCTATCTTAATGATATGCCTTGTCTAAATATACTACTCCTTTCATCAGAATTTCCAGCCTGTCTGCAACCATGCATGCCAGGAGATCTGTGTCCTCCCTGTGCATTTTTGTATCATCATGAATCATATTGGAAAGAGAGAAAGTGAATATATTTGAGCACCAGTAGGCCTTTTTACTCTATGTCTCTACAGTATGTGGAGAGTGTAGAGTCTAAGCTCTATCATAGGGAGAACAGCCTGGGACTAACTCATCCTTTCTCTGTGAAAAGCAGACTGCTGCACCAGGCACTTTACTGACAACCTCACCCCTTCCTACACCTGAAACCCCTTACTCACAATAATGTCCCCTTACACAAAATGACTTCAGAATGGGGCACTGAATATGTGGAATAAAATGCTGGAGTACTAAAGTACTTGTACTTAAGACAGATTTTGAAGGCAAATATGAGTGCTGGTGCTATTTGAAATTGATGTACTATAAGTTACTAAGTCAGGGCCATCTGTGGGTGATTCATTGAGTTGGGGGGGTTGTCTGGATAAGATCCAACAGTGCATTGTATCACACCACCAAATGTTATCCTTCAGTTCACTCAGTGTTTCAGAAGTTGCTTTTATCTTTGTGATTCTCCTTCACCTCATGTTCCCTTCCAACTTAAGCTTTGGATAAACTTCTTTATTAGTCAACATTTGGCACTAGCTGGGCCAAGTGGAATGAACACATCCTCCCTAGAGCTGATGGTGGACATCTCTTTATGTGACCTATCTATCCAGTTAATTACAATAAGCTACAAATCATACAGTTTACCCCAGCCTTGATTAGTCCTCATTATCCACAATAACGTTATCATTTTTCTATTTAAAGAGATGTTTAAAGAGGCTTTCCACAGAAGATTAACGTAATAATATTGAGCTTGTGGTTAAACCGTGGCTTAGGATTTCCAAGAGGGTGCAAAACAAGGGACACAAGGTGCAATTCTTATAATACAGCCAGGGAAAAATCAGTAAATAACTCCATGTCTAAGAACACTAAGTGTTACATGAATGGTGTTCCCAGAGTCAGTGTCTAGTCACAACCTCCAACTGCATGCACTGCCAAGAAAACTGCATAGCAGGCACTACAGAATTGTTTTCCTGTCAGGCAGTTTCCACACAGTCAGAATCACCAGGGAACTATTTTCAGGTGCATGGGTCTTTTTTCAGTTGGATTTTTTTCTGCTGTCTCACCTATGTATTCGATGGACCTAATCCCCATGGAAACTGAGCTGCCCCTCAGGAATGCCTGGGGCTGCATCCGGGGGCCTTTTTGGCCAAGGTGTCCTCAGAGTATCACATCAACAGCCTATCTCAGAGGTGCTCCCTCTCTAGGAAAAAAGCCTCTCCATGCGCTTCTGAATAAACAGATTTGGGCAGACGTTTACTGTTCTTCTGCCAGCAGCTTAACTAGTGTTAACGTTGAGCTCGCCAGGCCCACAAGCTCCCAGATTAACTTCTTCAACATCTGCATACGCACTCATTGTTTCCACGGTAGAATCGAGTGGTTAATGTTGCCTTAGTCATGTAGACAGCATCGAAAGGCACCATGAAACTTCATTTTCAATATCAAATAAGAGATGCAATTTCTGAAGATATTACACACAAATGTTCCGATATATCCCTCCGAGACAAAAGCCACAGCAAATTCCTTTTTGTGTAGGTGGCATAAATTTACAGCACTGGCCCTTGTTAGATAGCAACAACACAGGCTTTGAATGAAGAGTGCAATAGAGAGAAAGAAAGAAAGTAAGGGAGGGGGAAATAACAGCACAGAGCTTTTGCAACCCCATCTCATCCTAAGATCCTAGTATGAATAACAAAACAACAACAAAAAATGTGTGTGCTCGTTTGTCTGGTCAAATTTTATGGGGGGAGGGGCAGAATAATATTGCACATTTGGAAAACAACTGGAGGCCAGGGTTTAAGATGCCTGATGCCTGACTTGCTTATAGTGGCTGGGAATGCAGAAGAACCTCTTTCATAGGGCACAGATGCAAAGTTCACAACAAACTAAATGAACACAAAGGCAGCACATGAATAATTCACCGGACCTGTTTTAAAAAGTCTTATTCTACAGCCAGGAAAATTTGGAGAAATTTCACCTAATAGAAGCCCTTTTATCATTTAAACTCTCCTAGAGATTAAAAAAGTAAAGGAAATGTGTGAAAACTCATCTTTAACACACTAATTAGTCGTTCCATGTTAAAAACATATTTTGTTGGTTTTGGGGTGAGGGTGTGATCCAGAGCCTACGGCTAGGGAACAAATCCACTTGATTTGGTTGCACTTGGGGAAAATGTGTGTGCAATTAAAGCAGGGAAATGGTCTGGATTACAGATCATATTCAAAGTAAACCACTAAGCTTTCTGTACGTAGCTAAATGAGATTGTACATCATTAAATCCAGACCTGAATTAATGATCCATAACATAACATGCAAAATTTGGTGGGCAGAGATTAACTAAAGTGTAGGGAATAAGGAAAGCTGAGGACCACTTCATTTGGAGACATATGTGCCAGCATTTGAATGACTTTACATATTGCAGATGTATATTTTGCACGGGCAGTAAATTTGACAATTCTACCACTGGCATTTACAAACACACACACACACACACACACACAGGCACGCACGCACACACAAACACACACAGGTGTTCAATGTATACAACTGTACTCAATACGTATTCTCTGCTACATGTAATACCTGTTTAGTTCAATATGCTTAGTCTCACTGTGCATTTGCTAGAGAGCTAAACTTGCTACTTCTGACAGTGCAAAGGTGAGATTTCTGTAGCTGCTAGATTAGGTGGATAAAGACAGGTGGTGGCAGCTAAAGGCTATCACTGGCCTGAGAAAACAGTTAACAATAGGGGGTGCTGAACCAGTTTCATTATAGACTACAGCAAAGAGGCCAGAAAGACAGATTTAACATGTTTAAAGGTGATGTGTATTGACACACACCTGCTGCTTCATAGTCATGGGGTAATAAGAGAGGGTTGCACATACTTTAAGCTTACTGTGAATCTGCTGGATTGCACCTGATGACTTGGGGTTAATTCAGGCGAGTGGGGGTGGGGGTGATTACCTAGTTTACTGGACCACTAAACCTCTTTAAGCTTGTAATTACAGCCTATTTGAGTAGGGGGAACATTGAAAAGCAAACGAGGCAGGCCACGTGGCATGCCAAACCGCAGCTGGAAGACACTCAGCAGGAGGTGGCAAACCAGATAGGTATAACCAGCAGCCGTCTGGTGCCACACATATCTACCTAAACTCTCTCTGGAGAGAAAAGCCACTAAGCATTTTGCATAAGTATAAAAAGCTGCACCAACTAGGCTTGTTCCCATTATACCAAAGAAAACAAACTGTTGTGTTGGAAATTGTCAAGTGTAATGAGAGAGAAATGCAAAGAGCTATCAACGTCTATAAAGGCACAGTCGGTTACACAGCAGTTGCTCTGCTCGTCTGCTCTCTCAGTCAAACACAGGCTCAATGCTGAGATCAAGGGAGAGCCCCCACGGTATGGAAACTCATGGTGCATTAAATGGGAACCAAATCAGGTTACTATATTACTCCTTGACCATTCCTGTACTTTCAAGGAAATTATCTTTTAGCTAATAGGGATGAAAATTTGATATTTAAAGGAAGCTTATTTGAATGAGGAGGTGTTAATAACCCATGCTATATTATTACGCTATTATCATAATTAGCCTTTGCCCTGACTGTTTTAATTAACGTTCACGGGAGAGGCTGCTGGGGAGGAGAAACCTGGTCACAGTTGAAGAAGAGTAAGAACTAGACATTTTACAATTGTTTTTTTTTTGCCCAAAGAAATAGAAGAAATAAGCACATGGTGAGGAAATGGGAAAATATCTCTCCATGTCTCCCCCCTGCCTTCCCTTGATTCTATGCTACAGAAGGCCTTCCACAGTTAGGCACAGAATTTACAAATTAATTCATTAAGAGTACCAAATTGTGTAGGGCTTTGACTCTTTGCACCACCTAATCCAAAACCGCCAAAATGGAGCAGACAAAAGAATGTTACAAAAGAATGTTTCCTTCTCTCTCTCTCTCTCTCTCTCACACATTACCTGCTGTTTTTAGTGCGTACTGTTATATGATGTAGGGATTTAATCCGATGAAATTTAATCGTATTTGGCTTGGAGCATGTACAACACGCTCCATCTCAGAGACAGCACATGGATGGATAGTTGTTCTGCTGCTGAATCTCCATGGGGATGACAAGGATCAGCAGGTACTCTGAATGCAGCACCCATACAACCATGCATCTCCTATTGCACTGGAATGAACAGCCAAGGCTCATTGTTTGCCAACGCTTGGATAGATCTAGAATAAATAAGATAACTATGACACTTAAAAGTAACTTAGACACACTCATGGTATTTTCTCCTAAACTTTGAAAAAAAGAGTCTTAATTTTAAGACTATGGCCATTTAGGGCTCAATAATGTACATACATGTAATAATCAAGTATTCTAATGAATATTATTACTGTTACGATTGATTAATCAAGTATGAAATACTAGAGCAATACTAAATAAGAGAGAGAAAAAAAGACAGGTCTCTTAAAATAAACAAGTAATTTCTTTTTTTTTTTTAGAAAATCTGCATTTTCTTGCTAAAACTGAATAGAAGTATATCGGTGAAAAGTAAACCCATTTATGGCATTTGTGTGCCATATTAAATCAAAATACAAATACAGTACATTTAAAAACTATTTGTTTAATTAAACTCATTATTATTCTCACTCATTTATTTATTTATTAAACACAGTATAGTGATGTGATATACCTATCTCCAGAAAATTTTCCATGAACTAAATCCGTGTATTTATTGGCAGTTAAAAAAAATGCTCCACTACTTGCTCTACACGCTCCTGCCGAGGGACTTTTTAAACTGACAGTATATAAATAACAGAGGTTTAATGACTCATGGTTCGATATGCACGTGATCCGCAGATTTTTTTTTATGATCACAGAATGAAAGACTTTTATTTTACTTTTTAATTAATTTCAGAACTATATTATTAATCATTCAACTTTAAAAATTTTTACTTTAAAAATGCCTCCTGTGTTATTCATAGAAAATGCATAGGAGTTACTCTAGGAATCGTTACAGCCCTAATGCCTGATACGCGTAGGAGTGTATGTTCATTTCATCAATATTTCCATTGGTTAAGAAAAAGCCCGAAAAAAGTTACAGATGACAATGGCTAATGTTGGTTTTTAAAACAAGCCCTCATTGAGACACACAAGAAGGTTCTCTTGGGGTGGGGCTAAGAGGTGAAGTCACTGTAAGTAAGTTTAAAATTCTCCAGAGCCAGTCTTTTAGGGGCTGTGATGACTAGGCCTTTCATTGCTGCATGGAAACCAAAACTTAGAGGGGTTCAGCAAGCCAGTTTATTCTGCAACACCCAACCTGCCTTACTTGCTATGCTAAGGAGAAATCAGTTGAGATTGCAATCACCCACAAAAGCCATCAGCTGCCTGTCTTTGGCAAGCTAACTCTTCACAAGTTTCTGATAATGAAAAACCCATGTCAGGCCCAGTAGACAAAATATTAAAAGTGCAGACATCAATGGAATTTGTTAACAAGCTGAAAGTGTTGTATTAAATGAGATCCACCTGGAAATGGATACCCATTTTCAACAGATAAGAATCTCTATGGGGATGTTACATATAGTGGACAAATCTGGTATTCTGGAGAAAGAGTGTAATAGATGAAGGAAGAGGTAATTGTTTGATGGTTTCTCATTAACAGAATAATGATGTATAATGTTTAGGCAAAGCCAATGTTTGCTACACTGCAGTTACAGAAGAGAAAGCCTCGGCAGTGTCCTGCTCATCAATCATGGCACAGATGGCCAGAGAAAAGCCAGCATCAACAGTGACAGGGAGGCGTCCATCGGCCACTGGCGACCCATGTGGGGTCTGCCAATTCAACCCATTCTTCAAAAGACACACTAGTGTCTTTACCTTGTCAGCCTGGAAGGCTTGCAAATGATGGATACATGTGGTTTTCTCGCTCTCTCTCTCTCTCCGGGGGACATGGGGGGTGGCTAGAGTGTCCATCCCACAAAGAAAAGGTCCAAAGAGTTGCCTGCCCCACATCCCAGGAGCCTGTCACAAGAGTAATTGATGATGTTTTCATTACAAGGTGTGGGAGGTGGGTGACGGGTGGGGGTGCAACCTTCATCAATAGATAGTCCTTGCCCTGATTGACTTGGCGGCTTCTCTTTGCCATTAACCTAAAGTAACAAGTCATGCTTCACACACGCATATAGCATTTTAGTATTGATGAAAAAAACAACAAAAAGTGAAACAAATGAAATGGTAAATGCAGACAAGGACAGCTGCTTAGTTGACTGCAAAATGCATAGTTACAACATAAGCTATAAAGGAATTTGGGGCAGACGTACAGTGTAGATTGAAAAAAAAAAACACTTCAGATGTTCAGACCTGTTCAGACTTGGTATTAGACCACTTGTAGTTGCCTTTCTTCAGTAACAGGGTTGCCAAATCAGACAAAAGCAACCTGCTATCACATCAGAACCATTACAAAATATATACAAAATAGTATTATGTAAAGCTGCTTTGGGACGATGACACATTGTAAAAAGCGCTTTATAAATAAAACTGAATTGAATTGAATTGTTGTAAGTCATTTATCTGTCTGGTCCAACAAACCAGATAACCATAATATCAACACAATTAATCTTGTAATATTTCCAGCATTATCTATCTTGTCTATTCTATTTAATAAACATTTTAAAAAATAATTTTTGTCTCATATATCAATCCTCAGTCATAGATGTTTGTGGTAATTAAAGGTTTTTAAATGACGAGTTTTTAAGTCTCTAAGAGGCTATCCTGTACAGAAATTGTGATGAAGCTGCTAGGAGATGAAGGCTTCCTGCAAGGCTTCTTGCCAGGTTAGAGGCCACACAGCATGTCCAGGGTTGCCATTGACGACCAGCTTTCTGTAATCCTAATGCTCAGCGATAAATAATCAATGACTAATGGCATCATAGGTCTGGTTATACCCTGAAATGGAATGGCCAGGATACTTTTAGCTTTGTTTTGAGGTTTTTTTTTTGTGAGGCCACTGGGAATAATCCCCAAGTACACAGCTCACATGAACAAACTCACAGGGTTTATCCTCTTCCTGGCAAAGCAGGTCCTGAGATCATTAACAGTCCTGTGAATATATAAATAAAGGCATAATGTAGATTCTTATAATCAATGGTTCAAAATGAATAATTTGAGGATATCTAGTTTGTAACAGGATTTTATAACCCTAAACTATGATTTTACATATGGATTTAAATTTGTATGTCTGATATGATTCAAATAATTAACAGTATTCACTTGATACTGTTAATCTCTACCGTCTTTAACCCTACTGTTTCCCCCAAGTTTAATAACATCTGCAGCTTTTATTCAGTTTCATGGATACACTTTGCTAACAGCATTACACGAGACAGAAAAGCCCCCAAATAACAGTAGGCCAATCATTACTTTCTACTCAGTTGGAAGAAAAAAACATAACACATCCACTACTACATTTTCGTTTAATATGATTTGATTAATGTGATCGTGATTGTGTAGGACATTTCAAAATGTACTGCTCTTTTCGTATTTCACTGCCCTGTGTAAAAATGCCTCAAAAGCCAGTGTTCTTCTAGACCAAAATGGAGAAGGTTCAAAAACTTCAGTGTGCATTGTTGTCATATGCCGAACATCTGTATTTTTGCAGAATGAACGCAAGAAATCGTCACAATGGCAAGACACAAAACCTTACTGCTGTGAATCCCCATTTCAAAATTCTAAGTGTGAGGGAACAAATTAACCCTCGGTGTTCTTGAACCCCCTGCTGTTTTAGCTGTGAGTTTAAAGAGCAACTGCAGAGATGAATTACAGCACTTTTAACACCTGGTCCTAGTATTAAAAAATGCAGCATTGTTGACAGCAGTGAAATCATGCTTCAGCACAGATTTTAAAAATGTCACTAGCATTGTACATGTTCCAATTGGGATCATTTAGGGCCTCGATGAATTAGCATGTATTGAATGTTGATTTGCAGTTTTTCTTCTAACATGAACAAGTGATAAATAAAACTAGAAGAGGGACTTGATGCTGTGGTTTGGATTTTTTACGAGCTGTATAGAGCACCCTGTTCACCAGCTCTGTAAACAAATATGAGGAAGCACTAAGCTAGAATTGCCAGCTGAACACTGCTGTTCCACACCAGGGCTTTGCTGTGGCTGGGTTGCAACCATCTGAAGCCTGAATTTTATCTAATTACTCTATCACATAATTTAGCAAATTGCCTTTTCATTGGAGAGCTGGGTGCAAAACCACAGGCATGATGAGCCTGAGGCTTTAAATTGCTGGACTTTTTTGGCCAGTTAAAGAAGAATGTACAGCAAAAGGAGTTAAGCAGCATAGTAATACATTTCATTAAGAGGAGGCGGGAAGGGGAGAGTTGCAGAACAAGGAAGGCAGGATGTAGCATCTTGCATTTCACCCCAGGATGTCTGGAACAATTGATAAACAGAACAAACAAAGTTTCAAGAAAGAACAACTTTAACAGCAAAGAAGTTTGGATCCTTCTGGTTTTAGATAAAAGGGTTTACTGCAATGTGCTTGCGCTGGGGCTTCATAGCAAAGTGAAACACTCCAAAGCGGCTGCTAATAAGTATAGCTTTTTTGGTTATTAGAATGATTGTTTTCAAACTGAATAAAATAATGCAAACACTTTTGCCTGCTGTCTTTATTCTTGCCCATTATTTATGTACATTCTTATTCACCTCCTCCTTTCCCTGACTACACAGCCTGGCAGAGTAATCTTGTCTAACCACCCACCTCACATTTCCGCTTCTGTACAATGGTTTCACTGGCTCATAGATGCCTCTTCATTTCCTTTGACTTACGGGGATCTACAGTGCCAGGTTGACAACGTTTCACCTTACAATACAACAGCCTGAGGCTAATACAGTAAATTATGGTTTTCATAAGGCTGTACTGTTTTAAGACTAGTTAATTGCCACTGGTCACAATTTTTATGGAAAAGACCCAGTTGCAGAGTAACTCCTCACATATATTATATGTGTGTCTTCTACTTTTCTCATGGTGAAACTGTCCATGTCTGCTGTACAGGACAGTCAAACTGAATACACATTTAGCTTGCGACAGAGAGTTTTCTTCTTTCAGCACTGTGTGGTGCATGATGAGCTGTATAAACATAGTATATAATACTGTTGGTTTCTCTTCCTGAATGCCCCAACACCACTTCTCATGTCTCTCTGCATAGTCACCATTTTGGCAAGTATGATATATCAACTTATTGTGTTCTCTTTCTTTTTCTCCACTGCTCCCACTCTTTCTCTTTCATTTTTTCTCTTGCAATCTTTCAGCTTTGGGTGCTCTAGAGGCCTCCTGTGGTTGAGGGGGCCGCTGTTGGCAGAGGCTCAGCCTTCCTGCCAGCGGCTCCACATTTAGCTGCACTGTCTGTACGCCAAAGAGTGTGCTCACATGCGCTCACAACACACACATAAACACACACACACACACACACACACACACACACACACACACACACACACACACACACACACACACACACACACACACACACACACACACACACACACACAAAGCAATAACCCTGCGCTTTCCTCACGGCCAGTAAACCAGGTCAAAGCAGACAGTGTGCTCTCACCAATCACTCCTATCTCTAGTGCAAGTGAGTGCAATGTGTGTGAAGTAGCAAATGGCTTTCTTTTCACACACCTATCTCCTGGGGCCCCTAAAGGTGATGGTTAGCAGGAGTGACTCTATGTGTTTAATGTGTGTGTGTGTCAGGGTAAAAGGGGGGCATGGGGCAGATGAAGGTTTCAGGGGCCCCCGAGGTAGTTTTCTGTGGCACAGATGTGAGCAGAGAGGGTGACCACATGGGCCGGCTTTGGAAATGATCAAATGGGTTCTCTTTTGACTCTGCTCTGGTTAGAAACACATTGCCTTTCAACACCTTGAAACAATGACTGGTGGCCCAAATAGTTGTGCAGTCTACAAATCATAAAGTCATCTGTTTAGCATTTCTATTCATAAAGGAACCCACTTTCACTGTTTAATTGAGACCTGGGGTTACGCAAAGTCTCTGCCAGGCATGTGAGTGTCATATGTGATTTAACAGTGTGCTCAGTCAGTGGCGATAACATAAGAAGATAAGCGGTGTCTTGCCATGCTCAGATAAGTTTGTGGCAAACAAAATAGAGGAACTAAAGTTCATCAAGAATGAGAGGAAGAGCCGACCACATCAACATAGTGTTCTTCCCTAACGCTTCTCTATTATAGGTGGAGATGCCCGCAGAGTGCTAACCGCTGTTTTCTCACACACACACACACACACACACACACACAATCATTGCCAATAGCTCTATACTAAACTGTCATAGCCACCTTTATGCTAAATAATGGCAACACGCATTTGCTATAACACTCATTTGAAAAATGTATCATGTGCAGCAACGCGCTTTATTACCTCCCTCATGCTCCAGCAACAAGAGCAAATTGGGAAGAGAAACAGACAACTCTGTTAATAATGCTCATCTCTTCAATCTATAGCTCAAGGCTGTTTTTCTGCTTAACTATACATCTTAATGATGCAGTTTGATGGTTACTGTTTGGATCTGAAGGTTTTAGCAGACAGAGAAAAGCGAAGAAAGTTTCTACTAGTTTCTACTCACTGTCAAATGCTGGAAGAGCCATGCTCGCATGATGTTCGTTGCTACTTTGGGGAAAATGCCGCGCTTTTTATTTCTCTTCTTCTCCTTGTCAGGGTCATCGTCATCACCCGTACTGGGGGAAGCCACACTGTTGTCCAGCCCATCACCTGTATAAAAAAAAAAAAAAAGATAATCTATAAAACCTGTCACATAGTCATAAACACTATGATTATTTTCAACTCAAAAATATAGGGCAAGCATTCTCACTATAAGACCTAAATACATTGAGTTTGAATACTTTTAGAAAGAACCTCTTTCTCCCATAAAAGAAAACCTTCATGCACAAACAGCGAGAAGTGAGTGAACGAAAGCACTCGCAGTCACTCCAAGGACTTGTACTGTCGCATTTGTTTACTGCCATCAGAGTCTGAGAGAGATCTACATTGACAAAAAGATTTAGTCTTTATCAGTGAAAGTGGGGGAAATATTTACCCAGAGCTTTCTTTTTACTCTGGGTGGAGGATTTACAATGCAGCACAAAAGAAGGGCACAGAAATATGGATTTCATGCACATACAGTGGCTTTTAAAAGAACCCAATTTTCATAACAATGATCCATGAGTGCCAACAGTAACCTGTGGGTTCTTGATAAGGCCCCATTAAGCAAAGTTACACCACAGCCAGACCCAGGTGGAAACATATGAGAGGACTTGGGCTAGAGCACTGCGATACTTTGCATGAATTGAATATTGAGCTTGTGTGAGTTCTATTCTTTAGGGCTTTTTACAAATGCAATTATGGTGTCATTTCCAATTTAGAATTAGAGGTTCTGCCTTTTATATGTGGCATTTAATATTAATAATTATTATTACTTAAAAGCAGCTTATTAACATGCTTTAATGTTAATAACCAATTACAAAAGAATCATGAAGGAGGCGAACTACCTCAGAGTGTTGTGAATTTCAACAGCTGAGCTCTCTATTGTGTGCTGTCCTCGACAGGGCAGACTAAAGTGAGCACAGAGTTAGATAGTTATTTATTAATTACTCGAGAAATGCTCCCAACATGCTGTTCTCAAACCCTCTGAGACACCATGGCTTAACTCTTTCCTTACCAGTACCTTTAAGTACTTGCATGAGGCTTGCTCATTGATAATTAATGAAAATATCTGTGGTAATCTGGCTGTAGATAGTTTTCTTTCCAGCTTCAGTGAAATAATGAAGGACCTAAAATGGCCTTTGCTCCCCATTACCTCAGGCAAAAGAATTTCTGAAAGCATGCCTTGTGAGCATCTGAATTATATACTCCATTAGGAGACTGGAGGCTTTCTGCGTTTCATATAAGCCGCCTGGCCATGCAGCACAAGAGCAGCTCCAGAAAAAAGCTGCGATTTCTTAAGTAAAGACTTGTGTAGATGCTATGTATCTGCTTTTCACAAGGGCACATTTCCCCCCCTTTAGACAACAGAGCTCCCAAGCCACCCCCGAGAGAAAAAAACACACATGCAGTCACATCACATACACAAAATGTGAGCTTTGATTACATCATTAACTAATGCCAAAAACAGTTGGGCTTAAACAGCAGTTTGTCCTCCCTACTGTTTTTAGGCAAATAAGACTTCCTCGCTCCCGCCTGGGAGGGGAAGCGGCACCGCTGGTTTGTAATCTAAGACCAGATTTTCATTGGAAGCAAATGCTCTCAAATCGGTGTAAAGACCAGTTCATGTTCAGCAAAGCTTAAAATAATAAACCCAAGGCTTGTCCCATGCGACTAAGCAAAACAGAAGCCAAGTCTAGATATCAGGATAGATGATGTAAAGCGAAAGGGGATGGAAATAAAGTAAAATGGAAAGAATAGAGAGAGAGAGAGAGAGAGAGAGAGAAGGGGGATGGGTGAGAGGGAAACAGATTGTGATCCCTGAAATACCTCTGTTGCGTCTACTCTCTTGAGCCACTCTTCCTCCTCTGATTCTCTGTATTATGAATTGTTTAACCTCTTTCCCCCTGGTATTTTTATTTAACCCTGACCTCCAAGGACCAGTGCCTTGGAGGCAGAATGTAGGAAAAGAAAGTCGCCGAAGACGTCGATTTTATTGGCATTTCCATTTTCGCTGCAATTTGAAACTGATGCACCTTGGCAAGGTCTGGGGCTAATTTTAAATCCTTTCTCTTCAACATCAACTGAAGCCAGCCATATGGCAGTGGCTGTAAGCCACATTTTCACAAAATGTCATCATTGGCCACACTAAACTGAAGCTTCTTCCTCCCCAGCCAAAGAAAGGCGTGTGAATGGTGGCAAGTCCGAAAAGGTGGAAATAATCATAAAAATGATGCCGGTCCATAAACAAGCTCACAGCCTCATTAGACCAGCAGCAGGCCCCAGTGGCAGATTTATTCGCCTTTTCGCTGATGCTGTGAGGAAATGCCATGGGCTAACTTTGGCCAACCGCTAATGGGTTATGACAGCATCTTAGCAGCTAGTGGAAGGGTGTGTGGGGGCGGTGTGCAGGCCGGCCTGCCGCTGACAGTACGGGGAAAAATGTCATCTCATCTGCCCATGTGAGCTGGAGTCTGTGTGGCAATTAGGGAGCAGGCCGGTGACTGGAGCAGGCCAGAGGCTGAGGAGGATGCCCCACGGCAAACCAGGGAGAGAATTTTTTATGATCTGCTCTCTCACACACACACACACACACACACACACACACACACACACACTCGCACAACTGACATCGCTCTCCCGGCCTGCCTGCTTGCCTGCCACACAAATCAGGTTAACACTTCCCCCTCTCCATGCTTTTGTCAGCCAGCTCTCCTGGATGGCTCACTCCCTGTTTTTGCTCTTTCCTCTCTCGCTCAACCCCTTTCTCTCCCTCAGTGTTGATGACCACCCGGCAGCACCACCACCACCTCCACCCTCTCTGCCTCACTCTCTCTGCTACCCTCTTACCCACTCAAGGCATTTCCTGACATTATCAGCAGAATCTAGGGTAATCTGTTATGATCTGATTACTCAAAAGGACACTTTAATTGGCACTACCTGTTCCTTTTGTTGGCTTGCACACAACCCTTAGGTGTCAGACATTTTTCTCATGATTTACAAATTAGCAACGTGGTGCTTCGTGACTGTCAAATGCATTAACATCATACATGACATCCACTTACGCAGATGCAATGCACATGCACCCTTTTTCCATTGTGGAGTATTCATCGAGGAAAAGAACGCTTTTTAAGCTAACAGTTATAAGCCAGTGGGTACAGCTGTTTGCCGCTTTCAATTTCTTGTAGAAATGTTTTAACTACATTTTATAGGCCATGGTCTGCTGTATTGGGCCAAGTCACTGAGACGCTTTTTATGTTTTACCTTTCCCTACATTTAGTTGAACGGGCGAATTCATGTAACTCAGGATTCCCAGCACTGCAAAACCCAGGCCTATGGGTCACTTTACACATCCTTTCAGACAAATTCACACACCCCTGCCTTTCTCTTGATCGCACATAGACATACCCAGAAAGAGAAAGAGAGAGAGAAGGGTAGGAGTGGTGGTGGTGGAGAAGACAAAGCAGCACTTATTTTATTCAGCCCATTCATATGGTCAGAATGGGTTAGGCAATGATCGGGGGTTGGGGCGGTTGGTGTAGTGGCTTTAGGGGGAGGGTGGTTAGGGTTGTTGGGGCCTTTGCATGGGTCACAAGCACCTCCCTCCCAAAAATATTCAGAACATGCAGGAATTCACCATGCAGACTTCTCAACAAGAGACACTCATAGTATCTCAGAGTGGCTACTGCACTCTCCGGGCCTCAGCATGCTTTTTCCAGCACCAAGCCACCAATTTCTCTATTCCACTTCACCATACTTGCACTGTGCACTGTTTGAATTTAACGCAAATTGAACAGTCAACTACGGATTAATACTGCTCACAAATCTATTAACATTATTTATCAGCTAGTTGTAATTGAGAAGCCATGGTTTTCAATTATTTTGATAAAAAGTAATTCTGCCTGATATGTGTTTAATTAGCCTCTTAGATAATTTCATTAAAGGGTATAGGACACTTTCCATCTGCATAAAAGAACAAAAAAAGACACCATAACCATGTGTCAAATTTTCTACATAAAATACTTTTCATTAGGAATTACTATAAATGTAATCTGTACTAATAACTGTGTTTGATCAAAAACACATGAGAGTCACCTTGTCTGGGGGTGTGTATATTTGCATGTGTTTGCAAAACATACAGTTGCTGAAAATATGTAAACATCTTTTTCCCCTTTTATAATTACAAGAGCTAAATGGCAGTGTAAACACTAATCTGCAGAGCTTCATAATTAGAATCCACAATTAAAGGTGATTTTGTTTCAAATAATGCAGTAAATGATCACACTTGAAAGAACTCAAGAGCCTTGAATAATGCTGACAGACGCCAGCTTGGTAAAACCATAATTTGATACATGAAAACAAATGTAATTACTAACCCTTTTATCATCACTTGTGTCTCTTTGCCCACCTTTACTGTGTGGAACCCAGGCTGTAATGTGTGTTTAATGTATTCCATATTTAGCATTGTTCCATCTCTCATTACACTCTGGTGCCCATGCCAAGGCCTTGCTGTGAGCCCTTCATGCATTTTCCCAGGTCTTGGGGATCAGGCGCCTGACATACCCATAGGTAATGGCAAAAATGTCATTGTAAATGTTACGGCCCTCTCTCGACTGCATCTGTGTAAGGGTCACTTCAACTGAAGCCCTTGACACATTGGAAAAATGCGCCAGAGCCCAAGGGCACAAAACACAACATTAACTCTCTGTAAAGCTAACCTCTTTCTGTTTCTTTTCCTTTATACCTTTTTCACCCTTTCTCTTCCTACTTCTGTTGCCCATCTTCTCATTCTTTCTTTCCTCCTCCGGTCCTTGTGTTGAGGTGGAAGAAACTGTCGAATGGCAGTGCAGGCCAGTGAGTTTACCCTTTCATGTTGAGCACTTTTACTGTGCAACTATTGATTTTTCCTCCTTTGTAATGTTTTTTTTTTATCTGAAGATATAAGACAGGAGAAAAGGCAGGGCACTGAGGTTCAAATGGGAACACATTCAGAGTCCTTCTATTCCACTGAGACTCTTATACACACACACACACACACACACACACACCTTAGACATTCTTTTTTTTCACATTCTGTCTCAGACAGCTTTTGACACCTTTTTCAGACCAGCTTTGCTCGATAACAAATCAGGCCAACTGACCAGAAACAGAAATCTTAAAAACATGGCTCACTACAAAAAGAGCCTTTAACTGCTTCCTCGAACAACAACAATACTAGAACAATCTGGGTCGAATCAAGTTAAACTCCTGAAAGCAAGTCCTGATATGCCTTATGAAGTGTTGAATTTTGAGAAATACAGCAATAAATAGATAATAGATACAATAAATAGAAGAAAACCTTTACTCCATGATCAGTGAATGATAAATTGATTCATGCAGTTAACGGTTTAACCCTGAGCGCACTCCTGTATTTCGACAATATCAGAACCATACAAGGCTTTTGATTACAACTACTAGTATTCCATGCTTTTTTTTTGGCATATTATGGCAAGTCACTAAACAGGAGTATTTGAACTGTGAGTTAAGAAGCCTTTATTATTGGCTACTCACAGATAATTTTAATAATGCACGCAACTATATGTGCTTTCATAGGGAAGGATTTCCAGGAGTACAGCTGATAATAAAGGAACATTTTGCTGCCAAAAAAAGCCCCTTGGCTCTCTGAAATTATCCAGTGGTGTTAACATATTGGGGCCAGAGGGAAGCAAAATTATTAGCTGCTGTTTATAAGCAAGAATAACCTTGGGTGGTGGTGTTTCTGAGGAAAGCAGTAGAAGTGTTAACAAGGATGAAGCAAAAAAATTGATAGCATTAGAAGGTTTTGAAAACATAATTCTGGCAAACGTGACCTCAGCCTCACTAAATGGCATGTTGAAGAGCCTGTTTGTTAAACCTGTGAAACCCATCTCAACTCCAGTTTAAAAAAATCCTACACTCAGGGTCAAGGCATACTCTCTGAGGTTACAGGAAGTGGTATAGAGGGGATGTGGTGGAATTGTAGTCCTATCAGTTGTGGGTGAGGTGAGGAGATAAAGCTCAGTGCTGGGAAAGAAAAAAAACGGCCTGAGCATCTACTTCCTGATTACAGCAGCGCTGAACAGCTGGACGCTCATGATACCACTCCAGCACACATCTCCTCACAGATCCCATGTGCAAGAAACACACACAAACACACACACTTGGCACAAAGAGCAAAGGGAGCTCTAGGGGCTATTGTGCCTCTATTGGTCACAACCTTTACATTTAGGTTATCGACTCCGGAATCTGTCCCACTCCAGCCTTCTTTGACTCATTCACACTCCAAGCACCAGCCAGAGATCAGATTACTACTCAGAGTGTGTGTTTCGTAAACACCGCCAACTAAAACTCTGACTCTCTCTTTCACAAACATTAAAGTAAACACACCCCCTCTGATTACACACCCAGAGCTATGCACTATTTTTGTTTGTTTGTTAGTTTTCATTCACTCCCTAATTCTTTAGAAAAAGCCCCGAAGAGCCTTTTATTCTCTCTTCACACTAAATCCTTCAACAGGTATCCATGTCAAAAGGCCGACTCTCAGCTCTAGAGGGGGTAATTATTATGGTAGGGTCAACCCCAGGTCAAGCTTTTGCCCAATTGTTAATGCAGCCCTTCCCCTCAAAGAAAGCCCTATTCTGCCAGTCTTCAGCTTTTCATTTGCTCACGCCTTCATCTCAGCTACTGCACCCCAAAACAACACACAGCAAATAAATCCATTATCACACATTGCCTTCAGTGCAATGTATGAAACTTTCACAGTTACCTAAAATTGTTTGTTGAAGGGATTTCGCATTTGAGAATAAGAAAATATAGGGAAAAAACCCAACTGGTCCAAGCAGTCCATAAACACCAAAGTTCTCCTGATATCTGACATTTTATGCTCATGTCATTTTTAAACAGGCCCGGGAACCTTACACACAACTCATGCTTCAGCCACTATCTGGAGGAAAATATTCCTATTGCAGCATTATCGGCAGGGCAGCATATGGCAAACTAGCAGCAGGCCGTTCATCCTCATCCTCTTTGGAAGCTAAAATTAGCACAATGCTGTTTGTGGCTTTCAGCTGCATTTCAACCACTGTTATACTGCTAATATAAAAAGCCAGATGACCTCAGCGTTAGAAAGAGAGAGAGAGAGAGAGAGAGAAATATATAAAGATGGATAGATAGACATAACAATCATATCAGGATTGTCCCGTTAATGTCTCATTTTGTGCCCCTTTGTTTTTCCCAAGAGATTATCTCATTTGAATCTGGTTTTATTTGGAAATAACTTCACACCTATTTGACCTGCATTCAGTGCAGTGTATATGCAATGATTTAAAAAGGAGTAGATTAGTGGAAAGGCATCCCTCTTTGCGGACAAGGTCTCTGCTAATCTCTTTATCATACAACTATACACCACACTTCTTAAAGAAGTGCTAATGTTTGTTTGTTGACTTTAGGTCCTCTGTCAACTTGCTACCTTTTCTCCCTTTCTTTTCCGTCCTTCCACCACTGAAACACTGATAGGTTATCTCTTGGGTGTTATCTGTGTTTATCTTGGAGATCTAGACAGTGACAACTGTGGGCCAAGTTGTCAAAAATATGTTTGGCACTTATTTTGGTACTACATCAATTGTACTGAAAGTGTACTCATAAATGGCAAAAAAAAAAAGAATGGGTTTCTGTGGGCCAACCACCACTGTCCAAATGCACAGCATTTTACAATAAACAACAAATTGGTCCTGATCAATGCTAACTAATGCTAAACTAAACTAAGTTTATAGACTTCTAAACCATGCGAGGGATGAGCAAAGCGCTGTCATTGCCACACCAAATGTACAGTACATATACTAAGTACAACATTTGTTCATCTCCAGTTGAATATCTGAAAGCAAATTTCTTCTGTGCAGATTTTTTGTTTGTCAAATGTTTGTCAAATGTCCATAACCAATTGAAGTTGGATGAAGGATTTCTAGCAGAAATGCAGAAGACAGAAAATCTGTGGCCAGTGGGAAGCAAATTTAGAGGAAGGAGTATAAATGGAGCTCTCTAAGCTCCATGCCCAGGGTTCACATGTCAAACTCAGGCCAAACGGAGCAGAAGGAAGTGTCCCAGTGGCCACTAAATCCCAGAGCAAGCACCACACTGACAGTGTATCTGTACAGTATTGCAGATACTATACTTTATGATCATTATCTAGTATGAGACAAGGTCCTTAAGTAGCTGTGTAATTGCCAGTTAAATACAGCACAAAAAGCACAAGAGAGATTTGATATAGAGAGAGTAAACAAGGGAAGGGTTTGTTTGCTTCTCCTCTTTACGCTTTTTTATTTGTTCCTATACAACAGAGAACCTTGACCTAATCAAAAAGTCCTGCATATGAGCCCTGTGGGAACCCACACTGTTTCCCCTTTTTCTAGCATGAGAACATTGATGCTGCTCCTTATCAGTGACATGACCATAAAGCCATCAACGACAATAACTCTTGGCAGAGCTTCGCAGTTTATTCACCAATACTGCTATTTGCCAGGGTTGATGGTTTAACACACAGGTACAAGGTTGAGACTAGATGTGTCATTTCCTTTCCAGGAAATCAAACAAGCAAGCTGGAGTCGTCCTGGTCCATGGCATAAAAATGAAAACCACAAAATAAATAGTGACTTTGCTGTTGGTGCCTGATATCACCTTCCATCATCCATCACTGAACTACTGAAGATACATTTACCCCTTTTGCAGGGAAAGTTCAAGAAATCATCAGAAGATGTGTAGCCTAGAGGAGAATTTGCTCTCCTCTACATGCTTTGAGAAATACACACTGCTCTTTCATCTTCCTGTTTGTCATTCTCATTTATGCATTTATATGCATTTATTCCCAAACAATAAAGTCTCCACCATTACTGCCTCCACACTCTCTTTACTGTACTGCTTTTTTGCTTTTATATAACTATATATTATACATATATAGTAGAGTTGAATTCAAACTACATTTTATCAGACATTTGTTCTCTGATTTAATCGAATGCGAATGACAATCATCCATGACTCCAAACACCATGCATATCTACATGCTTAACCCCATCTCCACGATAACGGCAAGCTTCTGGAGGAGCTTTATACCAAAATGCTCACAGTTGTGGAGAAAAAAGAACAGTGGAAGGAGAGAAAGAGAAAAACACTAATATACTTAAAGGCTTAGAAACACTTAGAAACAAACCCAATCTTGTTTTTGCAGTTCAAGCAGGTTTGGAGCAGTGTTACACATTAGTAGTGTTACATAGTAACTAATTAAAGAAAGCTCAAGCATGCTGCTTCAGAGAGCAAGGGAAAAAGTGAGAGACAAAGAAGGAAGCAAGCTCTTCCGGTCTGTTGGACAATTGTTTCAATTAATGAGTGAGTTTGATGAGCGTGAGCATCAAAGTCTGTGTGGGCAAGAAGAAAAGTACATGGCTGCTAACTGACATGAAATCTCAGGCACTGTCTGCTGACCTGCTCTGAAATCTGACCAATCCCTGTGCAGAGGCGGTACCTGGAGGTCAGCGAGCCAATGGGGACTTCTGCTCAAGCTGACCTTCATAAAGGCCTGTGGCAAAATGAATCGATGTGATGTTAGGAACAGCACTCACTAGTTCAGATCAATGCAACAAAATAATGATTAGTATGTTTATTCTCTTCAACCTTATTCAGAGTAAATAAAATTCATCCTTTCTGTAATAGACACTTTTAAAGATAAGGCATGTGAAACTTGACTGGGATATGTTGCTTCATCACCCTAGTAAAGTTGACAGCATGTTCATTTGTTTGTACAACCCCGAAGAGCTGTATATGTCAAATAATCCTGGTCGTGAATGCTTGGTGTGTGTTATGAACTTGGTGCTTTTTGAGAGCTTTTTCTATCCTCAGGCCTTATGCATGCAAATGAATGCAGACAATAACAATAACTTTCAAGGTACTATTTGACTTGGCACAGTTGTTGAAGGTATGGGGAGGGGGCTCTTTTGCAAATGGGTCGTAGTAATTGCTGATACGTATCAAACCAGTCATCACGTTAGCTGTGGACTCTTTGTAGACATGAATGAAACCCTAAGCTTCTCAAAACACTCAGCATGCTTTCTGTGTCCTCACAAATGCCTCACCCATTTGTGGTAGGGTTAAAATTCTTATAGCTTCTCTCCCCTGTGTGGGCCAGGTTTTTTTTATAATCTGCTTTTGCCTAGAAACCTTGTCGATCCATGGTAAGGAACAAAAAGAGGCTCATAATATTGGCTTCTTTTTCTTTCACCATCTAAAGATAAACAAATTCATTAAAATAAGTGTGATTTTATATACAATGTCACGAGAAGTCCTCTGAGAGAGCAGCAGTCAAACAAAGGCATACATGTGTGCTACTCTGAGCCAACTTCACTAACAGACCTGTAAAACAAAGAAAGGCTGGACTTGCTCTCAGCTTGACCCCTTTTAGAAGACGAGAGCCACACTTGAAATATGAAGCTATATATTTGATTATTTTTCATGCATCCGAATAAGTTAATACTAAAATATGTACCTGAGAGAAAAGCGTGTGTATTGGCTTTCAAACTGATA
This sequence comes from Kryptopterus vitreolus, assembly GCA_030449085.1. Lineage (NCBI taxonomy): Eukaryota > Metazoa > Chordata > Actinopteri > Siluriformes > Siluridae > Kryptopterus > Kryptopterus vitreolus. Next base: position 460,955 of record JACRUU010000014.1, read on the forward strand.
TTTATTAGCTGCAAGGCAGCAGATGAAAGGAGAGGAACTCGTCAACATGTGTGCAGTGAAAGGAAGTGGTAGAGCATGGAAAGATGGAAAAGGTCAGTAAGAAAACAATCTATGAAAGAGAGAGAGAGAGAGAGAGAGAGAGAGCGAGCGAGAGAGTGAGAGCGAGGGGGAGGAAGCCACTTGGGACGAGGGAAAATGGTCATGGGTGTCTCAACCAAAAGCATAATAATGCATTTTTTTGTATTATGAAGTGACTCTTTGCAAACATGCTAACATGTTAATATTGCTAGTTTACATACCTGAATTAATAAACCATCACACACATCTACATCACACACAATTGAAGATCCAACCTATATAGCGAGAGATATACTAGAGAGGTGGTTAGTCACCTTCTATTGTGCTGCACATGAAACACAGGCATACAAAATATAACTGTATTTGGATTATGAGCATGCTATCCAACATTAGAAATAGCAGCAAGCACACAGCCACAAATTGAAGCTAGATAGAGGGTAGAGGAGTGGACGGCATTAAAAGCCTGCTTATAATTGGACATATATGAAAAATGAAGTGTCTGTTTGGTCAATAAAGAGCAAAGGTCAGCAGCAAGTGGTGGCTCCAAACCTTCACGATATGCGCTCATTAAGTAGTCCAATCAGAATAAAGGAGCCCGTCTAGACCATTAGTCATCTACTATCTGATTGCCTAGGCTTAATACTATGCTTCTCTATCCATTCGAAGGAAAAAAAAAGACTGAAGGAAAAGCTTAGGATATGGGAATCACTGCTCCTAGGCATGTGGAATATAACATGGCTCTTTTCTGCTCAACACATTCCCAGGCCCTGGGATCACCATCTTGACATTGTCTTCAATAATAAACTAAGTTGCTTTTTGCCTACAGTTTATTTGAAACCAGCCTATCTACGCCTTACTTTGAACTCCCTCTCACTGCCTATTACAGACTCAAAGAGGGAAACTTGTTCTGTATTAGTTTTCCACTGTTGTGTCGCTACATGAGAATGATTACTGGCGCTGCTCAGACAATGACATTCCATTAACCACAGGAAGGATAAAATAATATGTTAAATAAAATTGAGGTATTTTTTTCTCTTGGATTGTCATAGACAGTGTTCACAATTCACATATTTTGGCCGTGTCCAGTCAAAGAAGCCTCTTTACCGTGTAGACATTTTCATGACCAAGCTTACACAAATAGAACCCCGATTTGGCTTCAACTCTCAAAACTATTCTCAGCTCCAAATGATAAACTAATGTTCTGGCCTAATACCAGTAAAATGTTTACAGAACAGACATATCTCAATATAGAAGACTTTCCGAATGCACTGTGTATGTACATGCACACAAAAACCGATATGAAAGATTTTATGGAAAGCTTGTTCACTTGTTCACCTTGTTCACTGCTGTTGTCACCACTGTGTGATGTGTGTCCACCACTGGAGGGTCCTGGCGTACCTCCGGAACGTGTTGAAGCTGTGTCATCATGGTCTCTGTTCCATGAAGTCTGCACAGACATGAAGGCAGAATGAGCACACAGACAGACATCAGACCACTGGGACACATTGCAAGGTAAGAGCTTGGTACAGTCCTACATAACAAAATCATCTAATGCTATCAGATATTCCATATACTTGGAGATGGGAGTAAATATTCCCATGTGTTCCCCTCTTCACTCTGATGCTCACACACAAGCATATCTAATAGATCCAGCTCAAAACAGCAAAAGTTGAAATGGGTTTTAAAGTGAATATCAACCTATTTTGAATTATTTTAGACCATGCAGATGATTTGTAATAATATCTGGATCCAATGTTGTGAAGTTCTAAAGTGGCTAGACATATGATATACAAGCTTGATTCATGTTCAGAGCACAGCAGGGAGGGGGACAGGGCTGGAAAACTTTTCCCTTAAATCTCAAGAAGAAGGCATATGAGTGAGTGTCTCTGTATAAGCCTCTTCAAGTTGAAGCAAATTAAATTAAAGCCCAACTCGCCTTGCATAGCAAAATCTGACAGTTCTGCTTATGTATACAATACCTTCGGAGTGTCAGCTGTTGGGTGGATGCATGTGGCAAATGGAAAATACATGAGGATAAAGAAAAAAGGTCTGAACAATGGAGAGCTACAGCCTGGGAACCCTCAGCAACATCCAGGGTCTGTTCGCTTCATACAACACACAACAGATGTTGCCTCCTATCAGTTAGTGTCTCAACAAAAAAATGTCTGCGCAAGAATACAACTTAGCACAGGGAGAGATAACTCATCTTCCTCTGATCATAACAATGGCCTACATACGACAATTTTTGAATGGGTCTTGTCTAATAATGACTAAAATAAGTCAAGCAAAAATAAAAAACACCTTTCCACTAACACAGTAACAGAACTGAACGTGGTCATTTCACAGTTTCTGCACTGATCCAGTAATTGCTGTTAGTGATTACTGTTATAAATAATTTTCATCCGTCTAAAAAAATGTTGCTTACAAGGTATTAGTTTGACAAGAAAATGCTATTATGATCAAAGTCTTTTAAAAAATGTATGCAGCGGCATACCAAGTGTATGCTGTAAGAGGTAATTTAGAACATATGTGCAGTGAGAAATCTGTTAAATCAGATTCAACTCCAGCTATTTAAAAAGGAGAATAGAGGAGAGTGAAAAACGGATGTAAGTTGTGTATTTATGGAAAAGAATTGTTCCACATCTCGTCAATGAAGACTGGCAAGCTTACAACCCCCACTGCGCCAAAATGTTTCTACATACAACAAATGAAAATATAATTAACAGAAAAATGGCTATAAAAAACTATAGCGTTAACTGTAATTGAACAAAAGAGCAGGCTTGTGGGAGGTTTGCTGCAGAGGCCCCTGGGAATGGGGGAGGGTCTTACTGAGGGTAAGTGACATCTCCAAGGTACACGCCTATTTATAACTGGGGCCGGCCACTCCCGGCTACTGCGGATCTGACAGCTAATTAATAGAAAACGGTCGGATCACAGACCAGCCAAATGCACAGTAGCACTTCATCCTTCCAACTAGCCAACCAGAACGATCACACAGAAGCTGGAGGTAAAGTATGGAGTCTATTAAAACATCACAGAGGACCTAATGTGTGTGTGCGAGTGTGTGCATGCGTGTTTGTGTGTGTGTGTGTGTGTGTGTGTGTGTGTGTGTGTGTGTGTGTGTGTGTGTGTGTGTGTGTGCGTGAGTGTGTGTAGATGGCCGATTATGGGAGACCTGGTTGCAGTGGATCCACTCCCACTGCACACAACAACACGGTTGATATAGTTCACTGTCCTTCTAATGAGTTGGCTGGAATTTCTTTTTCACTTTCTTCCCCTCCCCCTGCATTCTTCTCCCTTTCTCTATCGTTTTCTCTCTCCTATTCTCTCTCAGTCCTCCACCCAAGCAGGATGGATTAATTGAATGCTTAATTGTTTAGTAAATTCAATTTTCCACGTTCTATTCAGCGTAGCTTTACCTAAAGTTCTTAAACATGTAGCACGCAGCTCAGGGAGTTCTGATTGTCATGTGTGCCTGCTTCTCTCTCTTTTTTCATTACCATTTTCTTCCTTCACCACTTAATTCGCCATGAACAGATTTTCCTTGTTGGAAATTCTGATTCTCCTATGATCGGTGAGGCATTCCAATCCATTGCATTGTGTTTGGGTCTTTCTCACAGAGCACCCCCACATGACACCACCACTCATGCAAAGAATACTAAACCATTTATAATCATTAAAAAAGCTTCAAACTACTCAGTTATATAGAATTGTTTTCAAAGAGCTACAGAGAAAAGTTCACACAAACATGTTTACGTTTCCATGAATTTTTGATAAGGCTTCCTAAGAACACTGCACAGTTTTCCTCTCACCAGCTTTTATCCAGACATCACAACAGATGCAACAAATAAAGTTTGCTTTTCCCCCCCTACAAGATGGCACCAAACAAGATTTGATAGGGTACTTTAACAAACTGACTACTCTCCTGAGAGTCGATGCTGGATTCACACATGAATTTAGCTGAATGGACACAGACACCAAAAAGCAAATCTGTTCTCCTCGATGCTTGCTTATTTGTTTACATGTTTACTGTTAGGTGTTGATGTAATTCAGATCCTGATAGTCAGCAAGAAGACGGCTTCTAGCTCAGACAGAGTACTTCCTCAGTGCATGCAGAAATGTTTAATAATTTTGAAAATGAAAGGATTTTGATAATAGAATGCTTGGGGAGAATAAAAAAGAGAGAGAAAGCTCGAATAAACAATCCCCTCCCCCGTTACACCAACTCAAACGCCAAATCTCACAATGCAAAGGGGAGAAGAAGGGAGCAATGCAAATAGGGGGAAACTTTATAATTGCTGAAGAAATCTGGTTGGTGTCAGTCTCTGGAGAGAGAAACATATATATGAATGGCCTCTGGGTGATACTAGTTTTGCCTACTTTTCGAACAAGTATAACCACTGTTAAACTGTTAATGGCACCAGAGGATAAGTACACATCTTAATTACAATAGTGTTTGTTACACACACAGATATGTATATATATATATATATATATATATATATATATATATATATATATATAATATATATATAATGGTTGTGTGTGTGTGTGTGTGAGGGAGAGACAGAGAGACAGAGAGACTTTCTTCTGATGTTCACAACTCTTATAACAATGTGGCAACACATATAAACAGCAAAAAGTTGTGTATGCATCACAAATAAATGACCAGATATTAACTAAAAAGAAACAATGATGGTGAAAAGAATGGATGCTATTGTATTGAGCCTATTCATTGCCTCCTGCAACTATACATCATCTCAGACAGTTAGAAGATGTCATATGACATAGATAGGGAAAGACATACATTAACACTGATATAGTAGTAGTAATAACAATGACAATAAAAACAACTATTATTATTATTATTATGTTTGTTTGTTTTGTATAGCACATCAAATTGCTTTCCAACCATAGAGGCCAAATACAATTTAATTTCTCAAGAAATAATAATAATAATAATAATAATAATAATAATAATAAGGGAAGAAGAGGAGAAGAAGAATTAATAATAGCAATAAAAGTAATAATAGTAAATAAGCAAAAATAAGTAATTTAAAGTAAAACTACTTTTTAGTAAAACTAAAAAGATATGTATTAATAAGAAAATAGTAAATTAACATCACAGAATAAATCATAAAATAAAAACTGATCACAGAAAAGTGCAGATTTAGAAACACTAAACACTAAAAGAATTCCACAGCTTTGGTGCATGTGAGCAAAAAAAAGCCCCATCACCCAAAGAGCATAAATGTGTAGGAGGAAACAATCAAAACACCAGAATCAAAGGAATTGAGATCATGTCTTGGAGTATAGACAGTTTAAAAGTGTGTCAAATAACAAGGGACTATGCCATAGGGCCTTATAGGTCAGCATTAGAATAAAAAAATCCTAGCAGCAGAATTGACCTGTAATTTGTTTAACGTAGGTCTCGAAACCCCAAAAAGCAAAGCACTGCAGTTATTGCTGCACGGAAAAAAACAAAAGGATTTATAAATTTTTTTTTGCAAAAAAAGATAACATGGTGCGTGAGTCTTGCAATGTTCCTCAGGTGATACAAATGTATTTTGACTATACTCTGTACATGAGAAACGTTATATTTGTGGCAACAATAACCACATTTTTTGTAGCTTGTCCAAAACAGAGCCTCTTCATTTTAAGTAATTTTAAGTAATGCTTGTGAACTCATGAGCATTACCTCTCTCTTATCACTATTTAGACATCTGAGACCTCCATGTTTTTATCCCAGAAATGCAGTGTTAAACAAAGCCAATGGCTGAAATGATTGCTTCACTACCACAGGAATTTTAAAAGAAAAGAATAATTTTATGCACAATTATGTAAGAATATATATTTAATTACTAATATATATATATATATATATATATATATATATATATATATATATATATATATATATACTATATATATATATATATATATATATATATATATATAATCTATATATATATATAATAACTATATACATATATATATGGATTTGAAAATAACTAATTGGAGGACTGGTATAGTACATTGACCTATACTGTAATAGACATATACATATTTAATAAATGTGCATTTGGACTTGATTGAAGCTTTAATCTCTACATCTCTTTTTTACTACTCAGTCCCTGATGACAGGACAAATTCTAGTCACCCCTGTGCTAAAACACATCAGCTCACCTACAACACCCAGTCTCTATATATGGATGCATGGACAATGCAGTATAAGACCCACTTGCTTGGTATTAGCAACATACAATGGTCCCTACAACAAAAGCAAGAAATATGATCCATTCTGAATGTGCATAATAATCAACCAGCAGCAAAAGTGTAGCAAGATTAAAAACTGCATACACCATTGAAATCTCTAAGATACTTAAAACTCTATTAAAAAAGAGAAGTAATTGGAAATGTTAGCGCTTCTGTCCAGACTGCTTTCCAACCTGAAATTCATTAGTAAATTCATGGTGCTGCTGTAAGCCAAGATTAGAGGCAAACGTGCAAATGCTGCTCATGCAAATATCCTCACGCCCTTTTGCGCAATTTTCCAAAATGAGCATGAAGTATGCAACAAAAGGTTTTGATGTAGATGAACCTCCAGAAGACTCCACCAACAAAGTTTCATGATATATAACAACAGACAGTGCATATGAGTATTTATATGGCCATGGTTTACATTAGGATCACGAACTATACTATTTTATTATAAGATTTGTATTAATTTTCCCCAGAAAATCTGCTCTCAAAAAAGGGAAATTACGAATTAACGATGTAGCTGGCTTGTAAGAAAAGTGCAAGACATTGTGTTAGAGTTGTTCATAGCCACGAAGTTGACTTTGCACTGGCGTTTTGCAGATTGCTGAAGCGCATAAGAGCAGCGTGAGGAAAGGGTTAAGGAGTCTCTGCTAGGCACCTGAGGGGGAAAGAGAGCCTCGCGTTTATCAGCGAGCTCTGAACGACAAACCGTCCAAAACTTTCCAAACTGGCTTGGCTGCATTCACACGCCAGTCGAGATCTGCTGACTTTTTAACCCCCTGCTCCTTTTGTGTTGCTGGGAGGCGCCGTTCCTCTTTCACTGCTCAGAGTGCATGCAAAACAACGGGAGCCTGGAGCTCCGACAATACTGACACGATGCATGGACGCACAGAGAGCGAAAAGCCAGAGTCTCATCAATTCGGTGTACTCTCCGCCCTTCTGCATGAGTCTTCTTGCCGGAATAAATTGGTTTATGAATAAACGAGCACCCTTGCTCCCTCTTGTGCAGAATTTGCACGAAGAACATTTTCTCTAGTCCTACTCAACTATATGCCCGAGGGCATATATTAAAAATATATACGGCGCGAGAGAATGCACACACAACGCAAATGTGTTAAGGGTGTCACTGCGTAACAATCGCAAAATGAAATCTCTAATATATGGAGACTATGAAAAATATATTCAACTAACTAAAGAAAGAAAACTTAGAAGGCGTAGAAAACTTCACAAAAAAATCACAAAACTTTTGGGAGGTTTTTATTCTTACTAAATAAGTTCCATCTCACATCTAGCCTACACACACACACACACACACACACACGCGCGCGCGCGCGCGAGAGAAAGAGTCGGTTAGAGTCATTCACAGAATTAGCTCTGTCTATTCTTGGGAATTAAAAAAGACAAGCGCCAATTAACATTTGATGTATTAAAACTTGATCGCGTCGACGTTGACATTTTCACAAAGAAGTGTAAACACAATCATCGCCTCGATATTTAGTTCAGAATCATTATCAAGAAAAATATAGGCCACATGTATAATTCTAAAGTCAATTAAAGATCTGAATTTGTGCCCTTAAGCACAGCATAAATTGCTCTTGTCAAGTTATATACCTAGATACCCTTGGGTCTTCTTATGGGCCTCAGCTATTTCTATCACTAAAAGTCATCTGCTCGAAAAGAAATCTGTCTACTCGGAAATCTTTGAGAATGGGTCCTTTCCTCTGGGGTAAAAAAGGAGCGAAAAAAAAAACTATGGAAAGCACATATTTAATCTGGACTTCACTTTCATGAAGGCTGTGTGTGAATCTGTTCATTATCATTAATAGAAGTGAGATGGCGGCCAGAGGCCGTTTCATTTGGTAATGAATAGAGCAGCACGCCAGAGTTTTCACTCATCGCACAGCTACAACTGGTCAGGGCCTTATCCGATCACTCGACCATATGGATCTAAATGATTTAGCCTAACCGGCTCGTTACTTTTTATGTTGGTGAATCTGTCTCTTCCCCTTAATACGAGCACTTATCTTTCCTTATCGATAGTAGCCCTCACTGGACCCGTACATTTTATTAAAATTGCGTGTACCATATGTTAGATTTTTACAGAGATAATGCCCCATCGTCGGAAAAAAGTTTAGGAAAACCCACACAGCATTCGTGTTTCGTCAATCCATCGGTTTGCACTAAATATCAGGATCTCAACATTACAGGGAATAACATATAGTTCCGGTCGATCAACTAAGCTTTACAAAAATGTCCTCGCGGATCATTCAACAGCAAACTGGTCAGTGAGAAAAACGCACTGTCGGTCGTTGGTGCGCAAAACACCCGCCTCGTGTTGCGTTTTGTGATATTCAGCAGCTCGGAAAGTGATTTGGTTCGTTAAAATGAAAAATGTTTAAAAAAAACGCGACGGGAGAGGGATAAATTAAAATCGACACGAAGCAGGTCAAGTTTGTGGCAATGCTTTCACAAGTTAATCCCCTCAGGTCGGATCCGGGATCAAACCCTAATGAAGCGATAATGGCTACATTATTCAAATGTTCTCTCTTCATTCCGACGCAATCCAAAAATCCTTAATCGCATGCAAATAAGAGCGAGCAAGCAGAGTGACCCCAGGAAACGCAAAGAGGCGCCACTGTACCTGATCCAGCGGCCCCGACGATCTCGTGATTTCCTCGCTATCAGATTTAGATCCTCCTTCTCGCTCATCTATTACCAGGTCTATAGGCATCTTGCCCTTTAGACAGCTGATATACCGGTGGCAAAAGTTGTCACACAGCTCGTGCACCTGGAGGAAAGTGGAGGGGGCCGGGGGCAGGAGGGAAAAGAAAAATCACTGATTTTGAGCTAAAGCCAGCAAATCCAAAGTTGCTGAAAAACTGTATCTATCCTTTAACCGACGGAATAGAGATATCACATGACAATTGACAGTGACAAGAGCTACACAGCATACTCAACACCCGTATTAAATTCATCTGCTCCCAGGTCTGTGGTCATTACAGAGAGAACCTACTGGAGTGGCGATTAAGGTGAAGACTTTAATTGCGTCTAGTTATTTCATTACTGCATCCTGTCATTATAACACCGCCTCTATGCCACTGAGCCATGTAGTCACAATAAAATCCCCATATACGTGAATACAACCTTTGCGTTTAAAGCAACGGACCATATATAACACAGTTGAATATAAGCGACTTTTTAGTCCAAATCTTCCGGGGACGAAGTTTGACAAGTCAGACTGTCAGACTTGCAGTAGGAGGAGGAATTAGCGGCTATTTCTGCAGGCAATAATCTGACACTAAAACATATATTCGCGCCTTATTGAAAATGTACTGCTGTGCCTATTACACATATTTGTCTAAAAGCACATAAGTAACACACATTTATTTAAACTGAATAAAATATAAAATTGGAAAAATATTTTTCGCATTACCTTCTCCAGTTCCAAAAGATGAAAACGTAAAACTTGTATGGCTTGTATCATCTAAAAAAGGGATAAAGAGAAAAACGACATAAGGACTTTCTCCCATTTGAGTATATGTGCAAATATTACAAGGTAGAACACTAATGTATGTTATGTGCAATTTACGGCGGATAAAATAAAAAAAGGTTAGTATGTAATTTGAAATCCAATTTATAAGTGAGTGAACACTTCAGCCCGACTGAGTATGACGTGTATTTAAATGTAATCGGCCAATATAAAAAAATATCGGCCTTTATTTAAAATGAATGAAATCACACAAGAATCTGAATATTTTCTTCTAATATTAACCTAATATATTTATGTGACATCACTCACATGGCATATAAAAAAATATATAAAAATTAAATGGTTGGTACTCACCAAATTATCAAGCTCAGGATTTGACGAAAATAATGGCTTTTCTGCTCTGATCTGGAATTAAATATTATACGATATAAAATACTTATAAACATAAACCCATGAGCGCTTTATTATTTGAAACTCCGTCATGCTCATGATGTGAAGAATCATATAATCAATAAATATACTGTGCTATTTATTGACAGTTATCTTTGTGCGAACCTGTTTGGCGAACACGGCAATGTCTTCGTTGAAGGACTCAGAAGAACATACATCTCCTCCGGCCACGCCGGGCTCCCGAGGCGTGCACGTCGCTAACTCACACTTTTCAAAAATCAGTGCTAGCAATGGAAAAAGGGGGTGCCTGAGTAAAAATAAAATCAGGTTGTCACCAAAGGAGGAAAAGTTTACGATCAACAGAAACAAAAAGCTCAATTAATAAGTGCACTCTAAATGCATTCAATTATTATTATAGCTATTCTTGATTATAAAGAAAAAGCTTGAAAGAGTAATAGGCTATAATACGTGTTGAAGTGCAAATATTATAAGAGGTCAGAAAAGCTGTTAAACCCGGTTTAGACCTAGTATGAGAGTAATTAGTTTACATTTGGGTATTCTGTCTGGCCGTGATAGTGTTTCATTCTATATAAATGAGATCAGATATTAAGACATAATTAAAATAATAATAATATTAAAAATAAATATAATAATAATAACAATATGAAAAGGAAGAATAGTTGTTAATTAATGTTAATTTAATTATATATAGTCTACTGATTTCATAGCAGTTATTTATTAATTATTTACTAAACAATTAGTAAAATAGCACTGCCCGCAAGTGAATCAAAACTTCAACTAATTCAACTAATATTATTTATAAAATAAATCATTGTTGCAAGTTAACTCGTCGACCTAGCTGTACAAACTACATTAATTCTTTATATAACACCAGATTATTCTATTCTATTCTAATCCATTCTGGATTACGGAGCATACAGTGAAACCGGGTCCAACACACAAGACTAACAATGAAAACCGAGTGGACTGAAGAAAGCGTGTTGAAAAAAAAAGAATGAAAAAAGATATTCAGCTGTCGTTAGTAAACTGCACAAACTTCTTTTAACCTCCGGGTGGAATATAATGATGGAGTGGTAACTGCTTTTTTGTGCTATAGGCAGGTCAGATAATGAAATGCGTGTTTATGTGTGCGTGCGTGTGTATCCGAGTGTGTGTTTTGGGGACCGTAGAGTCGTACCCGTAAATGGCGTCCTTGTCTCTCTTGAGCGCGTCGTTGACTGACGATCCCATTGCGGGGGCCATGGGGTTGGTGTGTGCAGTGTGCGGGTACTGGTGTGCGTGCAGCGGCGGCCCGTGGTTCAGGTGCACCGCCTGCATGGGCCGCGCGCCGCCGTGCGGGTCCCCGTACATGGTGCTCGGAATCCCGACGCCGTCCATGCCGTAGTGGGGCAAGTCTTCGTACTGCACACGACACAAACATTTAGCTCCTGGGCCTTGTGCGCAGTTTTCCCCCCACCTCTTAAATATCATAAAATACATAGGCCGAAAACATCACTTAATATATATATATACATATATATATATATATATATATATATATATATATATATATATTTATTTTTTTATTTTTTTTATTGAAAGCATAATTTAAAAGAAAATGTAGGAGCGCTTGTTGTCATTGCTCGGTGTTTATTCCTAAATGATGTAAAATAGCGTTTGATAAGATAAACAGATTGGTGGTTTATGAGGCGCAAAGTGTGAATATGTTGTTATAATAAACAGCAGTAATGCTGTTTGTCATTTGGAGGAAAAATAAATGAAGTAACATTCACTCTTGTATATGTTGTTGTATTTAACACAGCATTTGTTTTTAAACTGCATGTGTTCATAAAATTGATAATACAATTTTATACAGTTAATCATATAAATGTATTTTGTTTTGCATGCAGTCATTTATTTTAAACGTATAAGTGTTATGGTAAAAAAAAAACGAGAATGATTGTTTTTAATTAAATAATTAAGAATAGTGTTTGTTGTTGGTGGGGGGGGGTAATATCTTAAATTTGGGCAGTTATTGCTTTCAGCGAATTTATTTGAAAGCCAAATGTTAATTATTCATCGTGATAACAGAGTGACAGAACGATAGGAGTGAAAGTGTTCACAATGGGAATTAACACATGCACAAACCCGTAAAGGTGTAAACATGCTTAAAATTCGGATTGCAAGCAAAAGGTCAGTGTCTGTCAATAGTGTATGAGGTCTGCTTTCAGGTTGTTTACAAGGTGAATTTTAAAACTTACACGGAACTTGGTATTAATAACTCCTAATTTCGGACAACTAATGTTGATAGAGGTCACTGACATTCACAAATGCTGAAATAAATTTAGGTATTTCCTAATATAATTGCTATTTGATATCATAACACTTTGATTACATATGAGTATTTAGCAGACTGAAGTGGCGATAAATATACAAAGCAACAGAAAATGTGTTGCTGATTTCATCATTCTCTTCTTCAACTTCATTGAAATCGCTCACGATTATTTTGACAAACAGCTGAAGTCATACTGTGTTATAATCGAGTAGATATAAAGATCCATGCGTGGGGGGAAAACCAGCGAAAACATGAGAGTAAACCTAAAATGTAAATTTCCTAGAATGACAGGAGAGACACAGAGCTGAGCAGGGCGCCTCTGTCATCGGCCACGTTTCAGCGCTCGGACCGCGTTAACCAAGTTGAGGAAACTTTTGCGGATCAGATCAGCTGTACATACCCTCTGCGCCATCGCCCTCCACACTCCCTCAGCTTCTTTCAACGCAAAATATATTCCCTAAGAGGCCAGGTTGAAAAAGGGATGAGAACGCAGTTTCCGAAGGATAAGAGTTTTTGTTGTTGTTGTTTGTCTTGTTTTGTTCAAAACAAAAACATAAAAATCCAGACCCCCTTTCTTTAAGACAGTCTTTCACATCGACTTCAGCCAAACACGACTAACACAGTCAGGGTTCTCTGCCTTTACCCGCGGGACAGCGTCGAAAAAGCCGAAAAAAATCTTCTTTCCCAGAGCTTTTTATGAAAATACACCCCTTACATTCAGCTAGCAAGTCCCATGGCTTTTTGCCACTCGGCCTGTCAATCAGAGGGAAGCTTGTCAAAGTGCGGAATGAATGATGATCCTCCGCCGCGCTTCCTCCGGTTAGCACACCTCGCCACACCGCCGCTCGTAAAAACGCGCGCAAAGGAGGAGAAAAAAAACCCAGGCTCTTGCGCGTCTCTTTCAGCCGCTCTCTTCTCCCGAGATGATTTTTTTATGCAAAAGCTTCTAAATAAGCTGGAGAGGAGGTGGGCTGAGGATTCTGCCTTTAGTTCTTCTTAAAGGAGCCACGATCGATGGTACGAGCCGCCTTCGCTGCTCGTGCACAGCTAACGTGTGTATGCGTGTGGGGGTGTGAGTGTGTGCGCGCTTACGTGCGTGTGTGTTTGTGTGTGTGTGTGTGTGTGTGTGTGTGTGTGTGTGTGTGTGTGAAACGCTGCAGCTCACTAGAATCTGGACCAGACTGCCGAAACCCGGAAGTAGTGGTGGCCATAACAGGTCGCGCCTTCCACAACGCAGTGGGCTACAGCAAGTGGCGCGCGGAGAAGGGGGTGGTTTTGAGTGTGTGTGTGTGTGTGTGTGTGTGTGTGTGTGTGTGTGTGTGTGTGTGTGTGTGTGTGTCGTGCCCTGACCACGCGAAAGCACGGTTAACCGGTATAGAAGTACTACGCAATGTACCAGTGGGTTTATATGGACGCCACGTCTTAATCTTATTCACTATTCAATATTACAAACGCATTTATAATGAAATTGAATTTAACATATGCTTACATA